>JARHVA010000234.1:1310000-1372500 GCA_037957365.1 Torreya grandis | reverse complement strand
TCCCAATAGTGTGAAATTAATGCAGGCACCATGAGATTTTTGGGCCAAAACATGTTATCCCAACTAGAACTATGAAATTATACATAAATACAACCTTAACCTAATATAAAATTAGTAAAACCACACTTTTGTGGTGTGGGTGACATGAATTACTTAGATATCAAATTCAAAGGATAATACAACATAATGAACAACCTCCTCTATATATCCCATGTTTTATAGAATAAATTCAATGTTTAAACTAATAAATTAGGCACCCCTCAATTAGGCTTGTTATGATACATATTGTAAACTAATATTTTCATTTTTTCATATAGGGTTATGGATAATATATATGTCTTGCCTACATCTATCTTCTATGATAAAATTATAAAGTGTTTCAAATATGCATATAGTATTTATGGTTTGAGGAAATAATTGATAACCTTCAATTTCACTACAATTATTGATGGTAATAAATTGAACTATTCATACTACTAGATCTCATTAATGGGTTTAAGGATATTTATGATAATAATGTAGACAATGTGGTTATTCAAAGTAATTCTAAAACATTGTGTGACCAAATGTCTAAAATTCAGGGTGTTAAATGTAGAGCTTGTTAAAGGGTAAAGTTCATCTACTAAAGAGTGTCCCGACTACCAAGATTCTGATAGCCTTGAATTTTTTTGTTGAATTCCCCATTTTTTAGGACTTTCAAAGCTCTCTTAGTCTCTCAGAACCTTACAGTCCCATATACTATCCATCTTCTTCTCAACCAATTGAATCCCCTCTTAAGTTTGATTGTACAAGTCCACCTCATTCACCCCCTCATATCCGTTTGCCAATTTGTATCAAACTTCCCATTGAACTAATCATGAGGGACAAGGACCTAGATGAGAATGAACATCCTACATTCCACATTCCCATATTCATGTCTATCAATTTTGATGATATAGAATGTTATCCTAATGAAGTCCCAAATGAAGTAAGGAAATGCCTTCTAAAGTTTCAAGGGAATAATGCAGTGAGTGGTGATCAACACTTGAGGGATTTTAAAAATAGAATTGAAGACTATGAGGTTGATCATAAAGATTTTTGCATCAAGTTTTTTATGCATACGATGGAAGAAGATGCACGAGAATGGTTCAATTCCCTTCCCCATAGATGCATTGATTCATGGGAAGAGATGAAGCATGTTTTTAGAATTTAATATGGTGATAAAATTGATCCAAGATTCCTTTTGGATGAGTTTTAAAACATCAATAATAACCCCAATGAGTATGTGTATGACTTCAACATATAGTTTAACAAAGCTATAATGTATCTACCTAAAAATATAAGGCCTAGTGATACATGGTGAATGATAAAATACTATGATACCTTTGAAAATAAGCCTACATAATACTTGAGAGACAAGGCTCCCATGAACCTATGATTGGATTTCAATATGGCTATCCAAATTGATAATAACAATCCTTTATATTTGCCCATCCATCTAAGGATGAAATACGGAGCTAAAGTTCAAATGTGTACCTAAGTCTGACTATAAGGTCATCCAAAACCTTGAAGTAAACTTCGAATCTCTATCTAAAATGATCCTTTCTATAACTCTATGCAATCTAACCACTTCCTTTACAAATCGGTTGGCTAAATTTTGTGCATCATCAGTTAAATTCTTGGGTATGAGATGTGCTACCTTATTAAGCTTGTTGATTACCAGCGTAATAGCATCATGCCTATAGGGTGTCATAGGTAATCCTTGTATGAAACATATACTAACAACTTTCCATTAATATTGTGGAATGGTATGTAGATATAAAAGTCATGTAGGATGATGGTGTTTTACTTTAACCCTCTGACATTCCAAGCCTTGCACCACATATAATACTATATCTCTTTTCATCCCTTTCCAAAAGTATAGTTTCTTAAGATCAACATATAGTTTATTTACCCTGGATGACCTGAGTCGGGTGCATCAAGAGATTTAGTCAAAATTATTTTCTTTAATTCTTCTACATCTAGAACATAGATCATATTCTTATACCAAAACAAACCTTCACCATCCAAGGTATATCCTTCAGTTCTTGGGTCTTTCAAATTTTCTTCTATCATTATTCTCACTTGATTATACCAAGGATCTTGTTTTTGTCCTTCTAGTATTTGCCCTTTTAAATTAAATCTAAGTGTTGTTATATTCATCAGGTGTCTTCTCCTTCTCAAATCATCAACAATCCTATTCTATTTTCCCTTGATATAATCAATTTCAAAATCATAGTCACTTAAGAACTCCAACCACCTTCTTTACTTAGCATTCAAATTAGGTTGAGTGAATATGTACTTTATCCCTTGATGGTCAATTTTTAGTTCAAAAGGTTTCCCAATAAGAAAATGTCTCCACTTGTATATGGCATGAACAATTGCCACCAATTATAAATCATGAAGGGCATAATTTACTTCATGTTTTTTCAATTTCCTAGACTCATATGCAATTATACCATCATTTTTAATGATTACTCCTCCCAATCCTTTGATGGATGCATCTATTACAACCATGAAATGTCATTTTAGATCAGGTACCTTTAAGATGGGTTTAATCATCAACTTTTCCTTTATAATCTAGAAAGCTTTATCACACTACTTTGTCCATATAAAATTTTTACCTTTCCTTTATAATGTCATAATTAGGTTGGTGATCCTAGAAAGACCTTCAACAAATCTCCTATAATATCCTGCTAATCCCATGAAACTCCTTACTTTTGATATGTTCTTTGGGATTGGCCATTCCATTATTTCTTGTATCTTGCTTAGATCTACTATAATTCATTATTTGGATATGATGTGGCCTAGATAGTGGATTTCCTTCTTAAGGAATGCACATTTAGACAAATTACCATATAGTTTAAGTGATCTTAACATTTGAAGAACCAATTGAAGATATGCTAAGTGATCTTCCTCATTCTTAGAGTAAATTATAATGTCATCTATGAACACCAAGATGAACTTATCCAGGTAATTATGGAACACACTATTCATTAAGTTCGTAAATGTTAAGGGAGCATTTGTCACTCCAAAGGGTATACTAGTAAACTCATAGTGTCCATATCTAGTCATGAAAGTAGTTTTTGGAATATCCTCCTCCTTTATTCTTAGTTGATGATATCTTGATCAAAGATGTATCTTCAATAAAACTATTGTTCCTTTCATTTTCTCAAAGAGGTATTCTATAAAAGGTAGGGGATATCTATTTTTAATCGTGACCTTATTTAGCATTCTATAATTACTGCATAATCTTAAAGTTCAATCTTTCTATTTAACAAATAAGACTAATGCTCCTCAAGGAAACACACTTGGTCTAATCAATCCTTTACTCAAGAGTTCCTCTATCTAAATTTTAAGTTCCATCAACTCAATTGTGTTCAATCTATAGGGTGCTCTAGAAACTAGCTTAGCTTTGGGTATAATATCAATGGAAAAATCAAATTCTCTCTTAGGAGGCAATCTAGGTAATTCTTCAAGAAACACATCCTCAAATTCTAGGGTTGGTTCATATTTGTTTTCATCCTTATCATCTATCATCACCATGAAAATTAGATCTCCCTTCCTTCTCTCCTTCAACTACATAGTTGACATGGTTTCTAATTTTATGGGCTTATGACCCCCTTAAATCATGACCCACCTTCCCTCATCACTGTAACACCTAACCAACTTGATATAATAGTATAATTTAGCTTGGTGCTTGGTGAGCCAACTCATCCCTATTATTACATCATAGGCTCCTAAGGGTGTTACAAATAGGTCTAAGCTTGTCTCAAAATCTAGAAATTGTACTTTTGCCTTGGGTAGACATTGAGATACTTCCTTAACTACCTTATCCCCATATTGAACCATCCATGATGAATTCATGTGATTCAATATAAGATAAATTTTTCTTACTAATTATATAGAAATGAAACATTCTGATCAATTGGTATCTATGAGAATTGAAATGGGTTTACTTTTAATATACCTATAGCTTCAATCAATACATTCTGGTATCTTTTTGGTGATTTATTATTACAACATTGATTCTTTTTTGTGGTCCCATCTATGTCTAATTGGCCCTTATTTTTCACTACATCCTTGGGTAATCTTGGACAAAATGATTTCCTCCACAATCAAAACATCCTCCTAGTGGGCCTTTTGGTACTGGGTTCCTCGAGGCATCACCAAATATCCATGGAGGATACATTGGGTGATTGTAATTCCTTTGATCATTATTTTTATTATCTCTTCTCCTGTTATTGTACCTTCCAAAAGTATTTCTCTAATTTTTATATGGTGATGGTGCTCTACCTATTAGATTTGTTCTTGGGTTTTTATCCACAACTTGCTCTCTCCTAAAATCTGGTTTCCTTTTGAAGGCTATGTTTTTATTATTGTTAAAGTTTTGTCTTGTTGTAGCTAGGGCTTGTAGCTTCCATTCTTGTTTAAGGGATTTTTCTAGCACTTCATTCATGTTCTTAGGTTCGTACATATCTACTTACACTCCTATGTTTGCATTCAGTCCTAGGATGAACTTTCTAGTCTGAACTCTTTCATCCTTCTAGTACATGGGCACATACTTAAGTAATTTGGTGAATCTATCCCTATACTATTAGACTGACATGCATCACTTCCTTAGGTTGTGAAATTCATTCATCTTCTCATCAAAGAATAACTGGGGTAATGTTATATTCCTAAAATAGTGTTCAAACTGATCCCAGGTCAAATTTTCCTTGGTTATTCCATTTAATTCCTTCATGTTAGTCCACCAGCTACCTGCCTCTCCTACTAGTTGGTAGGATCCCCATAACACCTTATTTGCATCATTGTAGTTTTTCAAGTCAAATTATTTTTCCATCTTGTTTAGATAATTCTTAAATCCTTCACCTAACTATTTCTCATCAAAATTAGGGGTAAAATCTTCTTCAAATCCTTTCTTAAATCAGAAAATGGAACTTCAATTCTTGGAGCTACAACCTCCATTTCATTGACGGGTGGTGGATCTTCTTCAAGTAGATTATCAAGGTTAGGTTCCTTTATTTATTTTTATATTTTCTTGCCTTGACCTAAGAACGTTAATCACTTTCTCAAGTGAGTCTATTTTATCTCTTTGCTTGGTCAAAAAATTGAAAATTACATCTATCCCCGGTTCTCTATTTTTTGGAACCTATTTTTTAACATTATCATTATTGGGTTCTACATATCTCACATTTTCCCTTCAATTCCTAGTTGCTCATCTAGGTATTTTCATTTGGTTTCTTGATATAAATAACATAATCCCTTCAACTTTCATTCAAATAATTGATAGTATAAATCTCTTTTGGATAACTCTAATTTCTCATGCATTCTATTATTGATCATAGTCACACATAGGATTGACAAAAAGAAAGCATTTGATAATCTTATTCAACTTTTTATTACATAGAGTTCCTAGCTTTATAGAGGATAATATTTATGACTATAACTTATAGATGTTTGTATAACATTGATTCAAAATTCTTCTAAATAGAATCTTCTTCATCGAATTTCATTTCTTTGAGAACTTCATCTTCTGAGTGAACCACATATCGGTGGCATCGATTATATTCCTTACATAATTTAGGGCTTATGTAAGGTGTGCTCCACTTTCAAAGATTTGAGTTTACTTTAGATTTCAGTTATTGTATCTGAGTCAAAGATGTAAATAGGTTCTTTTGGAGTGGAGGGAAGTTATATTTTACCTTTTTTCTTTATTCCTTTTCCTTTCTTTGAAGGTTTTCCATGAGCCACATCTAAATAACTAGTTTTAACCAAATTAGTTTAGCTTGCTCCACTTTCAAAGATTTGAGTTTACTTTAGATTGCAGATATTGTATCTAAGTCAAAAATGTAAATAGGTTATTTTGGAGTGGAGGGAAGTTATATTTTACATTTTTTCTTTATTCCTTTTCCTTTCTTTGAAGGTTTTCCATGAGCCACATCTAAATAACTAGTTTTAACCAAATTAGTTTTCTCATAGTTTTCTCAACAAGTTAACATCAATAATTAATCTTTTACTAAACATAAGTCATAGTAGGATTAAGCCATATCTTTCAAACCCTAATTCTAATACCATAATGTATAGACTGTAACCTATCCTAAAACACAATTTTTTTTGTTTAATTAATTTTTGTCTATGAATATAAGTTGGGTATACTTTATCCTATCAGATATCTTTTACCAACCAACAAACATCTAAACATATGGGTTAGGAATCTATTTTTCTATGCCAAATAGACAAGCATTCTAACCATACAATTTAGGTATTCCTTTTACAAGTGGGAAAACATCTAACCATATGGGTTAGGCATCTACACATTAGTAAGTTATGCTCTGGAGAGAGACTTGGCTCATCAGGATCAACTAGATCTTGAGTCGTTCATTGTTCAGCACTCATCTCTACTAGATAATCACTAAGGTTACCATGATAGGAGTATAAAACATATAATAAATAGTCACATTCCACCTCAGAATTTGGTCTAAACCCTCAATAATTATGATGATTCAATCGGGATCCTTTTGAGTATATCATAGAGTTCTTATCTTTTCTTTGTTTATCTAAACTATGGTCTTATTATAATGGTCTTTCCTTTTCATTTAACCATAATCTTGTTTGGTGCACAACCCTAAACCCCTCTTATTCACCTTTGTACTAGAATCATCCTTCACTTTCCAGACTATCTACATACCTACTTCTGAACAGGATCAAGGTGTAGTATACATGTAGTTCTATTTCTATTTTATGTTTCATGTGAACTGTATATCTAGGTATGCATGCATGTATTTCTATTTTCTATTCTACTTTTCATGTGAACTATAGATATGGGTATGAAGTGCTTTCTAAGGTCCAGTTTCCTACATAGTTCCTCTATGATTGCTATCCAAAGGGAGTGTAAAAGTGTCATTTTAAGTGACTAAATACTTGTTTAACTAAACTATCCCTAAATCTTAATAATAAAATAGAAATTAACATTTTCAAGATACATCCCCCCCTTTTACTTTTTGTTTACATAAATAATGTTTTTAATCCTTGCTTTAGTCAACTTAATCTATACAATTACTATTTCCAAAGTTTCATTATCTGAGAGCCATATGGTTGGTGGTTTTATAATAATAATTACTTTAACACTCTCAATCTTTATTTTCATTTCTCCCTTTTGGTGGTACCAAGTTTTGAGTAAGAAATGTGCTTTCTCCATTTATGTTTCATAAGTTCAAAAATTATAATCTTTTAAGGTAGTTCAAGTTATTTTCTTATCTTAATTAGTGTAGTTGACCAAGAGAGATTATTTCACCCCTTGGTCTTAATGACATGACATGGTCCTTATTTATCTTTGATGGCTTTTAGGGACAATGCCCGATGTTATTGTTGCAACTACCTTTTAATTTTTATTTACATCAATAATATTTTTGATCTTTTCTTTAGTCACCCTAATCTGTACAACTGTTGTTTCCAAGGTTTTGTTATCTAGAGAGCCATATGGTTGGTTGTTTATTGATAATAATTTCTTTAACACTCTCAATCCTAGTTTGCATTGTTCCCTTTTGTTAGTACTGAGTTTTGAGTAAAAAATATACTTTCTCCATTTCTATTTCATAAATTTCCAAATCAGAATCACTTAAGGTAGTTCAAGTTGTTTTCTTATCTTAATTAGTGTAGTTGACCAAGAAGGATTATCCCACCCCTTGGTCCTAATGATACGACATGGTCCTTATTTACCTCAATAGTTTATAGGGATGATACCTAGACATCATTGTTAAATTTGCATTAGGCTAGTGATGCAGTAGCACAAATGTGATGGCATTACCTATAAACATGAGCTATAAACACTGCTTAATATTGAACACTACGTAGGTTTGTTTAAACTTAAATTCTTGGCCTAAGTTTTAGATTTAAAAGTAGATAAATACTTTGAAATAAATGAATGCATTATATTTTAAAATCAAATTCTTGAGTAGGAAAGTAAAAAAAAAAAAAAAAATTGTAATATAATCTTCTAGTTTATTCCTCAATGTTAATTTGGACAATTATATATTTAGTCTACTTTTATATAAGATAACCTATCCACAAATAAGGCTAGATTGAACTATAAACTTAATGCTAAATAAATATTTTATGAATAATATATTATTATTATTTGATATGGCTACAATGTAATATTTGATAAGATATAATTTCCTCAATAAGCCATCTTACTCATGACAAATAAAATAATTAAATGCAAGGGATTCATAATTGAGGTTAATTTGAAATCCAATCATAGATTTATCACAATGTAATCTTCATATTATAGACTAACAGTCAAGGATGTAAAGACTTGAAGAATGAATTAGACCCTTAAATTTAAAATGTCAATAACAACTTATGCATTGAATCACAATGTAACATATAATTCAATGTCATATATCCATGAAATCAACAGTTTTTAAATTAATGTATTCATGAATTCCTCATTTTTAAATTATCCACAAGTTCAATTGAAATAAATACATCACAAAAATAAATTACAAGGAAAAGAGACAACTTAGAATAATGGTAGATCAAACTAGCAAGATCTATACACCACCTTTCGAAAATGTTTCAACATAATACGTTAGTTCTAAGATATAAAATTTACCTTCCTTCATAATAGATAATGTATCACATTAGAATAAACAACAACATAGTAATTTTTATAGCAACTATCACACAAAGAGATTCATGAGCATCCCTACTTGTACTTAAACTTTACAACATAATGTTCACATATTATTCAAATGAAGATTTATAACTATACAAATAGCATTCTAATGTAAACTAATAATCGTATAAGGATAATTGATTACTATTATAATCACCATAATTTTTAAAGATAAGTTATTGTCATTTCAATATAATATCATTAATTCAAGAAAAAACCTATAAGGAATAATGTAGCAATCTATGAAAAACTATATATCTCTTTCCTTTATATTCTTTTTATTTCCATTTTATGGAGGATAAAAAAAATAGATGAGAAAGTAATAGGCTCATACCATGTTATGTTATGTCCAACTCTTTCTGTTGACAAGTAGAGGAGTTTATTGAGCCAATTGAAATCCTTGACTAAAATGGAATGTGGTTCCACTTAAATTGAAACAACTGAGATAAATGTATGGTGGTGACGTTGATTTTGGGTTGAGTTAAAGAAGATAAAGGAACAGAACTTGATATGGAAGCAACCTTAATGTCATTGGGTGAAAAGGCTAGTTAAGGATTACATGGAGGAAAAGGAAGAAGGTATGGATCTTCTTTCTGCACCAGGCATTGATCCCTTCTCCCCCTTATCATGTCAATCCTTCTCTACTACTCTTCAAACTCAGCATTGGCCTATCTCCTTTTCGTTGATCTTCCCTTCTATAAAGTGTTGATCAATCTACTACCTCTTTTATTTTCTCTCAAAGCATTGATCCATATTTATATCTTTCTTCACTAGATTCTCTCCTCACTTCACTGCTTCTGATTGGCATTTTTCTCAATCTATGGTTTCTAATTATTCTTTATGTGGCCGATGTGGCAATGATTTCATACCTTCGCATGGCTGAAGCATGAGTTAAGTGGGTGATGACTAAGGGAGTTAGATCATTTTATTTCTAACTAAAATTCTTATGACTACTCCTTATGTTATGTGGTGGAAGGCTTTGTTAGCTTGCATGGAGTTTTATTGCTGATGTGTGACATGGTAGATTTGGTATGTAGGCTTAGCCTAGGATAGTCTTATTTTAATATTTATTATGAACATAGGATTTTTTATTAGGTATAAATTAAATTGTAATTAATTTAATAAACTTAAATTATTTATGATAATAAAATTAATTATTAATTACTTACAAAAAATATATAAGTAATTAATAATTTCTAGAATTAAAATAAAAAGAAAAGTTCCTTTTAATAAAATAACCTTTTGACGTATTTTCAATAATATCAAACTAATAAAATTTTCTTCTAATATTAATCCATTCATTATAAGACTATATATATATTTTTTATTAGGTATAAATTAAATTGTAATTAATTTAATAAACTTTAATTATTTATGATAATAAAATTAATTATTAATTACTTACAAAAAATATATAAGTAATTAATAATTTCTAGAATTAAAATAAAAAGAAAAGTTCCTTTTAATAAAATAACCTTTTGACAGGTGGGGGGCGTAGTCTGGTTGGTTAAGCATTTCCGTTGCGGCTCTACTGGTCAAGTGTTCGATCCCCCCCCCCGCCCCGTGGTACCGGTATTAGACGAGTCTAGCCAGCGCCGTCAGTCACGTTAAAAAGTTTACCAGGCTTTTAAAAAAATAACCTTTTGACGTATTTTTAATAATATCGAACTGATAAAATTTTCTTCTAATATTAATCCATTCATTATAAGAATATATATATATATATATATATTTGGTATTAGGCATGTCTAGCCAGCGCCACCGGTCACGTTAAAAAGTTTACCAGGCTTTTAAAAAAATAACCTTTTGACATATTTTCAATAATATCGAACTGATAAAATTTTCTTCTAATATTAATCCATTCATTATAAGACTATATATATATATATATATATATATATATATATATATATATATATATATATATATATATATATATATATATATATATATATATATATATAAAAATTTATAAATTAAATTGTAATTAATTTAATAAACTTAAATTATTTATAATAATAAAATTAATTATTAATTACTTACAAAAAATATATAAGTAATTAATAATATCTAGAATTAAAATAAAAAGCAAAGTTCCTTTTAATAAAATAACCTTTTGACGTATTTTCAATAATATCAAACTGATAAAATTTTCTTCTAATATTCATAAAATTAATTATTAATTACTTACAAAAAATATATAAGTAATTAATAATTTCTAGAATTAAAATAAAAAGAAAAGTTCCTTTTAATAAAATAACCTTTTGACGTATTTTCAATAATATCAAACTGATAAAATTTTCTTCTAATATTAATCCATTCATTATAAGACTATATATATATATATATATATATATATATATATATATATATATATATATAATTAGGTATAAATTAAATTGTAATTAATTTAATAAACTTAAATTATTTATGATAATAAAATTAATTATTAATTACTTACAAAAAATATATAAGTAATTAATAATTTCTAGAATTAAAATAAAAAGAAAAGTTCCATTTAATAAAATAACCTTTTGACGAATTTTCAATAATATCGAACTGATAAAATTTTCTTCTAATATTAATCCATTCATTATAAGACTATATATATATATATATATATATATATAAATAATTTTTTAATGACAACATTATAAATATACATTTCTATGAAAAGGATTAGCTTAAATAATTTAACTTTTTGATTTCCTAACTTTAGGAATTTGAAAATGAAATTAAATTGTACCTTGATTTTCATGAAATGCCATCGATGACCTGATAGATTTTTGAAATCAACACAAAAATTAAATTAACTTGATAACCAACTCATTCTAACATAAAATACTAAATGAGGTCCAAGTCAACTTAAAATATGAGCACCAGTCCATAGTGAGGGAAAAGAGGTCGTGACATAAAAAGTTTTGTAATAGTGTAGATGACTTCCTCAATAGAGTTCAGTAGGTCGAAGGTAATGTTAAAAATCATATTTTAGATGCCACACTGAAGGTTATAGATAAACTAAGGACCATTGCCTTAGAAAGGATCAAGATTATTCTCAAATAAAATGGCTACAATATTGACAGATGCTCAAAAGAAGAACTCAGAAAACTATGGGATGGCTATATGCAATTTCATCCCTTAACTCCAGAAGAAGAGGAGAAGGCTAAAGATATCCTTGGTGCACAATGAAAACCATCAAAGAAAGTTTGTCAACTTGATAAAATGGACTACCAGTCCCTATACTATATAAGTGTGTGTGTTTGTGTTTGTGTGTGTTTTCAACTACTATTATGAGTGTAATCGTTGAGCCTATCCTCCTGTCTAGGAGTGTATCAAGACAATATATACAATGAATTTAGGTTGTATCCTTCATATAATAAAAGTTAACTATTTGGGTAAAGTTATTGTTCATAGACATATTAGAATGCTTCATTCAGTAAAGAGTATTATTAAATATCAACCAGCATGGATGTATTTACATTATTACAAAAAGTTATTATGTATTTATTAGCTAAGGTTGTGTTTTTATTGGATTTGAATATAGTTACACTAAATATACATAACTATATGGTCAAATCTTGTTAAGAGTTATAATGGCATGATTAAAGAATAGAATCACTAGTATTTTGAAATCCTTCTTCAATGTTCTAGCCAAGGACCAAAAAAAACCTATTCACTTTAGATCAAAACTAAAATGAAAGATTTAAGCTAGAAAGAGATTGATTTTGACACTATTTTATAAATAGCATTATGAAGAGAGGTAAGCATAGTTAGTAATGGTGGGTTGGTTAGCACCCTTATGAATCAAAGATATGAAGGTAACATTTATGTATTTTTTCATAAGTCAGGCTTAACCAACATGTACTACCAATGTAGTACATGTGTCATGGCCCTAAGGCCTACCAAATTCAACCACTATGTTGTCGATCTTCTCTATCTTTTACCCATCACCCACATCCCTACTAACCTTCACCACACATCACTAACCATGACCGATGACTAAAAAACTAACTGCTACTTCACCATGACTTCCCACGACCAACTCACCACCATCCCCTCATGACCACTAATAGTCACCCGTGCCACTATGAAGTATGAACCATCATTTCCAACCCATTATATGAATGTTGTCACCTCTCCACCTACTAGGATTAAATCTCCCACCCTGTTTTCCTCCCCACTTCCCCTACATTTATTTTCACCCACAAAGTGAATGCATATAGCCTCCCATACATTTGTTCCACTCTGCCATAGTGTGTGCATTGCCATTATTCCACATTGCATTTTAGTTGAAGATGAGGAGGCAAATCTGACTGCATCACTCCACTCTATGTGAAGAGAAAGAAATGTTTTCTTTTTTTTTAAACCCAAATTGATTTGTATTAAATGTTTCTCCTCTGTAATGAAATGGGAATTGAAATTTAAGATATTGAATGTGTTCATGGTGAGGCCTTTTTTTAGCATTGATATAAAACTCTTCAAGTCTATTTTACTGATATATCTGTCTTATTGATGTGTTGACAATATTGAGTATTCCCTTATTCTATTTCTTCTAAAATCATTTTAAAATAAGACTTTACTCTGTTCATTTCCTATAATGGTTCTCAAATGAAACATTGAATGAACTTTATTCTATATGTAAAAATTGGGAAATGTACTAATGGTGTATACTACAGGGTTTAATTAGTTATTATAATGTTTGAAGTGTGAATGGTTGATAAAAATTAAATTTTACTATTTTGTACATAGCTATGCATAAACTCTCATTAAACTATGATGAATGGGAATTTGATTGTAACAAGATTGATTATGGTTAACAACTTAACACACATATTACTCAGTTACTTCAGGAAAATTCTATAGTAACTTTTTATCAAGATGAATATCTTAGGAGGCTAAGCTATTTCTAGATGCCCTATTATGGAATGAGATTTATGTACTAAGTAATAAATAAATCATTGAAATATTAATTATAAACACTATCTTTTCTCTATGTTGAGGTTTGCAATGTATGGAATGAGATTTTGTATGCTTGGGGCTGATTTCCTAAAAATAAATGCATAGAAAAATAATATGCTATGTTTTGTATTGATAACTCTTGTTTCAGTAACATGATAAAAAACATGCAAAGATAACTTCAAATTTATTATTTTATAAGAAAATTATAGATATTAAAATAGAAGTAACCAAATAAGCTCAAATAATAATTGATATTATGACTTTTCCTCTATGGTAGCCTTGTTCTTGTAGACTATGATCTATTATTTGAAGGAGGGCGGGGGGGTCCATTGAATTTTTTTGAACCCATTTTAGGTCCTTCATATGTTCTCCCATTTTAAGTAGCTACTAATCAAATTTTCTTAATGAATAATGATTGTGCTTATAACTAAAGGATATCAATGATATCTATATGCAAGTACTACTTGATAGGGAGAATGCATATTTGTAGTCCATATAATGGCTCTATTTGACAAGACATATATGAGAATTTTTTTAATATGTTTGTGTTCTTGGAACATATTAATTTTAAAACAATCAGTCTAGAAAATAAATTCAAATAATTCAAATGTTATAGTCCTTAAGGTATAGATGGACCCATGTATATTTTTTATTGAAAATAAGAAAATAATATTAAATATTTTATCTCTAATTTATAACCTCAATATCTAGGTTAGTCTTATGAATAATTTTTTTTTTGATCATAAAATAACCTATTCAAAACTTGGGACAACTAACAATGGGCGCTCAATTAGTATATGATAATCAAAATATTAAAAAAATCTCTATTTTCCCTAGTTTCTCCATCAAAGGACACACCTTTCCTACACTCATTCATACATCTTCCACATATTTCCATATAAATAATAAATCAACTAAAATTTAGGATCAAACCACTGCACCTCCATCTCTAACTATCCCAGTAAGTAACACCCAAGTCCCCACTATAGAACAACCTCTTGAACTCATTGCTAAGGAATTATATTGGGTACCTATCAAAGTCATTTCTCCCAAAATATACATAAATATTTCCTTACCAAATCCTTCAAGATATTGAGATAGATTCCTTTTAACTTCATCTTATCCTTACCCTTTTATATTGATAGTCATATTCTAGGCCCTTCACCTATTAATTGGTTGCAAGAGTTTCATAGAGAGTTAATTTGATATGATATCAAGACTGCATCAATCTTATGAGAGATAATAGTAGAGATTATATATGAGAAATATAATAGGAATTCAATAGGGTTAACAAACTAAATATATAATTTGGTGTGAAGAAATTGGTATTATTAAAAAATGGAACCACGTTCACCCCTTTATTGAAGAGATGGATGGACTTAATAGAGAAAGTGGTAGTGAAATAAGTTCATTGTCTGATGGTCAAATATCTTTATATTTTAATTGGGCATAATTTTTAAAACAATAATCCCTCCTTCCATTTGTAAAAATTATGGATGATGCGTTCAAATCCCTATATGAATAACCATTGTCGTTGCACAATTTCAGAAAAGCTTAGCATTACAAGTTATGGCATAAGAGAAGATTGAAGATGTAGGAAATTTAAAATTCTAAATCTTAATTATCATGTAGATGATTTATCAAAAATTAACATAGTGAGTGATTCATAAGTCTGAAATTATGTGCTATTATTTCTATACCATCATCAAGGATTATAGGGATAAGGTAGGTGATGTGATGGAGAAATCAATGAAAATTGAAAATATCCTAGATATTTATATTCAAATGGTAAATAAAGTATATGACTCTTTAGGAATGAAAATAATCAATAAAATGGATGACACTTTGATATCCAAAGTAAGGTTTTAGATCATGTGCAAGTCATTTAGGACTACATTCAAAACACAAGATAAATAAATGTTAGACATGACCAAAAATAGAGCACTAGGCTTCTTTGTCAAAGTGATTAATAAAATAAAGTTATACTAATGTATTTTAAAAATTAATAAAATATCCTTTTGTAATGTGTTTGATTTCAAATTGAAGTTTGCTACTTTAGAATCTAACAAACCCCTATGTTTTTGTGTATGCACAATCATCTTAGTCACTTAAATATCACATGTAAACTCATACATTCATTAAAAGTGAGGTTTAATTAGTCTAAAGGGTCTTATAAGAGTATTTATAAAAAAATTTATTGATTGGAGAAGTATTATAATGTATGAACAATTGATAATAATCTCTCAGCTTCTAAACTCAAAAAATAACCTAAAATTTGGCTTATTGGAACTAAAAGAGTCATAACTTTATTTTCAACTAATGGAATTCAATCAGATTTTTTAGGGAGGTTGAAGAGAATTTATATAAACTATTCCAATATTTATATTTTTGAATGTGACATTTTTAAATATTAAATGGGGGATTGTCACAATGTTTCCTGCAAGTGTCCAATTGTCAAAATAGTCAAGAATGGTTTTGAGTGAGATTTCTTGTAGATAAAATCAAAATATTATTTTGAGGTTTGATTACTTTTTTTATCACTAAAAAAACCTTGAATAATTAATTTTTAGGTGGATCAATAATTTTATTAGATATTTAACGTACTAAGGATCAATTAGGCCTAGAGACCTAAAAAATAGAATTGATCCATAGTTATTCTTTTTAAGAAACCATTGAAATAGTCAAGAATGGTAGATTTATTTTAGATGAAGTAAAAATATTATTTTTGGGTTTGAATACTTTTTTTATCACTAAAAAACTTTGAATAATTAATTTTTATGTGGAGCAAGAATCGTATTAGAGATTTAACCTACGAAGGGTCAATTAGGCCTAGAGACCTAACAAATAGAATTGATCTAGAATTATTCTTTTTAAGAAACCACTGAAATAAGATTACTTTATTAACAGTATATTTAACCATTAAATATTAAAATAAAATCTAAGATACAACCTAATTATTGAAAGAGTCAAAATCACCATTCTTAAGGTATAATTACTATAAAATAGTCTTGTAGTAGTTGGGGTTTGAATTAAGGTCTTAGGTCTTCAAGTGACTTGGTGAAAGGTTTTAACTCATACAAAGGATTCTCTGAATTAAATAATATTATAATAATCCTTTCATTGATTATCAAGGGGGACTAAGTCAAAAACATAGGTTTCCAAGTTGTAAATAACCTATATCAAATTACAAGTTGATTGTCTCTAAAAGTTGTCAATTTGTTAAGGGATTTAGTTGAAGAAGAGATCCATAAAGTGACATCATGTTTCAAACTTTAATTTTATATATTAAGATAATTTATTGATTTAGTAACATGCACCTAGTTTCAACCCTTTTACGTGTCATTTGAGCAAGGTATACCTCAATTGCAATGGAACCATTATGGAATGTATGAGGAACTACTTTGAAACTTTGGATTGTCTAATTTTGAAGCCTAGAGATAGGTATGCATGGATGTTTCCCTCAATTTTCCCACATCAAAAATCTAAGGATGAATAAATTGAGGTTTAAGATCTATGAGAAAAGGAATTTTACTGTAGGAAATTTTGAGCTTTCCTAATGAGTTGGCATACTAAATTTCTAAGTCTAGAAATCACTCTTTAGTTCATGTTAGTGCACTTTTATAATAGTCTATATCTTTGAATGAACACCAAATAAATATATTTTAACTATGTATTGACCATTTTTTTACTGTATCTTGAATTTAATATGTTTCATTATACATATTTTAATGAGAAAGGTAAGAAATATTAAATTAAGATAAGTGATATATATATATATATATATATATATATATATATATATATAATCCTTTCAAATTGAAATAGACAAAAATTATTAAAATAGGGTGAGTTGGGTTGATCTAAAATTTGTTCAGTTTAAAACTACCTAAAATTACAATTGTCACACATTTGTAGTGGGCACATGATTAATTATTTTTAATTAAATCAAAACAGTGACAAAAAAAATCATTACAAAATATTATACTAAAATTAAACATGTTAATTCAATGATCATGTCAATCATGAACATAATACTTCAAAATATATAACTGGAAAAAAATTAATGCAGAATATTTTACTATATATTATCATGTCTAGTTGATTATATATAATTATACATAAATATTAAGTTGCCTATGAAAAATTATTAACTTAAATTATAAAATTATAGAATAGCAGTCCTTTATTTTTTATAGTCACTTTTTAGTTTCCTCAATTTATGTCAATCCATTTACTTCCATGCTGAAACACTAAAATGTTAAATTCTAGTTCTATTTTTATATTGGAGTCCATCATGTCAAATTAAGGGAGGGTATTTACTTATGATTAATATAAAATTGATCTTAATTTGAGGATCAAATAACATTTAGCTAAACATTTCACAAAAAAGTCATAAACATGTATAGATTTACATACAAATGTATGGCAAATAAGAAAATCTTCCAAACCTCTTCAATATTCACCTCCCAATTGGAGTTCCTAAGAACAAATTTCCTCGAGCAAACACCCCAACATGATAGACAAAGGGGAGAAACTAACCACATGAAATGGAAACACAAGAAGTAATTACAACAAGATAACCTTTAATGTATAATCTCTAAACTGAGATCTAGATCATATTATGGAAAAAATATTATAAACATAGTGGCATATTGTAAAATATTATGTAATAAATATTCTTTAATGTTAAATGATACTATAAATTTATATCCCAATAGTGTGAAATTAATGCAAGCACCATGAGATTTTTGGGCCAAAGGATGTTATCCCCATTAGAACTATGAAATTACAGATAAATACAAGCCTTAATCTAATATAAAATTAGGAAAACCATACTTTTTGTAGTGTGGGTGACATGAATTTCTTAGATATCAAATTCAAATGATAATATAGCACAATGAACAACCTCCTCTATATATCCCATTTTTTATAATATAAATTTGGTGTTTAAAATAATAAATTAGGCACCCCTCAATTAGGCTTGTTATGATACATATTGTAAAATAATATTTTTAATTTTTCATATAGGGTTATGGAAAATATATATGTCTTGTGTATAGATGTATGCTACGATAAGATTATAAAGTGTTTCAAATATGTGTATATTGTTTATGGTTTGAGGAAACAATTGATAACCTTCAATTTTGTTACAATTATTGACGACAGTAAATTGAATTATTCATACTAATATCTCTCATTAATGGGTTTAAGGATCCTTATGATAATAATGTAGAGAATGTGGTTATTGAAATTAATTCTAAAATATTGTGTGACCAAATGTCTATAAGGATTTGTGTAAGAGATGAGAAGCTGACCACACTTCATAGCCAGACAATACTTCTTCTGTGGTAGTTTGTTGATGTGAAGTAAAAATATGTGCAGGGTGTTGGGGATGTGAGAGTAATAGTGAAGTGGGATGCAATAATTATTGGTGGTGATTCATCTAGTGTTAATAGTGGGTTCTCTCTAGTTATGCATATATAAGACACTCTGAATGAGTATCGTTTTCCATGTGCAGAGTTAGAGTTGAATACAAATGATCAACAAACTACATCATCATTTATAGTATAACTATGACATTTTTATAGTGATTAAAGATTTGATACTATGAGATTCCAAACATGAAATTCTATTGTAGAGTATAGGGGGACTCAATATGGCATACATGTTGGTTTATGGCAACTATTTTTCTTTATTTTTAGTATTTTCCTTCTATGTGTTATGTGTATCATATTGGGGTATTACATGGGGAGTAGGAAGGATCAAATGAATGTTTATAAAAATAATGAATTGAGGGATCTCTCTTGTATTAAGTTATAACAATGTGAAATTATAATCAGCATTTTCAATGAATCAAAGTTTTATTATGCATTTGACAGTATATTCTAGTTGTTGGCTTGATTTACACACACATTGAATCTTATTTTTGAATTGAATTGATTAGATTCTACCCCATTATATGACAATGATTATAAATTCATTTCAATCATGTATAATCACTAAAATGATCATATAGCTAATTATCTTAATTTTGAATTAAATTTATAGCTTCTACCCCATTCTCTTTTAACGACTACAAATATATTTCAATCATGTATACTCACTAAAATTCCCATATCTTAATTGTCATTATGATTATATTTCTTCATCTTCATGTCTATGAATAAGAAGTTCATATGTAAAACTTAAGTAATTTCAATTCTAATATTGTGATGTTTGTGTAGTGACTTCCCAATATTTGTAGAGTGGTTGATAAAAAAATTCATGTATTGGTTAATGCTCAGTGGAAAGGGAGGGATGTTTATATCAAGAGAATGATATCAAGTCAATAAAACATTTTGATAAGGTTATATGGTAGGTTTATAAAATATTATGCTAGTATACATTGTTCTCATTACCTTGCCTTAATAGACAAGCTTAGTTTATGTTTGTACTTGCGTGAGGAGATATCTATTTCTATGGAGGTCAATTCAGAATTTGTTTTTGTGGAGATGAAAGGGAAGAAATATATGTAAGGAGGTCTTCTAGGTAAACAAAATTAATAATCCACCTTCTTGTATCAGTTATTCCATGATATTGACATTCACAATGGAAACAAATGTATCAAATAAAGAGTAACAAGGGAGGAATGAAATCAAATAATGGAAATGATTTCAATCGAGCCTGACATTCTAACATTAAAAGACATGCTTATAGACCAATATTATGATATTGTGTCTCATTTATGAGTGGATGACATTATCACTGATGTGTACCACTATTCATTTATATGTATTACACTATTTATGCTTCTTTTTGCAATGTTACTCTAGATTATTTTTGGGGAAGAAATGTAAAAATGATTTAACGTGTTGAAAATTATATTTAGATATGTGTTATATATTAGTCAAATTACAACTAACTTATAGTTGATTGTGAAAATATGTGGTCTCTTCATTACCATGTTATTATGCATTGATGACAACATTTGCTTATGGTCCACCAATAACTATCATGAAATACATTCCAATTATGTAGCAACAAGTTCATGTTATAATGATGTTTTTACTATATTGAAAATATAAATTTGTAGCATATTCTAGCATTTTAAAGTACTATATAAGTAAACAATGTTTAAATAAGTTTAATATAACATGTGTCTAAAATTACTATACATGTCAGTAATGCATAGTTGGTCATAAATTCCAATTACATGATATACCCTTATCTCCCACATGTTCAAGTAAGCATATGAATAAATATGGCAATACAATTTGTATTTCTTTGATGCTTGTGAGGTGATTTGCCATTATTCCAAATATACCCTTACCTTAATCATAGGCATGTTGGCCCCATGCACAAGAGGACTATAAACTAGATATGATTACAAGTCTAACAAGAAAGATATAGTCCTGTAAAATCATTGTATGTTTCAAAAGAGGTACATCCAAAATATATAGGGTAAATGCTAATTTAAAAGTCTGCTACCATAGGACATAACCACAAAAGTAACAAAAACTAAAAACTAACAACCTAATACATAGTAAACAAATAATAACAAAACTAAAAAATAATTTGGATCATAAATGAGCCAAGATGGCATACATGCCCAAAACCCCTTTATGCTTTAATGTAGTTCATAGCTGAAAAAATGACTATGGGGGTAAATTTAGTGACTACATATTTATATTCATATCATAGCCATACATGTGTGTCATGATCAATCCGTATTACATACATCATTTCAATATTCCAATAAGGTTAAATACAGTCACCACATGGAAACATATTAGTTCGATGATGGATACAGAAACCAAGGGGAGTGAGTGTTGTCATATTGCCTCATTTTGATATGTGCAAATATAAATCACATATGAATAGATGTAACACTAAAAATTATATTTCTTTGATTTATGTGAGTTAATTTACCATTATTCATAATATTCCCTTACCTAATTTACTGGTGGATAGGCCCAAAACCCCTTTGTGCTTCTATGTAGTTTGTAGTAGAAAAAAATGACCATGGAGGTAAATTTAGTGACTACATAATTGTATCCATACCATATCCATAAATATATGTCATTTTCAATATGTGTTACATCATTTTATTAATCCAATGGGGTTAAATATAGTCACCACATGGAAATGGATTAGTTCAAAGATGAATACAAAAATTGAAGGGAGTGAGAGTTGTCATATATCCTCATTTTGATGCATGAAATTATAAATTGCATATAATTAGATGTATCACTATAAATTATATCATTTTGATTTCTATGAGGTACTTTATCATTATTTTCAATATAACCTTACTTGATTCACTAGTAGACAAGCCCAAAAACCCTTTATGATTCTATGTAGTTTGTAGCATAAAAAATGACTATGGTGGTAAATTTATTAACTGCACAATTACATATGTTCCATATCCATATATCTATGTCATGATCTCTTTGTGTTACATAATTAATTTCAATATTCCAATGAGTTTAAATACAATCACCACATGGAAATGTAATAATCAATGGAAATATGTGTTAAACACTATTGTGCATGTCAATAATGCATTGTTGTTCATATATTTCAACATTTGATCATTTATGGTTTTCAATGTGTATTAATGAAATGAAATGTTTTTTTCTAGACACTGCAATAGATGGTGGATAGTTGGGATGCTACCACTCACCTTCCATTGCAAGAGGAAAATGATGGTCTATTTGACTATAGCAATATTAAGTGGGAAACTTTTCCTAAAAATAATGAGGAAGACATGTGGGTTACTTGGTTGGTTACTGATAGGGTAGAGAATTTCATGAAAGGAGAATCAATAATGAATTCATTCCTTAGATATTTTCATGTCACCCATCACAAGAAAAAGGCACTCCATCCTAGCAAGCATAATAAAGTTACTGCTACCTTCGAATATGTCATGTAGGTGACCTGTTACTCTATAATGCAAATGTGGGTGTATTTGTATATTATTGTGTTCCACTTATACGTATTTTATGTAGCTAATTTTTTATTTCATTATGTTTCACATGTATAACTTTTGCATACATATATTGTTTTTCATATGGTCCTAAGGATTTTCAAGAATTGGATGCTCTACCAAAGGACATGTCAGTAGTGCCAAATATAGGAAAAGGTAGTTCATCATGATAAAAACATTAAAGATGTCGTTATTAGAAACATTTCTACACACACTAAATTGATATTAGACCCAATGATGTGTTGGTCACATACTATTAGGTAGAACACATGGACAAGCAAGGTAATCACTATCATGGCCAACAATATGAATATTTCAAGGGGAAAAAATATTTTAATGCATCATACATCAACCCTTATCTTAATTAATGGGTTCATAGGGTACTATTATTAGGAATGTCTATTAATTATATCCATATTAAACACCATGAGATGGTCCATGATAAATTAATGACATTTAATGCTTAAATAAAGTGGGATGATTTCCTCAATAGGGATGATATATAAAAAAGATAAAGAAATATCAAGGAGACTAAATATATTTATAGTCCTAATGATGTTGAAAGTGTTCAGAAGTAGGCATTGGAAAATATTAACAAGTGGTTTACCTATCATGAATATAATGTTGGGGGGATAAATGAGGATGAGGAAATTCCCTTCATATAAGGCATCCAACTCCCACAACAACTAGACTAATTGTTGAGATACGGGAAGTCTAACTTATTGGAGATGGACTCAACCTTTAGCATAAATTCAATGAAGGTATGTTTTCTATAACTATTATAGTACTTGATAATATAAATATTTCATAACTTGAAAGCAAAATTATTTTTTAATATCTGCATATAGCTCCATTTGTTGTTGGCTTGCAACTTGTTTACAACCTATCTATAGCCTATCTCATCTCTCAATGGAAGAGGTGTATCTTTGGGATTTAAATTTTCTATATTTTTCTCTGATGTAAAATGGAAAGGCCCCATTCAAAACCCTAACTTTACCAATATTAAAAAAAATGGATGGTGTTTTGAGGTGTGTGGGGGAAGTGTGTTATGGTTATATTAGCAACCAATAATGCATGTTAATATTTTTTTGTTTTACTTCACAAAAACATTAGATAGTGGTTTCCTCTATGAAGACATCAGATCATGGTTTCCTATGAGGAATCTTAAAAAAGAATTGTTTTTATGGAAATATTAAGTACCATCGAAAGGCAATCAAGACATGAAACATATAGTTAATCCATTCAAAGTTATAAAACATATTAATATTACTCACATACATATTTTAAACTCATATAAATCATTACCAATAACCATATAAGATAATCATCAATATATATCAATCATGAATATCTTCAAATACTTGACTCAAGTCGTATCAAATTAACCCCCATAGTTTATTATGCTAAAAAAATGTTTTATTCAGACCCTAGAACCATTTAATAGGATGAAAAGAGAACTATTTTTTAATTATGAACTCAAGTTTAGCCTAAATGTTTCAGTAGTAATATCCCATCTATGGGTTTGTGTATGAGAGTAAGATCATACCCCCAAGTCCATAGAGGTATAAAATCCAAAAAAAACTTCTCAAAACCAATAGTCCACCTACAACACACTCCATTATAACCATATTTTCAATCAACTATTATATTTTTGTTTACATAACATCTCAATGTTGAGCAACATTGAAGGGGGGGCTAGACTATTGATTTCCATAATTTATGAGTTTAATAAATTTTTAGATGAGTGTTTTCATATTTAACAACTAAATATTAAACAATACGTTCATGAAATTAAATACCCCCTATTATAATCACATTCAATCAAGAAAATCATCTAAACCACACATATTTAAGAGAAAATGTTACTTGCCTTGAATTGGAAAATGATAACAAGTTCTTTACTTAAGTCATTTCCATTGACAACTTCTTTATTTTCTTCCTCTATAGTAAACATCCTTCTCCCACTTCATTATTTATATTCTCTCCCATTTTATCATTGCATGTGACCAATTCTAAGGTATCTTATCCCCTTTCAAATGGTCAATATAAAGACATAAATGTATATATTAATTACAGTCTTAGTTCACTTCCCATTTCCCCAACTGAATAAGGTTACAAGGCCATGTAAAATTTTCAAAATAACATCATGCCTTTCTTTAAGTCATCCTAAAAAATTCAAAAATCCTATTCTTATCCACAACTCAAGTTTTGCCTTGAACTTCATGAAAACCCCATTCGATTTGAAATGAATGAATTAAATTTTTTGCCTAATTTTTAAAACATGTACCATATAATTATTCCATTATAAAATAATTCAAAACTATATTATTTTCTTATGCTAATGGTTTGATAATGTACTCCAAGTTATTCAATGCACACCATAATGTGGTTAAAAGTTTCTGATCATTCTAATGACCCACAAAATGAGGTTTGTTATGTTTTGTTTTATATTTTTGCTATTCACAACATGGTTTATGTAAAATAACCCAACTACTATGCATCAAGACTAACTACTTAGAAATATGACCAAGCAAGAAATACTATAATGAAAATTTATATGAAAGTACAAATATGACTATGCAAGAGAACTATAATGCACAAACCATCTGAATCACAAGAATTTTAAGTGAATATTAAAATGATAGATGGTGTTAAATCTTCCCAATAGAACATTATAAAACTAATATCCAATGAAACAAAAAATGTTATAATGTGAGTTAACATCTATCCAAACAATATAAGAATACACTTAGCAATAAAAAATAAATGTGATCATTGAATAAGTATCATAACCACATATTAGCTATAGTGAAAGTATAGATCATGCCTATCATGAAAATAAATCAATTGAATGTAGATGTCTAACTCTTCTAGATTCGGTCTTTTCATCTCCAATTCTCATGATCTACCACCCTCTCCTTGATTATTCCCTCCTTCATGATTCTATTACGAGGTATCAGATATAATGTCCTACATCCACCACATACAGATAAAGAAGGTAATTAGTCCATCATAATCATAAACATAAAACAACTAATAATATTAAAATAAGTTAGTATATTAAGTAAACTACTACATTTATATCAAAACATAATGTAGAATGCATCACATCAATATACAATACATAACCACTTAAATGGTGAAACTCATATTTAAAAAGATAATCATCATGATTTAGCTAATCAAAATAGTAATTCAACTAAAATATGTAATCTAAACAACATTCTATAGCCACTAAATTTAAAATAAATTATCATAGTCAAAATGTTTTCCATTAGGTTGATGCAGGAAATAATAAGTTATCAGTAAAGAAATGGTGGGAAAACTATTGTACTTGACATGAAAATCATGAATATGACTCAATAAACCTATTATCCTATTGGAAACTATGATAACTAATACATAAATATCTCTTAGTTACACTAGGGCAAGGAAAAATATGTGGAAAATACACAAATACCTTTCATATGTTATCAAAAATGGGACTCGTGATTGATAACAAAATTCTATTTTGAATTATATGTTGTGATTGAGACCACATATTCATTTAGAAATGAATTTTTTAAAAAATATATTCAAAATTTACTTTGCATTAATTTAGTTCCAAACTTATACTTACAAGTAGGACTCATATATTACCTTGGGAAGTTTTGAATTTTGAATGATCCATAGAGATAGAAACTAATATGGGATAATCATTTTATAAATGTTTTAGGACATGTTGGTTCCTAGTTTTACACCTCTTACGTTTTCCCTTGCACACTTGACTAAAATGGAAAACAAAGGTGAAAAACCCACTAGTATGTCATTGTAGTCAAGGAAGGGTTTGGATTTAAGAATGGATTGAATGTAGATAATGACTAAGAGGCAATAACAGAGAGTATGGTCATCTCCCTGCTAGTTTTGGCTCTTCTTAAACCAAGGTGAGAGGACCTATGGGGTAGCTTTCTCACATGGAAATATTTTGTAATTCAACATCCATAGGGATTTTTAGTACAAGGGAACATAAATGTGACCAGGGCACAACCAAACTTATTCAATCCACTCAAGAAGGGTTGTCACATAGAATGAACAAATATACTAAGTCACATGTAAGCTACTAAAGATAAATAGGTATATGACTACAAATTTTCATATAAATAATCTTCAACAAGACGGGTCAAATGGAAAACTAAAGAACTATGATTCAAAACACAAAATGCATACACACATTAAGTATGCAAGATTTTAAACATCTACAGGGTAAATAACTCTTAATATATGCAAAGAGTGTATTATTTGTAAGGTAGGATAGTGAGATAGTTATAATAAAAATGGTGGTGTGTTGGTGGTTTTCAAATAGCATGGGAACTTTCAAACATTCATAACATCATTCTTTGCTAAAGATGTAGAAAAAATCAAATTGAAGAAAGTGGGAACTACCAGGAGTAATTTGTAATTATTGTTGCCAATGAAGTGCAAATACTCAAATGATTTTAAAACCCTAGAAACATACATTGAAACTATAATCTCACATATTATTTCCCATTGAATCCATAAACCTAGAGTGCCCTAACAAGTCATTCAACAACATATCTTAAAATAATGCAAAAAGGGTTTATAATGTAGATTCATGCTTAAAATGATAACTAGTAATGAACACAACTCTAAATGTTTAATTAGCATAACTTGAAAAACATATTAATGCCCTTCATCAAGAGGAAATAGCAAGGGATGACAAGTACTTTTACTAACTCAAAAAGAGATATTACACACATCAATTTTTCAAAATGCTACCATGGGGACAAGCATGGTGATATTTATCCATGTTGGACAAGGGAGACATAAACATGCTTTCAAATCTTGCTAATGGTTGTACACTTGAAACCACCTTAACAAGGGATACAAGATATACACATAGAATTTGACCCCAATTTTTTTATAAAACCTATACATAGAGAAAATGAAAAACTAAAAACAACAACAACAACAACAACAACAACAACCACCTATAATAGAAGAGAAGCCTTCTATTTATACATTTTTGACCCCTTCTTTTACAATCTAGGAATGGGGGTTGCATTTTGTAATTTTCAAAATTGCAGTCAACACCTCAAAGTTCTGCCAAGATTCTCTCAGCTAGAAAAACCCTTTTCCATGCATGGAATATTTACCTATTTGAGCAAAAATCATTACTCTAACTACTTCTATAAGGAATGATGAATATTTGGAGTAAATCTTTTGATTTCTTGGCTGGAGATGCCTTTTATATGAGCTGGAAGGTGAAAATTCATGGTGGAGGATAAACAAACCCCTTGTATTTTGTGCAACTACCTAAAGACTCCCTTGACCACTTGCTTTCATAGATAGAAACTCTTGGTCAACTACCCTTCCCTTTGTTCATGCCATAGAATAACCTCTCTTGCAATGATGGCATGAGAATATTCTAGATCCATGGCTATTCAGATGATCTTCCTCTAATGACCCACCTTGCCCTTACAAACCTATAATTTCTCTCCCATGGAAGAGTTTAAACAATCACAAAAATGAAAAATGTAAAAAACTTAGGTCACTTTACCTTTTTTCTTTTTCGCTCCAACTTATTTTTCAAAACCTTACATTTTACATTTTTACCCTTTTCAATTTTGCCTTTTACAAATTTGCTTTTTCACACTTTACAAATTTCACATTTGCCTTTTGTAAATTTGATTTTTATGGGGTTTCCTCCATATTTTTAATGCATAAATGCATTATTTTCACCTTTTGACCTTTTAGAGAAATCCTAGCCCCTTTTGCAAATCTACAATTTGTAAATTACAAAGATGCAATTTGCACTTGTAGTTCCCCTTAAGGAATCTAGAATTCTAAATGCATTTTGCAATTTTTTAAAATTACAAATTACACTTGGGGTTCCCATTTCCCTCAAAATCTTCTTTTAGGGAATCTCGAACTCTAAATGCATTTTGCAATTTTGAAAAATTGTAAATTTCACTTGGGGTTATTTTTTCCCTAAAAAGCATCCTTTAGGGAAATGGGAACTCTAATTGAAATTTGCAATTTTGTAAATTTGCAAAATTGCATATGGCCTTGATAGTTCCCATTTTCACTAGAACCCCATGTTGAATGGCATTGATTGGCAGAGATGGGAGATCCATGTGCAATTTGCAATTTTCACAAGTGTAAAATTGCAAAATTACATTTCTCCTCAACATTTCCCTGAAGCTCCTCTTAGGTTGATTTTTCCCATGTGCTTTAATTGGTGGGATTGGGAGAGTTCACATCAATTTTAACTTCAATTTTTGGATACTTGCATTTTTCAAGTTACATTTCCCACTAAGACTTCCTAGGGAGTTTGGGGCCTCATATACAATTTTTGGAAACTTGCAATTTTTGGATTTTTTCAACTTTTCACCCAACTCTATTTCTAGCAACCTGGTCCAGTGAGTACCCTGCAAAAGATTCTTTCAAAATCCAAACTCTCCTCTATTTTTTGCCTCAACACAATACTCTCTACTTTGTACATGATGAGAAACCATCTTCCCAAATAGTTATTTATCCATTGAAACTAGTCTAGGCACACATGATTCTCTAACACATAATATTCAAATTTTTCAAAGCTTTCTCTCAACTAAACATTCATTACTTGATATTGGGTATCTTGTTAGATGTTGCTACAGTAGTAGTTATCTTTCCCCCAATCATTAATAGGTGCACAAATATGGTCTCCAAAGATATGACTATAGGATATTTGGACTGTAAGTACTTTTTATATTGAGGAATTGCAAGCTTGTGAAGAACATCATAACCAGTAAATGAGTTCTAAGAAAATAAAAATTCCACACTTTCACATTGTGCATGAACAAATGTAGCTATTGTCTAAGACATTCCTAATCATGATGAACCAAGAACTTCCCTATCTTTAATTAGGCATTTCAATAGAGTTTGGAATATAATACCTTCTTTAAAACCACCAATTGTAGCCATATAACCAAATTTAAAATAGGGGAAAACTTCATAAAGAATATGCATACATGAGAGAAGTTCAGAACTAGTTGGATATTTAAATTTAAAATCTTTACATATCTCTACTCCTGAGGAAAATAACCTTGTTATATTTCATTCTAGCACATATGCCATTGACCATTCCATCGGATCCTCAAATATTGAAATAGTTTTTCTTAACTTTGCAATCAATTCTTTTGTTTTTCCAATTCATCGTCTAGTTCCACATCTTTTTATTCTTCATTGTAGGCCATCAAATTAAATTTATAATACACAACCATGGCATTTAAAAATTATTGATAAGCATGTTAGCATCCTTTGTAGTCAAAGATAGATTCTAAAAAATATTGGTATTATGTTGATCTTGGCAATGATGCATGTATTCTAAGTGGAACTGCAGACCCATAATGAACCTTCCTTTCTCTAGATTGTACACATTTGGATCCTAGAAGGATTAAACTAAACCATATAGGATATAATCCATTGGTTTTAATCTCTTACCATAAAAATTCTAACAACATTCCCATGTAGCCAATCATAATTAACTACCTAGAAAAGATTCTCATTCAATAAAGCAACCTTGACTCTTTGCCTCTTATGTTAATTTGCTTCAATAAGCTTGTCTATGTTATTCAATGAGTAAATAGCTACCATTGAGATGTTTTAAAAATTGTATGTGTCCATCATGCCATCGAGCTAAACAAGCATAACCTTTTTTCATTTGACTTCTTCCTGCTTCTTTTTTCTTCATGCCTCATAGAATCTAAAGATAGTTATGTAATTTCCAACTTTGGAGAAGTTTTAAATTTTTTATGGGATTCTACCTTTTTCCATCCACATTTATGTCTTTTAATCCTATGGGATCTGAAGATGAAGTATAATTGGCATGTTGACATTCATTGTTTGCTTTTAGCAAATGCATTTTCCATAGACTTTGCATATTCCTTTTTTAATTATATTTTACCACTTTTACCCCCAAAAAAACTCTACACCACATTTTGAAATTTCCTTTCTACATCTTGCACTTCCAACAAAGCTATAAGACCTATTTTTCAATTCCTTTTTAAACCATAGACCTTTGATGGACTTTACCCACCTCTATAACAATTTGATATGGTCAACCTAAAGTCAACATGAAATTCTCTACCAGGTTTCATGCATTTTATCTTTGTCTTCATAATATTTGAAATGTTTAAATAGAATCTTAAATGATAACATGGGTTGTGGAATGCACACCCTACCTTTTCGCACTCCTCGAGCCATATAGACATAGAAACCTCCACAATGATGCCCTATCTCAGCTACATGTTTTTTATAAGCCCTATTATGTTTCATTCACTTCCCCCATGTGGGATGTAATCTCTTAATAAAGGCTTGAAATTGCTTAGCATAATTTTAGGCACTAATATTAGCTCTTTCCTAGGGATGGACACCCCTACGGGTGTGCAAAGAACCCCAAAACACAAGACTAGGTGCCAATTCATTGGACCATAGAGTCAACATTTGAATAATTTAAGCAACAGACACCCATGAAAGCTCACCAAAAGAAGGAAGACTAAAAAAATAGATCTAAAAGATCTAAAAATTAACACATGACAAAAAACACAAAAGGAAACTATACAAGTAAGGCCTAAAGAATATGGGCAACAAAGCAACAAAATAACAAAGTGATAAAGCTATATACTATACAATAATATACATAGTTACTGACTCAATGAAGGAAGTGTTTCAGATGCCTACCATTGACTGGAAGCTCCAATATTTCACCATCTAGATCTCTTAGGAATAAAGTATGCTCCCAAATATGGTAGTCAATGGAATAGGGACCCATCTACAAGGCATAAAATTTTCTATGCTTGCCTTTCTCATCATACCTATTGTCCCAAAGTAGAACTAGATCACCTAATTCAAAGGTTCTTGGAGTGACCTTCCTATCAAATATATTTTTTATCTTTTCCTTTAACTCGAGATGTCTTTCATGAGATTTTCTTTGAATTTCATCAAGCTCAATAATCTAGTTCATCTTGCTTTCATAGTGGTTAATTTGTTCATCGTCTTATATCTACTGCATGAGATGATAGGTTGGAAACTACAAATTCACGTGTAAAATTGATTGAGCTCCATAAACAAGCTTAAAAAGGATTTTGCCTATATCTCTCTTGGGCATATTCCTATCAACCCATAAGTAAAACTTCAGTTGTTTACCCCACTTCTATTGATTTGCTTCTAAAGTTTGTCTAATGATTTTGAGGAATTTCTTGTTACTAGATTTTGCTTGCCCATTCCCCTAAGGGTTATAATTAGAATCATAGGTAAATTCAATCCCATAATCTTTACACAATGAAACTAAAGGTTTGGCTTTGAATCTCATAGTATTATTAGTAATCAATTTTATAGACACACAAAATCTACAAATAATTTGATTTAGCAAAAAATCCATAACTACCTAGTGTGTTGCTCTCATTGTAGGGACTACTTAACATATTTTGGGAAGTAGTTAGTTTCAAGTAGTATCCATATATTTCCAATGATTTATTAATCAATAATTTCCCCAATGAAATCCATTGCCCATTATTTTAATGGGCATTCAATCATCATAGGTTGCAAGGGAAGATAACTAGAAGCTTTCATCCTTACAGCAAAGCACTGACATTTCTCATACTTTATGACTATCTAAAAAACATCTTTGAATAATGATGGCCACCAATAACCATCTCTTAATATTTTATGATCTATAACTTCAAGTACAAAATGGCCACCACATACTCCACTATGAAAATCTTCAATTAGGTCAGCATTTTATTCTTCTAGCATGCATCTTAGGAGAACCCCTTCTGGATTCTTCCATGCAAGTTCATTATTAGTCAGGATGTATTTTTGGGAAACAATATTAAGATTCCTCATTTGATTCTTGTCCAAGTTAGGGGGAAAATTCATATTTTTCAAGTAATAGACAATGTCTTTATACCATGAAGACATGATAACTTGACTCAAAGAATCATCAATATTAAAATAAATAGTGTTTACCTCAATGGCTTATAAATTAGTGTCAGCCATGAGTTTGGATAGACTCATCCCTCACACTAACCTAGTGGTCTGAATATCTATGTCATACTCTTATAACTTGTTGAACCACCTACATCTCTTGCTAGATAATTCAATCTGAGTTAAAATGTCCTTCACCATGGTATGCAGGACATAAGCAAAAATATTTGAACTTAGAATATAATGCCTGAACATCTTCATAGCATTCAAGAGATCAAAAGCTTATTTTTCCAAGATTTTATAATTTAGTTCAACACCTTGTATAGCTTTGCTAAATAAAGTTATGGGATGCTCGTGAGCAACTTCATTCTTTTTCAACAAGACAACAACATTATTATATGATGCAAAAGATAATATCTAAAATGTCTTAGTGTAATCAGGGCTAGGAAAAATAGGGGTAGACTTTAAATTTCCCTTGATGTCATTGAATGCTTGCATGGCCTTCACCTACCACTTGATGGTCTGGTCCTTCTTTAGCATGAAAGTAATAGGCAAAGTAATCTCTTCAAAATTAGACACAACCCTCCTCATGAAATTTATTTGTCCAAAGAAAGACTAAATTCCTTTCTTGGACTATGGGATACACACTTTGTCAATGGATTTCACCTATTGGGGCCAATCATGACACCATCCTTGGACACTATATGTCCCAACAACTTGGACTTTTATCCTCTAAAGTGGCACTTCTTAGGATCAAGAAAAATACTAAACTCCCTGCATCTAATAGACACTTTCTATAGATGTTCTAAATGTTCATCTCTAGTCTTGGAGTACACAGTGATATTATCCTGATACATAGTTATAAACTTGTTAATTATCCCTATAAAAGTAACATCCATAGCTCACTAAAACATTTCACCAACATTCATTAACCCAAAAAGCATCCTCATATATACATAAGTTCCCCAAGGTGTTATTAAAGTGGTATTAGGTCCCTCAGATTCCTTCACCACAACATGGTTATATCCCAATAAACCATCTAATGTGGACAACATCTCTGATCTAGTAATACTTTGAAATAGGTTGTCTATAATGGGAAAGGGATAATTGTCTCTTAAATAAGCTTTATTCAAATTTTAAAAATCCACACACAAGTATATTTCACCATTTTTATTTTGCATAGAGACTAAATTTACAACCCATGATGAATACCTGATGGGCTAAATGATACCACCATCCTTTAGCTTCTTTAACTCATCATGTATCTTCGTGGCCAAGATGGGGTTAATAGGTCTCTACTTCTACTTGAAGGGCTTGCTATCAGGATACAATGGGATGACATGCTAAAAAATGTCTTCCCGATACACTTTCAATTCATAATAAGACCATGCTAAACAATATTGGTACTTTCTTAACAAGTGCATGTAAACTTGCTTCTCAACTGCACCCAAATGAGTACATAACCAAATCTTCCTTGGATTCTCATGAGAACCCAAATTACACTCAGTCACATCTTTTTAAATGAATGAGTCTCTAGTTTTAATTCTATCTAATCCATCAAAAGATGTTTCTAGACTTACCAATCCTCTAAGGAGCATGTTTATTTTTAGTTGAGTGATGTCTTTCCCAAATAGGGTTTATTTCCCATCATAAACCTAAACCATGGATTCCAAGTCTATGAGTCGATCATGGAACTCATCTTCACAATTTATAAACCTCTTAATTTGTTTATCATTATCAAACACCTACTAATGATGAACATTATTTAGGATTGAATTCCTAATAAGCACCTCCACTTGATACTGATAATGAGGGTTTGTATTTGCAATATCAAACTGAGCACCTAATCCTGCAAGTTTGTCAGCGTCTTCATTGAAAGTTCTATCATGATAATAAATGTTGAATTCATAAAAGAATTCCATAAAATCCTGAATAATATTCTAATATTGTTTCAACCATTTGTGTTTGGTAGTGTAAGCATTGTGGACCTACTTAACCACTAACTCAGAATCACCCTTACAATCAAAATTTTAATTCCATGTTTGCAGTCAATTTATAAACCAAGAGTGTCTCATACTCAACAGTATTATTCATGCACTCAAAGGATAATTGCATAGAAAAATTGAAAAGTTTACCATTAGGGTCATAAAAGACAACCCCAACTCCATTTCCAAGATTGGAACAAGCCCCATCAAAACACATCTTCCAAAAGACATTTTTTCTATCAAGTTCAACATCCAAAATAGTAATCTATTCAACAACATTAATATTCCCAACAAAGCCACCCATATTGGCATGCATGTATAGTACTTCATTGAGAGAATATTTTGGATCTTTAATTACATGTAGCATCTTCTAATCTTTATAAAGTTTGATCATTTTAACCTCTAACAAAATGGTGGCATAGGAAAGGTCCATTTATACACTTCCACCCATGATAGCACCCCATTTACATGATAGTATCATTCCCCACTCAGGCAGTCAATCCACAACTGCCACATCCATATTCAAATACTTTCCTATATGTACTACCAACTGCACGACCAGCCCCTTGACTTATCAAATAACTAGAACTTCTCAAGAATCCATAGCATAGCACTTACCAAAAGCTAATGTAATATTCACTCTGATCTTATTTAGGACACCCAAAGGCATCACATTGCATGAGGTTCTAGAATCAAACATGAAATTATGAAAAATCAAACCATTGATCAATAGGTTGTATAAAATAGATCCACATTCAGTTGACTCTTTACTAATGCAATCCCCAAATAGACTTTTGGAGCTGATTTAACAACCTCTTATAATTCTTCATCTTCTTCTGAGGGTGTTTAGGGTAAATCAATTTCATTTATAGTTGAGTTTTCACCAAATTTCAAATATTCAAAATCCCTTTTCCTATGCGTAGGTATTCATAATAATTCATTAAGTGGCATGATGATTTTTTATTGGCTCAACATGTGGGACATATCATCCACATCTTCATCAATTGGTTTAGCATTATCACATGGGTAATAGGGAAGGAAGCACTTGTCATACCAATTAATATCAATGTCATAACCTACCACATTCACTTAGTATTCAATAGATCAATCACTTCTTTTCCATCCCCTCTATTCTTATTTCTATCTATCTTTTCATCACATGCAAGCCTCTTCCCTCTATCATTGTCTAAATTATGTAAAATAGGCACCTTTTGTGCCGAATTCAGATTTGGATCCCTCTCTTTATTGGTAGACACATGAGGGATCCCATTCTCATCTCTCACCAACTTGTATGACATTTCTTTGATAGAAAAGGCCAAAGTCTTAACTGTCTCCTCAAGGTTGGTTATCTTAGTGGACTGCATTTTTTTACGATTGAAAAACTTTACATCAGCCTACTTGTTCATGGGATTTCCCATAACCTTTATGTTATTATTAATTTGGATAACCATATTTAATGCCAACCATAGGTTCATAGGAGCTTTGTTTTGTAAGTAGTATGCAGCCTTCTTGTCAAAGGTATCATAATATTTTATCAAGTACCATGTATCACTGGGCCTTATGTTCTCAGGTAACTATATCATATATTTTTTAAACCATGTCCTACACACACTCATTAGGGTTCTTATTGATGTTTCCAAACTTATCCAAAAGGAATCTTGGATCAATTCTATTACCATACTAAATTCTATAAACATTCTTCATCTCTTCCCATGAATCAATGCATCTATGAGGAAGGGAATTGAACCATTCTCATGCATCTTCCTCCATCATATGCATAAATAACTTGATTCACACATCTTCATGATCATGCTCATATTCTCCAATGTTATTATGAAAATCCCTCAAGTGTTGATCACTACTCACTGCATTATTCCTTTGAGACTTTAGAAGGCATTTCCTTACTTCATTTGGGATTTCATTAGGATAACCTTATGTATCATCAAAATTGATAGGCATGAATATGGAAATGTGGAATGTAGGATGTTCAATCTCATCTACGTCCCTATGCCTCATGAGTGGTTAAATGGGAGGTTTGAGAACAACTAGCAAAAGGATATGAGGGGGTAAATGAGGTGGACTTATACGATCAAACTTATGAGGGGATTCAAATAGTTGAGAAGGATTCGGATAGTATATGGGATTGTAAGGTTTTGAGACACTAAGAGAGCTATGAAAGTCCTCAATAATGGAGAATTCAATAAAAAATTTAAGGCTATCAAAATCTTGGTAGTCAAGACACTATTTAGTAGCTGAGCTTTGCCCTTTAACAAGATCTAAATTTATCACACTCTTTTTTTATGTAAACTTAAGGGTGAGATAAGTTGTTTAGATGACTCACCTTTGAAGGATTATCTCAATCCTTCCAGCATTTCAAGTAAGAAAATACTCAAAATTGAAACTAAAGAAAGTTATTCAAATTAGGCACTGATCTTTCTTGAAACCAGATGATAAAATTGGAGTCACCACTAGAATCAAAATTCTAGAATATATCAGTTAATAAATTGGTTTTGATATATGATAAAAACATATTTACTGAATTTTTTGATGAGATATAAAGCAAAGACACTTAAATTTTTAGAATTATATTCAAAAGGGAAAAAACACCTTCCAACATGCCATTTTAAAATTTCTTTTTAATAAATGTAGTAGAAGTCAAATTATCAAATATTTCAATTCTTGGCATGTCCCTAGTGGAGTGATATAATGTTGATAGCCAAGATAGTCCAAATATAGTAAATAACAAGAGAGAAATTCATAACATGAAATACTTACAGCTCTCTACAAGAGTCCCTAATAACACAGGTGACAAGGAATTTTCTTGATAATTATGCCAATAAAGTGTCAGTTCCTAGTTGTACACCTCTTATGCTCGGCCTTGCACACTTGAATAAAATGGCAAACAAAGATGAAAAACCTACTAGTATGTCATTGTAGCTAGGGAAGGGTTTAGCATCAAGAATAGACTGAACATAGATAATGACTGAGAGGCATCAATAAAGGGTATGTCACCTCCTTGATACTTTTACCTCTACCTAAATGAAGTTTAGAGGACTTATGAGGTATCTAGCTCATATGGAGAGATTTTACAATTCAACCTCCATGGGTATTTTTAGCAAAAGAGAACATAAATATGACCAGGGCACAACCAAACTTGTTTAATCCACCTAGGAAGGGTTATGACACCAAATGAAAAAGTGCACTAATTCACATGTAAGCTACTAAAGATAGATAGGTATATGACTATAAATTTCATTCTAAAGAATATTCAATAATAAGGGTCAAATATAAATCTACAACACTATGCTTTAAAACACAAAATTTAGACACATGTTAAGTACGCAAGATTTTATTCATCTGTAGGGAAAATAACACTTAATATATGTAAAGGGTGCATTATTTGTAGGATATGATAGGGTAGGATAGTGAGATAGTTATAATAAAAATGGTGGTGTGCTAGTGGTTTTCAAATAGTAGGGGTACTTTCAAACATTCATAGCATTATTCCTTAACAAAGATGTGGAAAAACCTCAAATGTAAGCTAGTGATAATACTAGGAGTAATTTGCAATTATTGGTGCCAATGAAATGTAGATACTCAAATGATTTTGAAAACCTAGAAACATACACTAAAACTAGAATCTCACATACTTTTTCCCATTGAATCTATAAACCTAGGGTGCCCTAACAAGTCATTTGATAACATATCCTAAAATAATGTATAAAGGGTTTATAATCTAGATTCATGCTCAAAATGATAACCAGTAATGAAGAAAAATCCAAATGTCCAATCAACATAACTTGCAAAATACATTACTGCACTTCATCAACAGGAAATAGGAAGAAACCACAAGCATTTTCATTAACTTGAAAAGAGATATTACATACATCAATTTTTCAAAATGTTTCCATGGGGACAAACATGATGAGATTTATCCATGTTGGACAAGAGAGACAAAACATGATCGCAAAGCTTGCTAATGGCTAAACACTTGCAACCAACTTAGCAAGGGAGACAAGATCTACACACAATAGTTTATCCCAATTTTTTTTGTATAACCTAGACTTAGAGAAAATGAACAACCAATAACAACCAAGACTTAGAGAAAATGAACAACCAATAACAACCACTTATAATAGAAGAGAAGCCATATATTCATACATTTTGACCCCTTCTTTTGTAATCTAGGAATGGGGGTTATGTTTTTTAATTTTTAAAATTACAGTCCACACCCCAAAGTTCTGCCAAGATGCTCCCAGTTGAAAAAACCTTTTATCATGCCTAGAATCTTCACCTATTTGCATGAAAAATCATTGTTTTAATTTCCTCTACAAGGAATGATGAATATTTGGAGCAAATACTTTGATTTATTGGCTAGAGATGCCTTTTACATGAGCTAAAAGGTGAAAATTCATGGTGGAGGCCAAACAAACGCCTTGTCTTTTATGAAACTACTTGAAAATGCCCTTGACCACTTACTTGCATATATATAAGCTCTTGGACAACTATCCTACCCTGTTTACACACTATGAAAAACCTTCTCTTTCAATGATGGCATGTGAATAGTCTAGATCCACGGCTATTCAGATGATCTTCCTCCAATGGCCCACCTTGGCCTTGCAAACCTATAGTTTCTCTCCTATGGAGAAGCTTGGACAAGCACAACAATGAAAAATGAAAAAAACTTATGTCATTTTACCTTTTTAATTTTTGGCTCCAATTTATTTTTCAACACTTTGCATTTTACATTTTTGCCTTTTTCAAATTTGCCTTTTGCAAATTTTCTTTTTCACACTTTGTAATTTTCACATTTGCCTTTTGCAAATTTGCCTCTTATGGGGTTTACTCCATATTTTTAATGCATTATTTTCACCGTTTGACCTTTTGGAGAAAGCCTAGCCCCATTTTCAATGATGGCATGTGAATAGTCTAGATCCACGGCTATTCAGATGATCTTCCTCCAATGGCCCACCTTGGCCTTGCAAACCTATAGTTTCTCTCCTATGGAGAAGCTTGGACAAGCACAACAATGAAAAATGAAAAAAACTTATGTCATTTTACCTTTTTAATTTTTGGCTCCAATTTATTTTTCAACACTTTGCATTTTACATTTTTGCCTTTTTCAATTTTGCCTTTTGCAAATTTTCTTTTTCACACTTTGTAATTTTCACATTTGCCTTTTGCAAATTTTCCTCTTATGGGGTTTACTCCATATTTTTAACGCATTATTTTCACCTTTTGAACTTTTGGAGAAATCCTAGCCCCATTTTCAATGATGGCATGTGAATAGTCTAGATCCACGGCTATTCAGATGATCTTCCTCCAATGGCCCACCTTGGCCTTGCAAACCTATAGTTTCTCTCCTATGGAGAAGCTTGGACAAGCACAACAATGAAAAATGAAAAAAACTTATGTCATTTTACCTTTTTAATTTTTGGCTCCAATTTATTTTTCAACACTTTGCATTTTACATTTTTGCCTTTTTCAATTTTGCCTTTTGCAAATTTTCTTTTTCACACTTTGTAATTTTCACATTTGCCTTTTGCAAATTTTCCTCTTATGGGGTTTACTCCATATTTTTAATGCATTATTTTCACCTTTTGACCTTTTGGAGAAATCCTAGCCCCTTTTGTAAATTTACAATTTGTAAATTGCAAAGTTGTAATTTTCACTTGTAGTTCCCCTTAGGGAATCCAAAAATCCAAATGTATTTTGTAATTTTGAAAAACTACAAATTTCACTTGGGGTTCTCATTTCCCTCAAGAGCTCCTTTTGGGTAAATTTCACTCATTCCTATAAATACATAAACATATGTATTAATTGTAGTCTTAGTTTACTTCCTATTTCCCTGATCAAATAGGGTTACAAGGTCATGTAGAATTTTCACAATAACATCATGCCTTTATTTAAGTCTTCCTAACAATAGTAAAAAATCCTATTCTTAGCCACAACTCAAGTTTTACCTCAAATTTCATGGAAACCCCAGTGCATTTGAAATGAATGAATTAATCTTTTTGACCAATTTTTGAAATGTGTACCATATAATCATTCCTTTATAAAATAATTCAACTCTATATTATTTTCTTATGCTAATGATTTGATAATGTACTCCAATTTATTCAATGCAATACATAATGTGCTTAAAATTTACCTATGATTCTAGTGACCCACAAAATGAGGTCTATTATGTTTTGTTTTGTGTTTTCAATATTCACAACATGGTTTATGAAAAATAACCCAACTACTATGCATCAATACTAACTACTTAGAAATATGACCAAGCAAGAAATACTAGAATGAGAATTTATATGAAAGTATGAATATGACTATGCAAGAGAACTATGATGCACAAACCATCTGAATCACAAGAATTTTGCATGAATATTAAAATGATAGATGGTTGTTAAGCTTCCCAATAGAACATTATAAAACTAATATCCAATGAAACAAGAAATGTAAGAACATGAGTTAACATGTATCCAAAGAATATAAGAATACACTCAGCAATCAAAACTATATATGATCATTGAAGCAGTATCATAACCACATATTAGCTATAGTAAAATTATAGATCATGCCTATCATAAAAATAAATGAATTAAATGTATATGCCTGTCTCTTTAATATTCACTCTTTCTGTCTCCAATTCGCATGATCTACCACCCTCTCCTCGATGATGCCCTCATTCATGATTCTATTATGAGGTATCAAATAGAATATCCTACTTCCACCACATTCAAAGAAAGAAGGTAGTTAGTCCATCATAATCATAAACATAAAACAACTAATAATATTAACATAAATTAATATATTAAGTGAACTACTACATTTATATCAAAACATAATGTAGAATTCATCACATCAGCATATAATACATAACCACTTAAATGGTGAAACTCATATTTAAAATGGTAATCATCATGATTTAGCTACTCAAAATAGTAATTCAACAAAAATATGTAATCTAAACAACATTCTATAACCACTAAAGTTAAAATAGATTATCATAGTCACAATGTTATCCATTAGGTTGATGTGGGAAATAATAATTTATCAGTAAAGAAATGATGGGAAAACTATTGCAATCAACATGAAAACCATGAATATGACTCAAATAAACCTATTATCCTATTGGAAACTATGATAACTAATACATCAACATCTCTTAGTTACGTCAAGGCAAGGAAAAATATGTGGAAAATACACAAATACTTTTCATATGTTGTCGAAACTTGGGATTCATGATTGATAACAAAACCTTGTTTTGAAGTATATGTTGTGCTTGAGACCACATATTCATTCAAAAATGATTTTTTTTTAAATATCTTCCAAATTTACTTTGCATTAATTTAGTTCCAAACTTATACTTACAAGACGGACTCATATATCACCTTGGGAAGTTTTGCATTTTGAATGATCCATAGAGATAGAAACTAATATGGGTGAATCATTTTATAAATGTTTTAGGACACATTGGGGTTAAAAAAAAATTTGCAATGTTTCAGAGGTACTTCTTCTGGCCACATCTCCAGTATTATGTATCCAAATTCATCAAGTCTTTTACCACATATGCAATTTCGAAGCGAATTAACAAGAAAGGTTTGTACACACCTTTAATGGTTCAATTGGGACTTTGGGAATCTGTTTTCATGGACTAAGTCAAGAGATCCCCCTCTTCCAAATCGATGAATTAAGTCAAGTCCCTTCCCAAGGAAAATGGGTTACAAAAACACAGGTTGAAATTTTTTTAGCACATCATATACCGGAACTGCATGAAAATGGTTTAGAGTAGTATTAAGATTAATGGAAGTAATTCAAATAATATCAGCTTAACATCAACAAATTAAGATTTATCAAAATCAATTTAACAAAATAAGATCCGTCAGTGGCCAAGCATTTCATCGTTGGAAGTAAGGTAGGAATAGAATTATGGAAGTAAAGCTAGGATTAACATTAGCATCCAAATATCAATGAAAAGGCATTATCATTAGTGGAAGTAGGGTAAGAATATCATAATCATCATAAGAATAGCATCGACATGGCATTAATTAGAATAAGTTCAGCATGACATTTATAAAATAAGCTTGTTCTATATCAAATCGGATCTTAAATAGCATTAGCATTAGTGGAAGTAACTGGAATAACGTTAAGATTAGTGGAATAACAATGGCCACCAACAGTAAAAATAAATTAATAAAATTTGTTTGGTACATAATTATATCGTGGAAGACACGTATGAAGTGTATCGTGTCCACCATTCACCTTGCAGATTATTGTTTACTTGGCATGTTAATCTATATATTCCAGGCATCTCATCTCCAAATTCATTCAATTGTGGTGTGAGCCAATTTGCTTTTATATCCATTTTTGTGTTGAGATCAGCCATGGAGATTGACCACACTCATGTTTTATTTTCTTATTTTGGGCTGAATGTAAACGTTGAAGGGTTGAAGCAATTACGAGGACGAGGCAGCGTGATTTAGCTCCACAATGTGAATGCATATCAAAATGCTAATATTTTCGGTGATATTGCTGATTTCTTTTCAACCACTGTAGTTGGACAAGCCGTAAGGATATGGAACGTGTTGTCTCAGGCATAAAGGCCCTTGCAAAATGGGTGATGAGTGAGGTCCAAAGTCTATGGCAAAGTGTTGTTGATGCAGTCAATGATGTTGTGGATGTCATTAAATCATTTCTTAAAAAGTTTTGGAATAGTGTAGACGAGTTCGTCAACAGAGTTCAGCAGACCGAGGGCAATGTTAAAAATCATATTGCAGATGCCACACTGAAGGTTACAGATAAGCTAAGGACCATTGTCTTAGAAAGGATCAAGACTGTTCTTAAAGAAAACGGCTACAACATTGACGGATGCTCAGAAGAAGAACTCAGAAAACTGTGGCACAGCTATATGCAAGCTCATCCCTTAACTCCAGAAGAAGAAGAGAAGGCTAAAGATATCGTCGGTGCACCATGAAAACCATCAAAGAAAGTGTGTCAACCTGATAAAATGGACTACCAGTCCCTATGCTATATAAGTGTGTGTGTTTGTGTTTGTGTGTGTTTTCAACTACCATTATGAGTGTAATCTTTGAGCCTGTCCTCCTGTCTAGGAGTGTATCAAGATAATATGTACAATAAATTCAGGTTGTATCCTTCATATAATCAAATTTAGGTATTTGGGTAATGTTATTGTTCATGGACGTGTTGGAATGCTTCATTCAGTAAAGAGTATTATTAAATATCAACTAGCATGGACGTATTTACATCATTATGAAAAGCTATTATGTATTTATCGGCTGAGGTTGTGCTTTTGTTGGAGTTGAATATAGTTACACTAAATATACATAATTATATGGTCAAATATTGTTAAGAGTTACAATGGCATGATTACAGAATGGAATCACTACTAATTTGATATCCATTGAAGAGATCCATTCTTTGGTAAAAGACTTAAGATGAAGACTCTCTTTCACTACTTGTTTGTGATTGCCCTCAATGCCCCTTCCAAAAGAGAAATTGGAAGTTCTCCTTGCCTTTTGCACAACATTTTGACTGATAGACCTATCACAGAGAGGAGGTAAAGAATCAAATATAGATTCAAAATAATTTTCTTCATCACAGGGAGAAGATTGATCAAAGACGAGCCTAAATCAGTAATCCTCATCTATTTGGAAGAAACCTTCATTCATTTGATGTAATGAAAATGTAAATTTAAATAAAGGTGAAATCAAAATTATTTATACATCACCCAGTGTCAGGAATATAAAAATGGAGTCACGACAGAGAAGATCTTTTTGATGTTTTATTATATTTATACACCACCCAGTGTCAGGAATATAACCATGAGTTTACCTAATCAAATTTTCACTCACAACATCATTACTAAATTACTAATGGCATAAATGTGATTCTTATTAACTATGTTTATGACCGGATCCTATAAAACCTAAATATACTTTTTAACACACCCCTTAATGTAATGTCAAAAAAAAACTTGATTCTTATTAACTATTTTTATGACCGGATCCTATAAAACCTAAATATACTTTCTAACACACCCCTTAATGTAATGTCACAAAAAAACTATTCTTAACTGGGGTCGATAAAGATAGAACCGACTGTCTCATCCGTGTCATCTTCGTATGCTTCTAACTGTTTTGATCTTCCAGGAATTAAATAGAAATAGAAACCTTTTAATAGTTCTATACTCAACATTAACATCCAACTCCTGTCTCAGATTCCCATTATACCCATAAAAAAGATCAGTCTGGTAGGACCATGCTTCTACCTAAAATACGTAATATTTTGTGGGGAAGTAAAAATGGCATTCTTCTAACTCTTTATTCTTCCAGAAGTTAAATAGTCCAAAAACCTTTTAACAGTTTTATACTTAAATTTCAGCAAAGAAAGCCAACTGCTGTATCAGATTACTGTTACTCTCATTAAAAAAAAAAAGATCAGTCTGGTACCAAGACCATGATTCTACCCAGGGAACCATCTAGAAGATCCCACTGAAAAATTATGAAAAACAAACTTCACTCAGGAAAGCTCAATATCATAAAATGTTGGTTAGATGCAAGCTGCTTTTCCATTTGAGGACATCAGGACCGTTTTTTGAAGATGCTAGGCTCCTTTTATGGTCAGACATCTTGCCTGCCTCTATACGAATATGATATTCTGTTTTTTCAACTTTTTCTTGGTTATGGTTTGAAAGTTTAAGCATTGAATGGATCTCCCTTTCCGATGTAATTCTGAAGCTAATATTTTGCGGGGAAGTAGATATGACATTCTTCTTCAAAATGCGAAAATGGCATTTGGTTTGCTTGCCTCGATCTAAAGTTTCCAACAATGGTTTTGGGACGTTAAATGGTCGTCGAAACTTGGTATTTATTTCTATTTAAACAATTCATGAAAACAATGAAATACCCTTCGTTTTCAAGATACATCAATCTACTTTCCATTAAAAAATATTAACATGAATATTATGCTCAGCTGAAGACAAGGTACAGATTCGGCAGTGTTTCGAGGCTTCTCCATGGGGGAAAATTGTGAAGGTTGTATTTCCCTTGATATTACTCCTTAATCTATTATGAATGACCACTCACTGGAAGCGCCTTAATTTACTATAAAACATTTCGATTCGTTTCAGTAATTCTTAAGAAATTTATGCCTTGTGCAGCACAGAGAATTATTATCTCCTATAGCCACAGCCTAAACTTGCGAGTTTCATAGAATTTTCCTTAAAAGTCATGCAACTTTGGAAAAATGTTAGGTGCTGCACACCATGTTGAAAACCAGGTGATAAGAAGAAGCCTCATTGCTCGTTCTATGATATAAAAGAACGGTAGGTACTAATTTATGCTACAATGGAGCTGATTTGGGATGGTATATTAGTATATTTTGTAATAATTCTATATTTTTCACTTTTTTGTTCCTTTTCTTTGCAATAATAATCAAATTGTTTATGTTAAAAATAATTATTCTTATTATTTTCTAATCATTTGTTTTGGATATCCATTGAAGGTGGTTCCTTGGGGGGATCTTGATTCCTTAGCAATGCTGCAACGTCAGTTAGATGTGGATATTTTTATCACGGGCCATACACATTAATTTAAAGCTTACGAGCATGAGGGTGGAGTGGTGATAAATCCCGGCTCTGCAACAGGTGCCTACAGTAGCATAACTTATGATGTTAATCCCAGTTTTGTACTGATGGACATTGATGGCCTATGAGTAGTGGTTTATGTTTACGAACTTAATGATGTGGAGGTAAAGGTTGACAAAATTGATTTCAAAAAATCACCAACAGCCCCGTAGTGTGCTCGCATGTTTATTAACCTCAGTGATCTTCTTGGAGATATGCATTGGGTGCATAACTCTACTCCTTTTAGGTGTACGGCCCTTCATTTTTTTGTTAGCCCTTAAAAGCTATTTGTATGATCTGAAATGCAATGTTACAGCCCCTAGTTTGTTTTGTGGAATGTAAGTTTTGGGGTGAGGTTAAAGTTTTTCTCCTCGACTTATTTTGGATCTGAGATTTTATGTCAGGGGCATATTGGAATACATAAAAACATGCTTATAGTTTATCACCCCAGATTGGTTACGGTGCTTATTTTATGGCACTCATAAATGGGAACAACTTCAAATCTTATGGAATCATATCTTGAAACTAACCTTGCCCTGGAAAATGAATTTCAGTTTCAAATCTGGACTTGTTTTTTCTACGCACCACCTTGGTATGTTCCGTGGACTTGGAGTTATGACTCAACTAGAAAACACTGATATGCAACTGCAATATGTGGAAGTAGATTTAAGCACAGATTATTGAAAATAATGAGAACTTAGAACTGAAGCATTACTTTCTGGAATGATAAAGATGAAACACTTGTGATATGTGAATAAAGGGAGCACCTACTCCATGTTGAGAAGTTTTAGAGGATTATTGAAAAATGTTCTCTTTGCCTCCATGTGTTTTTGTCTCTTGCTTTTGATATACCATTGAGAGCATCTTGTAGTGTATGTCAGTTTGAATTGTAAGTATATTCATTTCTTTCTTGCTCATTTGTTTCAATGTTTTAACCTAACGTTTTGCAAGTTTCTTTTTCTTTCACGTGCTTGTTTGTTCTTTTGTCATCCTTTGGAAAAAAGGTAACATTTTTCTAATTTTTTCAATTTTAGCTTTGGGCCTCTCAAAGATGAGGCCAGGCTTTGGTATACTTGTTTGTATTTGAATTTTATTTTGACTTTTTTTAAGCATAGTTCCTTTGATTCTTCTAGTCATCTCTTTGTTTTTAACTCCAAGTTCTAGCTTTTAAAGGTAGTGATTTTCTTTTCCTTAAGACTTTAACTAGTTTATATAGGGTTCACTTATGTTTTCTTGTAATTTTTGTTGTCCTTGTTTAGAAGATGGATCTTGAATTGCTCTTTAGATTTTTTACATTTTATGATTTATTTTATTTAAAAGTTCTTTCTTGCATTGATCTTTAGATTATTCAAAATTTTATCTATTTTATTGTTTTTATGTTTATCTAATTTTGAGTTGTGTTCTTTCCAGTCTCTAATTTCTTCAAAAAGGGTTTAGTTTAGGCTTTGTAGAATTGATATCTTGATTCCTATAGTCTTTACCATGGATTGTTTCTCTTGACTTATCTTTCTTTTTCCCTAAAGAAAGCTACTATGTTGATGATGGGCTGTTAAAATTTGAATATTCATGGTTATGTTTTTAATTTAATGATACATTCACCTTTGTATAACATGTACAATTATCTTTATATAAATAGAGGTGGATTATTTATAGATTAAGAAAATTTCCTAACAAAGTGAGGGTTCTCATTACTTATTTTATTTATTTAGCCATTTTTAGTAGTTAGATACCAAAATAATGCAATAGAAGTACAGCACTTTGCATTAGATGCATTTGAATTTACATCATCTGTATTTGATATGCCTCTTTACTTTGTTAAATTTGTATCTTCCAACTTTGATTTTGATTAATTGGCTATTGCTAATACTTAAATCAATTTCCCAAGAAAATGAATTACTTCTCTATGATTGATCATAAATTCCTATGTATCTTTGTTGGTGTCTTTATAAGACAAGGCTAAATTTCTCGTCCTCTCTCTTCTATAAAACAAAATCGTAATAGTTTGATTGCATTAATGTGTGTGTGTGTGTGTGTGTGTGTGTGTGTGTGTGTGTGTGTGTGTGTGTGTGTGTGTGTGTGTGTGTGTGTGTGTGTGTGTGCACCAATCATTTGTTTTCAAGTACATTAATTTTCTTCTAAAGTGTAGTAATTTGGTGGCTTTGAATTTAACATTTGTTTCCCTCCTTGTGTACTATTGATTTTGAGGTATAAATATTTGATAACATAGGTAAAATGTGTGAAAAGGAGGATATCATCTTTTTTATTTGGACGGATATGGGTGGACCACAAGCCCAAAAGAACTATTACATATATGGAATCTTTAAGATAATAATATTATAATATGGGTGGACCACAAGCCCAAAGGAACTATTACATCTATGGAATCTTTAAGATAATAGTATTATAATAACAATCAACAATATGATAATAAACGTTTGCATATTTTAAATTAAAATACTTAACTTTCAAAATGCCAATCATCTTAATTTCAACCTTTTTAGTGAAGTTTAATGATGTTTAGCATGTATGTTGGTTGGATTTATATTTTCTTTACAAAGGAATGATTCAGATTGTATTATTGTATAAATTGTAGCATTGCAATTTCATAAAAACATGAGAAAGTATGTTATTGATTAAATGATATACACACATGGTACATATCAGTTTTTGATATTATTTTCACATGGTCTTATTTTTGAATCTATATTTTATTTACATAGTATATACATTTGTAGTTGTGCATGAATGAGAATTGCATGTAAAAACATTTTGACTATTTGGAGTTAACAATGAATAGCCTTATGTTTTTGAATCCATTAAACTTGCTGAAGATTATACCACTAGACAACCAACAACACTTCATAAATTGACAATATATATTTATTTTACTATTTAATTATGAAAGTAAGTTAAAATATATATAAAATACAAAATACAATGTAATAGTTCCACCTTGTTTCATACAGTAACCTAATGTATGTGCTTGTAATCAGCATGTTTGTCCTAATGTTAATATTTGTTAATATGAATGTAGATTGTTTTTCACAATGATAATATTAATCCATCATGTTATTTAAGTAGTAAAAATTAAAATATATTTTGTTTTATTGGATAATCTATTACAAAGGGACATTTTATTTGTCAAAATTATTTAGATACATTAAGTATCATCATTGCAAACATGAGATGTGCATATTACATGCCAATTTAATATTTTTCCATCTTGTAGAGCCATGTCGAAACATTTCAGTGGCCAAAGAAAAACCTTTTAGCTTCAATGACACCCTTTGATTTATAAGTCCTATCACATTAATGATATTTTATTCCTACTACTAGAGCTTTCTTTACATATTCCTCTTGGTTCTAATACAATTTTCTCCCTTGAGACTAGACAATCATTTTTTGTTTTAATTGTTATAAAAATATATATTTTTTAAGCTAAGATATAAAGACTCATGTTTAACCCATCTAGAACTAATCAAACATTGGTAAAAATATTTAAATAAATGGTTGAAGTTTTGGTACATCTATGAATTTCTTACATTGAGAAAATTAAGCATTCTAAACTTAAAACATCTAATTTAAAATAAAGACAACCACGAAACAATGAAAAAATTAAAGAAAAGTAAAATCTAGTATTTTTAGAATATCATCAATCCAAGATCACATTAAGATATTTGAATGATCTAAACTAAAACATCCAAATTAGAATTGCTCTCAAACCTTCACAAGAATATTATAAATTGTAGACTAGAATAACCCACTTATCTACTTAATAACTTTGGAAAAGAAATATTATTTCCAAAACTAAAGATTGGCACCTTTGGTAAAATTAAAAAATTATTCTTAATTAACCCATTATACGATAATATTAGGCACCAACACTCCCAACACCAGTAGATGCATGCATAAATATAATCTAATAAATAAAATACTAAAAATACAATAATAAAAAAGAGCAACTACACCAACACCATTTGATGTTTGTATAATAGTAGTCTAATAAATAAAATACTAAAAATGAAATAATAAAAAACTTAATAACTTGTTTAAAAATAAATATTAATAGGAAAATTCTAAATAAATAGAAATACTTTTAAGCGCATAAACCATTTTGAAGGAAAGGAGGTTAAAATTAATCCAATCTTTATCTCATTGTTAGAATCAACCCATACACAACCTTCTAACAACTTATATGCCAATAAGTAACAATAAGTATTTTCATTTTGAAGAGGAAAGGTTGTATTGAAGTTAACAAGTTGAACCAATCAAAGTGTTGGCCTGAAAAAATTTGAAATCTTTTTGTGTGCAAGAAACTACCATATGAATAAGAAATGAGATGTGAGGAGATGAGGGTAGAGTATGATTATACAATATGTGTAGGTGCACACAACTCCCAAACATTATTGTCATCGAAGTTGATATTTATCGAGAATCACAAACTATCCTAACAGCTAGCCTAACATAAGATTATCAAGAGAAACCTCATTTTCAAGTGACCAAAATCCATCCATTATATATTAATGTATGCATAAATGAAATATGGTTAACATCATCTAGGAAGAGTGAGCGTAACATGAAAGAATCAGTTTTCCATGTAGTAGTCACCAAAGCAAGTATATGATGCATATTACTACAATAAAGATATGGATGTTTTATGTAACATTTATATAATAATTTAGATTTTTTTTCTTTCATGGATATGTGTTTATTTATTTTCCCACTTACTAAGATTAGTTATATTATGTGTTACATTTATTTTATTTATGGTGCACACAACTAAAGAGGGAATCCAATGCTTTGCACTATGGCTACGTTAAGCACTCCTCGTAAAGGGGAGATCTCATGATGGCACTACAATGTAATTATTAGTCATTATGTAAATACATGACCCATTAGGATTAATTTCCAACATTTTTGTTTCCATTTCCTTGTTTTTTTTCAAGAAATGACACAACGAGTCACTCTAAAAACCTTGGAGGATTGGTTTTGTTATCTAACCCTAGACTTTATGTGTAATGACTTGGTGAAAGGAAAAGTGAACCTAATTTATGTAGTGTTTTGTTTAGACGTATATGGGTGGTTTATGGCCTATTCATGTAATAGGGATCACATATCATGTTGCAAGTATTTTCCTATGACTTCATGTGTAAGATAATTTTATATGGAGTTTTATTTAGATGTATATGGGTGGTTTGTGGCATATACTAATGACAAATATCATTTATAAAGTTGTAAGTGTTTTGGAATAAACTAGTGTTAGAATGTATTGTGATTAAAGATAGAGAGGGGAGGTATGTTGTGGATATCTTCTAGAACATTACATTTAAAATTTTTTTTGGTGTTCATAGTGACCACATATTGATGTCTAGAGGAGGCAAAGGTGATGTTTTTTACTGGACCATGGGAGAGATCCATATTAAAAATTCTTATGTGATTGAATTATCTCATGGTGAAGTGTATTGTTAGTTTATATATGGCTAACTAAACTACACATGATGGGATAATTTTTAAGAATGGGGAAGGACTAGGGAAAAGTTGAGACACTTGTACTATATAGTAGGTGATAATTCAAGAAAGTTGAGAGATATTCTTGGGACCTAGGGACTACCATAGGATGTTGAAAGAGAGTGGATGATGCAAGTTAAATTTTTAGGTATAGAAGCAAGGGGTTGAGGTGGAATGTTATGCCCCTAATATGTTATCTTCTTAAGTGTACTAAGGTTAGGGTGTGGTTGACTTCGAGTACACATAACTTTTATATTTTCATGTATTTGTTCTAAATGTTTATTTGATTAATATAATTAGGATGAAGGGGTGAAACCCTACTTAATTATGTCTATAAGTTAGTATAACAAGGCTCTCCCAAATAATCATAAGTTACATTCTCATATTCCTTGCATTATTATTTTTCATTCTAGAGTTTTCCCCCTCGAAGTGGCCATATATCTTATTCAACCACATTGTTTCACTTATATTTGTGCATCATTATATTTGGAACCATGCTTAATTTATGGAATAAAGTGTCTATACTATTGTTTAATGTGTTATTTTTAAAATAAATATCCTAACATGTGTTATCTGAGTAGCATTTTGGGCAAAGTGGGAGATTATTTTTTGGTTTAGGTTGTTTAATATTGTATATTTTTTCAAGAAAGCATCTATCTTATAGAGTCTCATTCTCCTCACCAAAGTTCTTAATTGAGGTGATTCCATATATTTTGAAAGGATATTATCATGATATTTCTTGGAAGTGGTCACATAAAAGATTCAAAGAAATATCAAAGGAGATATGGTCATGTAAATTTGAACATGTGAATTTATTTTTTTATAATTTTTTTATTTTTGGTGTGAAATTAGGGCATAACTATCTAAAACTCAATAAGGCTCATGTTTTTCAACAAATCATGACCATTTTATGGTTATCACCCACACCAGCTACTTTCATCCCCTAGTTGATCACAAATCTAGAGTTAGAAAAATAACCACATACACAACAATGTCATCCTCCTGGGGTTTTGGGCATGAAGAATTTTATACAACCACCGATGTCAATGCCATTATTTATTGTTCACCACATAAATTTGAGGGAAATATTTGGGTGGCATGTGACAAAGTGGTAATTTTTATCATAAATAATTTGTTTGCCCAATTTTCACCAATATTAAATGGGTTACATATGTTTAAACAATAACTATTGTCAAAATTAAAACCCAAAAATAATTGTGTTGTTACCAACACCCCCATTTTCTAAGTCAAAATGGGGGCCCACTTTTTTTCTCAAAAATTTTCCTCTTTCAGTATTTTTTTATTTTATGGTATGAAGACATACAATTAAATTAAATCCTGATTTTTTTAATCACATTTATTTTATAAAAATTTGGCTTAAAATTAGGTCATGCAAACAATAGTGTATATGTGTGAATGTCTAATTTTTTAGCATTTAACCAACTTTATTTTATTTAACAAATACTAACATGGCTATTTTATATTTTTTGTGTCCAACATGTTTATGTGTGTAATTCACACTTTTACAAACATTCACAACTATTTGTTGTCTATTTGTAGATACTCTCAAGGAATTAAAGCTTACTATACAACTTGTTTGGTAGTCCAAATGTCATGGAAAGTCTAAGGGTCTGTGTTTACACCTACTCACATCAAACCATGTACTTGCAACCAATTCCAAAGTGATGCAAAGTCTAGTTTTGAAGTAGGTATCCATTTGTCTAATTTTCACAACTTCACATGTTCTAATTTGAGACTATAAGCAATAAAGGTCTACAAAAATGTGACTATGTGTGATGGTGCCCCATGTCTGAATATCACATCTACATACACTTACAAGGTTTGAAATTGATAAAATGAGAACAAAGGTTTGTGATAATGCAACTTTGCATGATGGTGACATGTGTCTCAATATTATACCTCTACATACGTGTAAGGTTTAAAATTGGCAAGAACAAGAATAAAGGACTATGATGATTTGACATTATAATTTGATGCGAAGTAGCCCTTTCTAGCATGGACAATCATAAGTACACATGGAATGTACTACTCAAATGAACTATCAATGTGTTTTTGACATTAAAATGTTATGCCATTTGACACTAACAAATTTTTAGATGGAACATGTAATACCATAATAGTATATATTTGAGGCACAAATGAAGGTTGATTCATCTTTTAAAATGTTATGATGAAATAACACCTATCAAGGAAAGTTCATATGAAGGTAAAAATCACAAAATCAAATTCAAATAGAATGTCTATGATCACATATTATTGATGAGAAATTAATTCTCATATATTAGCCACTATATCTTCAGCTTGGCATTTAATGACATAACCTATATGGTCCTAATCAATTTTGATTCCATTTTCAATCAAAATATTTTTAGGATTGAATATTCAGAGCTCTCTATTTCCCTTGTATCTTTTGCAATTCCAATGGCATTTTAATGGTAGTCTTAGATGAGACTCAAACTCCATTTTTATTCTCTTACAGAATAAACTAAGAGTATATGGATACATATTTTGATTTGGAATATCTACGTCAATAATTTTATCATTATACAACAATATATGAGGTTGTTAAAGTAATGAGAGAATATAGTGATGACAACAACTTGCCTCTTGAGAAACAAGAATACATCAACCTATTGGCCATCCAATCAAAAAAAATTCACAAAGCAATTACTAAACCTAAGGCATTCCCTTGTATTGATGTACTCTTTAAGTTATCCACTATATGTATTCACACAAATGACACACTACATGCACCCAAGAGTCAAGTTTTAGTTGCATACATCACCAATGTTGGATTTCAAAAGTATTATTAGTTGTGTAAACTAGAGATTATCTACAACCAAGAAGTTTCCACATGATGGTTCAAAATGCATAATGACATGGATACATTACAATTTTGGGTCACTAACCTTGTAAATTTTGTAAAGAAAATAAATGTGACTTATATTCCCATCTCCCAATTTAGACTAGGGTAAAGGGTTGGGATGGTTTTCATGAATAGGATATTTGGACTTGAATCCACTAATAATTTGAATGAAGTTTGGGTGCCCTTGTTATCAATGATTCTGGATGATATGATCATCCATGCCTTAGGAGAAATAATTAGTTTCAACCTAGTTTAACAATACCAATAGGTCAAGAAAAATTGTAAATTTGATATTATGTATTATTTACTTGATGTTGTTTACGCTATGATGAGCCTTTCAAGATCACCTGCATAGAAACTCAATGATGATAATAGGCTCTATGATGAGTTTGATATACTTCAAATCCACAAGCTCAGATATTTTATACAAAAAATAGCTGACCAATTTTGTCCACTTGTATACCAGGTTATTGATGTGAAACCCATGCCTAGGTTATCTAATGAGTTAAAAAATTCTATACATGCATTTTTTGATTATTGGTTTTACCTAGATCACAAAATTATAAGAGTGGAAGGAACCATAATAGCACCTTTATTCTTGCCAGTCTATCCCTGACAAGTTGGTTGAATAGGAGATTGATTTTCAATTAACCCATAACATAGATGGGTGCTATAATAATGATAAGGTATCCCTAGTTCATACATTTCCACTTAAGATAGGTAGGACCCAATTTTAGTAATGGACCCAATTATTCTAGAATAGGACTCATAGACCATCTTTTAACTTGAAAGTTGGAGAATTTAGATGCTTGGATCCCAAGAAAAAGACTGCTAATCATTTGGGAAATCTTCAAGGAAAATTCAGAGCCACTTACTTTCATGAGAAGTATGATCATGATAAAGTCTTCCTCAATGTAGAGAATGATATAGAGGTATATAGAAAAATGAAAGTTGTCAAGATGTCCATCGAAGTTACATAAAAAATCTAATATGATAGAACTCTAGAAAAGAGGCTAGAAAAATTTGATAAGGAAAAATCCCTAAAAGAGACTGAAGAACAAATGAAGAGAAGAATTTACAAGGATTTATCTTTCTTATGGATACAATTCAATTTCCTTATCCTCTAGTGATAGATAATGCAAATGGGTGTTCACCAATCCTTCAGATTATATAATTCCTCTCACCACTTCTCAAGCTCTACCAGTTTAATTAGGGAGATTCAACAATCCCCATCATGATTTAAAGGGTCGTTATATTTTCCATATTCTCCTAATGCAAAAGATATCTACTCTAGAGATAAATTAGGAAAATAAAATATCATAATGTACAACATTTAACCATAATAAAAGGCCTCCTCATTTCTATATTTTAAGGTGATTGATTGTAACATTGCTAATCAAGTTTTGGTTTCAATCATTCTTAATGGATCAATGAGTGCTTTAGGCACATGTTTTATCTCTACTATTTCAAACAGCATGATAGGGATATCCATTGATTATATTATCCCTATAGATATCTTAATTGTCACTTCTACTTGTAGTGAAATAAGTATCTCTACTTCCATTAGGCAATCCTCCATCACATCAATAGTAGCTTCCATTACAAAGCCTAATGTTGCTTCACCAACTAATTACTATATATATGCTTATGTTTTGAATTTTTTTCTTCTATTTAAAAAGTACTAGATTTTAAGATTGGGTCTCTTAGTCTATTTTTCTACCTCATCATTACAAAAAAATGTTTCCACACAATTTCCCATATCAATGCCTGTAGATACTCTAACTACATCCCCTATTGTTTCAATTGTAAAGGAATATTTTGATGTAATTAAATATATGATAAGGAGTCCAACCCAAATTAAATCATCAGTAGAGAAGATGGTCACGCTCCCATTTACCACTCCTCCACTCTCCATACCTTCTAGATCATCCACTTCATTAGACCCTTCAATCCTTATACCTCCACCTCACTCTACTACGTCCTCCCCTCCTCTTTCGTCCCCTAATTCCTATTCTTTTATTGAACCTGCATTGACACAACTTTGGATGTAACAACTTCAAGTTTAAAAGTTACAAAGATATGATTTGGTCCTAATTGAGGATCCCAACGTCACTAGGAAACCACAAATAAAGTGAAAAGAATAACCATCATAAATATGTCTAGAGGGTCAAAGGTTATAAAATTTTAAAAGGAATATGGACTCTTCCATTTATAAAAGGAAGATAGGACCTGGGGATCATGATGAAGTCAAAGAAGACCCAATTTTAGTTATAGAGGCCACAAGTGGCTTGCTCAACAAAGTAGTATGTGTTCTACAATAAGACAATAAAAGGATTAAATCATGGGCCAAAATTAAAGCACATACAGATATATGTGACATGGTGTAGGGTGTAATTCAATATATTTATAGCATTTTTATTACCATTCATAGTGCCAAAGCTAAGGCACGACCAGAATGGCAAAGAGTTAATGATTTTAGCTAAACTTTGGAACTTATTGACTATAAATTTCTCAAGATTTCTAAAGTAGTCGAGAAAAACTTGTTTTTAGTCTTCATATTGAGATGAAGACTAACATATAAAGATAGTTAAGTTATTTGAAGAGGAACTTATTCATGCTATATGCATGCCTCATGGCAAGGTGATGGACTAAAGCATGTTTGATCACTAATTGCAGTATTCAATAAGGAATTTTAGAATGAGGCTCAATAATGCCAGTTAAGGATGTAATGAAGAAGTCATATATTTGATTATGTTTACAAAGGAGAAAAGGGTTGAGCCTAGGAAATTAAGGAATCATTACAAACCACCTATGATATACATGGTAGGTTCATGGGAAATATGAGATACATTATTTAAATTGCCCATTATTAATCTATAAATTATCAACAGTGATTTCATAATATTTGAAACAAATCTAAAGAAATAAGAAGAAGAAAATAAATAAAGACAACTTGTAGTTCATTCTTCATCCATGACTCTTTCACCTACATATACACTATCCTCTCTAATGGAAACAACATTTAATACCTACGTAGCTCCCATGCCATGTACACTTGTATAACTCATGTAATTATCAACTTATACTTAAAATCATACACCTACATACTCCTTTTCACCAAGATATCTCGTAGTCTTACACACCTTATCAAAACCCACTTGTAGACTTACATGCCTACACTTATCTCAACTCCAGCACATCCATGTGTCAACTTGATCTATTTATGTGGCATTTGACACTTCCTATTCTAGAATCTATCATTTATCTAGTTGTATAGCTAGTCTCCATGTACTTGGAAGCTCAACCATTGCTCAATAAGAAAGATGAAACCACTCATAACTATATACCCTATAACTAACATCAGTTGTAATTACTTCTTGATTTTTTTGTATAAATATGTAATGTATGTATGCATTTAGCCAAGGTTTGATGACATACATGGTCATAAAGATAGATAACATGTTCTGTGTATCTATTATGTCATACACACAGTATATCACACTATACCATGTCCTTATTTGTTTCTATTGAATATAAGTTGCATTTCTAAAAAATCAATAATTCTTCTCCATTTGAATGTGTGTTGATTGATTCTCTCTAAATTCTCCTATGCATTTTCCCTATTATATATAATTTACCTCTAATATGTAATTATCCCCCTACATACTTGGTCCTAGGCCCCCATAGTGTAGATCATTGGTATCAGAACATAGCTCTTTCTTTCTATGCATGTAAGCACATGAGCATAATGAGAGAGGGATTATCAATATTTTTTCTTTTAGAATACCTAGAGGAACACTGTAGCAAAAGTATCATGATTGACACCAAGAAGTAACTTGAGGTAACCTAAAATGTTAAAAATCTTATCATTGATGTATTGGAGGTACAAGACACCATGTATTTTAGCCAATATCACAATTTGATGATGTATCTCAAACCAAAATCTTCTAATGATGTTATAGCATAGTTCTTTCTTTATATGCCTATAAACATGTGAGTGTAATGAGAGAGAGAAGGATTATCAATTAGTTCTATTTCAAAATACCTAGAGAAGATCTGTATCAAAATTAAGATGGTTGATGCCCATAAGTAACCTCAGCTAGCACCAAATGTCCAAAGGCTTATTTTCAATGCAGTGTAGGTGAAACGCACCAAATTTTTTGACTAATTCTACAAGTTTATGATACAAATCAACCTAACATCTCTAGTACACCTCCATATTTCACTAAAAAATAGTTTCCCTAACAAACCCCCTTCAAAGTGTAATTCAATATTGACATCTCTTAGTTCAAATGAAAATTCAATGCCACAACATTGGATGCCTAGATTTGACATCTCAAGGCATACTTCTCAGTCAATCATTTCACTCATGTTCAAAAGATCTCCTTTGTAGTGTTGAAGATGTCCATTCTAATTATTCACTAGTGAAGAAACTTCCATACATAGTGTTTGTAAGGTTTTACTCCAATTGAGTCTCGAAAGACCTCTATCGATGCATTGAAGGAGGAGTATTATCCTCTCCATCACTTTGAGTATAAATACATCAAAGTTCAACAATTATGACAATATAAGGAGCAGTTAGTGAAAGTCTACACCAACATATTATGTGACTACTCTGCACATTTAAGAGACACATTTTCAAGATAACTTGTCTAAATAACATAAGGTGATAAATTATATCAATAAACTCTCACCTTATGTCTCTATGAAGATTAAATTATTGAATTTTGACACTCTAAGGCATGCTTGCCATTTACCACCAAGATAGAATCCAAGGCAAAGATGAAGTGACATATCACCACTTCATCCAATACAACACACAAGAGTAAATATGTGAATAACTCCCCATCACAACCTTCTACATAGAATCAAATCACTTCTCCCAAAGGAGAGCAACCTAAGAATATTACCCAAAACTAGAAGGATCATATGACTTTTACCTCAAGAAAATATAATAATAAATTTCATGACAAGCAGTACCATTGTCATTATTCACACACCCATGATGAATCTAAATATGATGCACAATAATCCTTCATTTCTCAATCTACATTAGATCTTGTGTCGATGGATGACACTTATATAAATACAACTTTTCTAAATGTCAATAGTATTATGATCAACACCTCTGAGGAGCATGAATCCTTTTTCACACCAAGTTTTAGGCAAAGGGTCAAGCACTTCATGTCATCATTGATATTGTAAGTTAGAAGAACATAAATATGCAATCCATAATACAATGTCTTACCCTGATCACTATTATGCATCCCAAGCCATGCTACTTAGGGTAGCTTCAATAGGGAAAGGATATATAAGTTCATAGATAATGTACCTTCTATTAAAAATTCAATACTATAGAGGACACCATCACTTATGACATCGCACCTTTGGAGGTCTATAACATCTTGATAGTAAGACCGTATTTATATGATCATTAAGCTACATATCAAGCCAAGCCACAATGTTGAACTATTTGTGCACAAGATCACCTATTTAACCTCTTTGAGTAAGTGCCAATGACCAAATTCACCTTGGTATCTATAAATTAATATCTCAAACTCATTTCACATGTGAAAATTTTCATGTTGCTCATGGTTCACCCTGACACACTTGCATGGGAGACAAAGCAAGCTATGACATCATGCACTACATAATCAATGTCGCAATAACAAAAACTTGATAATTTATTAACACAACATGATGTAATATTCAAAGATATTGAAGTCATTTCAATTCATTACACAGTAAAGCATTGCATTGATTTGGCCCCTATATCCCCTCTATTAAAAAACCCTTTGTATTACAGATCAGTTTGGGAGATTGATGAAATATGGCACTGAATAAAATATCTCCTTGATCATGGTAAGATCATGCCTAGATATTCTTCTAGTGGGATTCAAATAGTCCTCATCTGCAATAAATATGGGTCATGATGTCTATGCATAGAGTATCATATACTCAATAAAATCATGATGAAGAATCAGTATTCACTATTATGCATTAATGACTTCTTAGGCTAGCTCTGAGGTGCACAATACTTCACCAAGATTGAATTGAATTTAGGTTACCATTAAGTTCCAATCCATCCTAAATATTTCTGGAAGATAACCTTCAAGACATGAGAAGGATTGTATGAATATTTGGTCATGTCTTTCTACCTAACCAATGTACCAACAACTTTCATGCACTTGATGGATGATCTACCTAAGCCTTCCCTTTACTCTTTTATAATAGTAAACTTAGGTAACATTATCTTATTGAAAAATAAATATGATGATCATGTGAGACATATCACACACATCTTAGACACCTTGTGTCCACATAAGTTTCATGCTAACTTAGCAAAGTGTACATTTGGCACTGTAAAGATCCAATACCTAGTTACATCATTGACCATGTAAGAATTCATGTAGACCTATAGAACATAAAAGTGATATAGGATTGGCCAAATTCATGAAATATCACATAATTGAGGAGCTTTCTTGGACTCATAAACTTCTATTGTTATTTTGTCCTTGGTGTCTCGTACATCTCTTAGCCACTCAAGCAGATAACATGCATGAAATATAAGTTTGATTTTACTCTTGTAAAATATAGTACTTTTGAGGCACTCAAGAAACATATCTATGAAATGCCTATACTCATAATGTTTGGCATTACACACTCCTTCGTACTTCACACTTATGCATTTGAAAAGTCAATTAGTGCAATACTCATATAGCATGGGCATTTAATCGCATACCATTCAATAACATTAATTAACATAGTGTAAAGGTACTCCACATATGAAAAAGAGTTTTATGTTATTATTGAAGTAATTTAGTAAATGTGTCACTACATATTGTGGAAGGAGAAAATTTTTCATTATGTTCATAAGCCACTTCAGTTGTTACAAACATAAATCATGCTGAAGAATGTGTGCCACATGAAATTAATGGCTTACCTACAATAATTCCATCTTATGATAAATTATAAGAAAAGTAAGGATAAAAAGGTAGAATATTACCTTAGATGACCACCAATTCATGCATTCATCACAATATTAGACATGCATGACCACAACTTCATAGACTAGCTATCCTATTACTCAATTGATTAGGAATTTATAGACACTTACACCAACCTTGAGAAAGGTAAACAAGTTCAAAAGTTCTACTTGTCTAATAAAATTCTCTACAAGCTCGAATATCTATGTGTTCTTGATGGCACACCTCACTAATGACTCATTTAGGAGGTGCACTACAACAAGACCTTGGGAAAATTTAGCATGATAAATACTCTAACTGAATTATAATCGCACTTCTACTAGTCATAAGTGTACAGATGTGGAGTGCCACATCAAGTCTTACATTCCTTTTTGCATCATTAATCCAATAAATAGTAAGCTAGGACTTTTAAAACCTCATTTGGTTCCATCTAGACCATGGGAAACTTTTAACATGGATTTCATGATTGGGTTGCCTACAATGAAATGCCAACATTATGTTATCTTTGTTGTAGTGAATAGGTTTTTTAAATATGGTTGTGATGGTCACTTGAAATACATATATTGATGCAACTAACACTACACAAGCCTTCTTCAACCATGTTTAGGTTAACTTTGGACTCATAACATCCATCATATTTGATCAAGATTTGCATTTTGTGTGTCAATTTTTGGAAAACACTGTGGGACTTGATGTGAATGAATCTTGATCAGTAGACAACATTCCATCCATAGATAAATATACTAAAAAAAGTTGTTAATTGAAAAATTATTCATCTTGTACATAATGTGTAATCATGTGCTTGATCATATTTAGGATGATAATATTATTTACATGCAACATGTTTATAACAAAGTGATTCATAGCTCTATGGGGCATGGTTCATTTTAGTCATGTCT
>JARHVA010000234.1:1262500-1305000 GCA_037957365.1 Torreya grandis | reverse complement strand
ATGAGGATTTGTTAAAAAAATAAAAGGGTCATTCCACCTATGCTCAATTCCTTTTTCTTTCTAGGTAACTCCTATCTTAGATGGATCTTATTATGAAGAATAAAACTTGGGTTTAGTTTATAGATTAAGAAGGCCTACCTTTTATATGTTGTATATGTTTCCTTACAGGGCATTATGTAAATGATTGTCCAAGCATTAAGAATAAAAGAGGAAATATTTGGTGGAAAGATGTAGAATTGAAGTATACAATAGTCAAATCTAGTGATGATAAAAGTAAAGATTATGAAAACTTTAAGGTAGAGGCAATTACTAATGAAGATGAATGCAAAACTCTAAAAATAGTATCAAAAAACTTATGGAACTTTTATCTCTATGTGGGGAGAAAGAGGTTAAGTATTCCATTTTTAATGAGGGTTTAAAGGATTGATCTCCATTGAATCTCATTGTTAAAGGTGAATTATTAATAATAAGGATCTCATTATTGAGTCATACCCTAGGAAATGCTTTAAAACTATCCATTCCTATTTTCCCTAATTCAGGTGAAGGAGGTGAGTGAACATGACCCTCAGATTGAAAAAGGAAAATGGTTCCAGAGGGTTTTAGATGTTTTTTCCATGTTTTTTCTATTATTATTTTATTATTTTTTCATCTATCATAATGACTATTGTATTATCTATTCGATATACACTACCTCTTTTGTTTGTTATCTTTGACAGCCACTGGTAGAGGCATTCTATGCAAACATTCATTGATATATCTTTACACTCCTTTGTTCTAGGTTGTGGAACCTATCAACATCCTCCATTTTACCCTTAATTAAAAAACAAGGGGAATTCTTGGTGAAAATATGATAGTTATGAATATCTAATTTTCCAAGAAGATAAGGAAGGTGAAATTGTAGATGTGATTCTAGAGTCTCCATTGCCAACTCCTTTAGAAAATAAAAAGGAGATTGCACTCATTGAAGAGGATTTTAGACTGGAGTAAATAAGGGAGGAAAGACATACAAAAAAGGGTAGCCAAATGAGAATTTTGTTTCTCATGTCTCTATAAATAACCTTCAATCTTGAGATTCATTTAGATCACTATTCCTATTTCTCCTAATTTTGGTGATGGGGGAGATTATAAGGTGGTTAAAAAAAGATAAAATGTCGTGTTAAAAACCTTGAACCATTGAATATGACTTTTCTACCCAAAAAAGATAATTGTTTAGAAGGAATATAGTTTTACATTTGATTTTTAGTTTTGTTGTTGGCTTGTGGCTAGTTTACAACCTCTCTGTAGCCTATCCCATATGTTGATGAAAGAGGTGTAGATTTGTGCTTTGAATTTAATATATTTTTCTTTGATGTAAAAAGGAAGGAGCCCATTCAAATCCCTAACTTTACCAATATCAAAAAAAATTGTGGATGGTGTTTTGAGGTGTGTGGTGGAGGGGTGTTATGGTTATATTAGTGACCAATAACACATGTTGATATTTAGTGTTTTCCTATTAAAAAACATTGGATAGTGATTTCCTCTATGAATACATTGGATCATGGTTTCCTATGAGGAATATTAAAAAAAATCCTTTATGAAAGTATTATGCACCATCAAAAGGCTATCACAACATGAAACATTTAGTTAATCCAATCAAAGTTATATAACATATTAAGATAGCTCACATTCATGTTTTTTATTAATATAAAGCATTACCAATAACCATATAATATGATCATCAATATATCTCCATCTTAATTACCTTTGAATACTTGACTTAAGTCATACTAAATTAACCCTTTAGTTGATTCTGCTAAAAACATGTTTTATTCAGACCCTAAAACCATTTAATAGGATGAAAAAAGGATTATTATTTAATTATGACCTTAGGTAAATACTCCAAAAAATCAGTAGTAAGATACCCTCTATGGACTTGTGTGTGATAGTAGGATCTCACCCGCAGTCCATAGAGGTATAAAATCCAAAGAAAACTTCCCAAAACCATTAGTCTACATGCAACACATGCCATTATAACCATATTTTAAAGCAACTATTATAGTCTGGTTTAAAATATCATTTGAGTGTTAAGATTTAAACACAGACAGTTAAAAATCATTGTTTTAAGGGGTACATAGACTATCGATTTTCCATAATTTATGAGTTTCACAATTTTGTCCATAAGGGTTTTCATCTTTAACAACTAAATATTAAATAATACATGCATGAAAATAACTAACCCATGTTATAATCCAATTCAAGAAATAAAATCATCTTAACCATGCACATATTTAAATTAAAATGTTAGTTGTTTTAAAATTGCAAAATGATAGCAGGTTCTTTGCTTAAGTCATTTCCCTTGACAACTTCTTTGTTTCCTTTATATATAGTTAATGTCCTTATCCCAATTCCTTCATCCTAACTTATTATGTATATTCTCTCCCACTTCATCATTGCATGTCACCAATTCTGAGGTATCTCATCCCCTTCTAAATGGTCAATAGAAATCCATAAATGTATGTATTAATTATAGTCTTAGTTCACTTCTCATTTCCCCAATTGAATAAGGTTATAAGGCCATGTAGAGTTTTCATAATAACATCATGCCTTTCTTTAAGTCATTCTAGCAAAAAGTCAAAAATCCTATTCTCATCCACAACTGTAGTTTTGCCTCAAACTTCATGTAAAGCCTAATCCATTTGAAATGAATGAATTAAATTTTTTGACAAATTTTTAAAATGTGTACTATATAATAATTCCATTAGAGGATAGATAAACTTTATATCAATTTCATATGCTAAAGGTTTCATAATGTACTCCAAGTTATTCAATGCACATCACAATGTGGTTAAATGTTTACTATTATTCTAATGACGCACAAAATGAGGTATGTTATGTTTTATTTCTTTTTTTGCTATTCACAACACACTTTATGAAAAATAGCCCAAATACTATGCATTAACACTACATTCTTAAAAATATGACCAAGTAATAAATACTATAATTAGAATTTATACGCAAGTATGAATATGACTATGCAAGAGAACTATGATGCACAAACCATCTGAATAACAATAATTCCACATGAATATTAAAAAGATAGATGGTTGTCAAACTTCCCAATATAATAGTATAAAACTAATATCCAATGAAACAATAAATGTAAGAATATAATTTATCATGTATGCAATCAATATAATAATTCACTCGCCAATCAAAACTAAATGTGACCATTGAAGCAGTATCATAACCACATACTAGCTATATTGAAATTATAGATCATGCCTATCATAAAAATAAATCAATCAAATGTGGATGTCTGACTCCTCTGGATTCACTCTTTCTATCCCCAATTACAATGATCTACCACCCTCTCCCCAATGATTCCCTCCCTCAAGATTCTATTACAAAGTATCAAATAGAATATCCTACATTCACTACATATGAGAAAAAAGGTAATTAGATCATAATAATCATAAAAATAAAACAACTAATAATATCAACATAAATTAATATATTAAGCAAACTACAACATTTATATCAAAACATAATATATAAATACAATACATAACCACTTAAATGGTGAAACTTGTATTTAAATTGTTAGTCATAATGATTTATCTAATAAAAATAGTAACTCAATAAAATAATGTAATCTAAACAACATTCCATAACCACTAAGGTTAAAATAAATTATCATAATCATCATGTTTTCCACTAGGTTGATGTAGGATATAATAATTTATAAGTAAATAAATGGTGGGAAAACTATTGCAACTGACATGAAAATCGTGAATATGAATTTAAATTATTCATATCTATAGACACATGGAATGATTTCATAGAACCAATAAAAAAAACCTATTATCCTATTAGAAACTATGATAACTAATACATCAATATCTCTTAGTTACACCAAGGCAAGGAAAAATATGTGAAAAAATAAATAAATATCTTTCATATGGTGTTAAAACTTATGATTCACGATTAATAAAAAAAACCTTATTTTGAAGTAAATGTTGTTCTTGATACCACATATTCATTAAATTAAGAATCTCTTACAAATCTCTTCAAAATTTACTTAGCAATAATTCAATTCCAAACTTATAAGATAGACTAGTATATCACCTTGGGAACTTGTGAATTTTGAATGAGCCATAGAGATAGAAACTAATATGGGTGACTCATTTTAGAAATGTTTTGAGACATTTTGGGGTTAAATACACTCTTGAAATGTTTCAAAAGTACTTCTTCTAGTCACATCTCAGGTATAATGTATCCAAATACATCAAATCTTGTACCACATGCAATTTCCAAGTTGATTAAGAAGAAGAAAGGTTTATACACACCTTTTATAGTTTAATTGGGTCTTTATAAATCCATTTCCATGTACTTTCTATCAATCTACCCTACTAGCAAGCATGGTAAGAATTATGTTTATGTTGTAGTTGATAGATTCTCAAAGATGTCAATTTAAATAAATTGTAAGAAATAAATAACATCTCTAGAAATAGCTCAACTGTACATTCAACATGTCTTGACCCACTTTGGAATCCCATCAAACAATTTATTTGATATGAATACAATATTATTGAGAAATTTATAGAAATCACTTTAGTCTATACTAGATATAAAGTTGAACAAGTCTATCGAATCTCATCCAATAACTTATGGATATATAAAAGTGTTACATATGATTATAATGCACCTGATTAGAGTGTATAATTTAAAGAAGAAATGAACTTGTGATGAATTTTTTTTTTTTGTTAAGCAAAACTATAATAGAGCTTTGCACAAGGGTACTATCAAGAGCCATTTTCAGGTTTGATTTTATTTCTAACCTCTTTCACCAATTGACGTATCTTATCTTGTTCCACCATCAAAACAACTTCTTCAAATCAAAAATAAGTTGATGAAGATACTCAATTCATTCAACACATTCATCACATTAAACATAAATTGCAAATCATTTTGCAACACTCTAATGTGAAGTATAAGCAGTACCATGACAAGCATTAGACAATACATACCTTCCAAGTTAGTGATTAATTATGAATACACCTGTAGAAAGAAAACATTATAGCACCTTACCACAATCTTCATCAACTTTAGTATGAACCCTATATCATTACCAAGTAAGAGATAACACTTTTGAGTTTAATCCACATTCTTATTCTGGGTCACATCCAATCTTCAATGCAAAAATATTATGACATTACTTTCCACCTCTATTGGAGACTTTGGATACTACATAGACTCTTAAAAAAAAAACAAGATCAATCCAGATTGTCACATTGCAGTAGAATCAGATCAAGTCATTGATGTGCAAGTCAAATAGACTTATCGACAAGAGATCCCCCTCTTGCAAATCGATAAATTAAGTCAAGTCCCTTCCTAGGGACAATGGATTACAAATGCACAAGTCACAAATTTTTTCACACATCATATACAAGAACTACATGAAAATGGTTTAGAGTAGTATTAAGATTAATGGAAATAATTAAAATAATGTCAGCTTAACATTAACATAATAAGATTTTATGAAAAAAATTAACACAATAATAAATGTCAATGGCCAAGGATTTCATCGGTGGAAGTAAGGTAGGAATAGCATTGTGGAAGTAAGGTAGGAATAGCATTAACATCAAAATAACATTGAAAAGGCATTATCATTATTAGTGGTGGAAGTAGGGTAACAATATCATAATCATCATAAGAATAACATTGACATGGCATTAATTATAATAAGTTCAGCATGACATTGACAAATCAAGCTTTTTCTATATTAAATCATATCTTAAATAGCATTAGTATTAGTGAAAGCAAGTACAATAACATTAAGATTAGTGGAATAACAATGGCCACCAACAATTAAAAAAAAATGTACAGAATTATAAGTAAAAATGTTCACTTTCGTGCGTCGTGGAAGTCACGTATGAAGTGCATTATGTCCACCATTCACCTTGCAGATTATTGTTTAACTATGCATATATTCCAGGCATCTCATCGCCAAATTCATTCAATTGTGGTGTGAGCCAATTTGCTTTTATATCTATTTTTGTGTTGAGATCAGCCATGGAGATTGACCACGCTCATGTTTTAGTTTCTTATTTTGGGCTGAATGTAAACATTGAAGGGTTGAAGCAATTAAGAGGATGAGGCAGCATGATTCAACTCCATAATGTGAATGCATATAGAAATGCTAATATTTTCAGTGATATTGCTAATTTCTTTTCAATGACTGTAGTTGGACAAGCCGTAAGGATATAGAATGTGGTTGTTTCAAGCATAAAGGCCCTTGAAAAATGGGTGATGAGTGAGGGTCAAAGTCTATGGCAAAGTGTTATTGATGCAGTCAATGACATAGTGGATGTCATTAAATCATTTCTTAAAAAGTTTTGGAATAGTGTAGATGAGTTCGTCAACAGAGTTCAATAGACTGAGGGCAATGTTAAAAATCATATTGCAAATGCCACACTGAAGGTTATAGATAAGCTAAGGACCATTGCCTTAGAAAGGATCAAGACTGTTCTCAAAGAAAATGGCTACAACATTGACGAATGCTCAGAAGAAGAACTCAAAAAACTATGGGACAGCTATATGCAAGCTCATCCCTTAAATGCAGAAGAAGAGGAAAAGGATAAAGATATTCTTGGTGACCATGAAAGCCATTAAAGAAAGGGTTTCAACATGATAAAATGGACTACCAGTCCCTATGCTGTATAAGTGTGTGTGTTTTTGTTTGTGTGTGTTTTCAACTACTATTATGAGTGTAATCTTTGAGCCTCTCCTCCTGTCTAGGAGTGTATTAAGATAATATATACAATAAATTTAGGTTGTATCATCCCTTACCTTCCAAAAAGTTTATCTGTATCTTTCATTTAATAAAATTTAAGTATTTGGGTAATGTTATTGTTCATGGATGTACACTTCAGTAAGAGTGTTATTAAATATCAACTGGCATGGACATATTTACATAATGACTGCAAATAGAGTGTTTCCATTGCAGCGTCAACCCTTAAACATGATCCTTCAGAAGCCACCAAGGAATATAGTGAGTAACCTTAGCTTATAGTTGAACTATTTCCCCTGATGAGGGAGTTGACTTAAACAAACATGGTTTGGAAAAACTAATATGTATTTATCGACTGAGGTTGTGATTTTATTGGAGGCAAATATATTTATACTAAATCTGCATAACTATATGGTCCAATCTTGTTAAGAGTTACAATGTCATGATTAAAGAATGGAATCATGAGTAATTGTTAAGAAACCAAACATTTGTAGCAACAAATAATCAGTAACAAAATACAAGTTTGTAAGAACATAGATAATTGAAATAGACAAATAAACATGTGTGAGACAAAACACTAGATTTACACGGTAAAACTTTAGCAAAGCTAAGGAAACATTCATCATATAAGATATCAAGCTTTATTAACTCTAAGATGAACATATTACATGAGAACTAGTCATAGATTGCATGTGAACTCCATAAAGATAAATACACCTAATTGAAAAAGCAACATTAGGATCCTCTTAAAAATACAAAGGAAAAATGCCATTAGGACTTTCCTTCCTAAAAATAGAATTCAGTGGAATTCATCTTCCTAAAAATAGGGGTTTTACTCCTTGAATTTTTGCTTCAGGGGTGCTACCCTTGAACCCCCACCAAGCGACCTGCATAACATGTCACCACCCCCTGGACCCTCCTATGACAATAGAAGTGGGATATAAATCATGCTTCACAAGGATCCAACGTTTAACTTTGTTGTCACATATCTAATAGTAATTTGATATCCTTTCACATTCCATGCATACGATAAGACTCAATGACATGGCTATATACAAATGTATGTATAAATTCTCAAGCATTACATCATAAATATGAATTGGTTTAAATGAAAGGATTGTTAGTGTATTACATACTACATTATCAAGTGATCTATATATTATTTTTATAGATGTGCATGATATAAAATTGGAAAATTTCAATTTTTTTATTGTTTCTTTAGAGATAATGTTCTTCGTGCTACCACTCTTAGTTAGAAAATTGAGTGGCTTCCATAGCACCCTCCTACATGAATTAAATATCAACTTTCCTCTTTAGGTTATTTTTTAATCTATTAGAATTTTTTGACGGGTATTAACATGTATAGATGGGTATTAAATACCATGAGGAAGGTGAATCCATAGATTAATGAGTATGAACCGAAACAACCTCAGAAATGGTAGTCTCGGCTCTCAACAAAACTTCAAGTAGGGACTTGCCCTTGTCTTCAAATATGTTATGATTTATTTCCTTCAATATAGTCCAGATGAGGATGGTCAGGCAAGCCTTTCAAATTCCACCTAGGGTATCCAGGGATGACCCCAAGAATCATGAGGAAAAGGAAATAAGGAGTGAGGGAGGCTGAGGCCATGACCAATTTCTACTTCTTGCATAGCCAATGCCAACACTCTGAGGTAAATGAATAGTTGAAAATAAGGCGATCTTATGATTCCTTGTGCTTGTAGTGAAGAACACATCAAGAAGCACCTTTAAAAAATCCTTTTTAAGTGATCCTAAGTAAAGATACTATATTGTGCCACCAACCAAATGAAGGCACCAACCTTTTCTACCCCCTTTATACCATCACAAATTCCTTGACCATACAAATTAAGGATCTAAAAGCTCAACTAAGTTGTAACCAAAATTTACAAAGTAGTTTCTAGATTTAGAGCCAACCCAAAATAGATTAATAAAGACTTTCCACTTGGAAAGAAAACTATCAATAAATTATGTTTGAGCTTCAAGAATGAGAGTATTGTGAAAGCATTTCCACTTTAGACCCTAATACCAACTTGATAATCTATCTCCAAGTAATCAATAACTTTTTCTCCCCACATGATAGAGAGAATGGATATGTCCTTAGTGAACCCTATGCTATCCCTTAATGGTTTATGGCCATTCCAAGAATCATCCCAAAATCAAGCAATCATCCCACTATTAATCCACCAAGTAATCTGATTATTGATAAAAGGAAGTCAAAAAAGCAAAAATTTCAAAATATGGGAACCCTACAGAGGATTTTCAATCTTAATAATACTATTTGGATCAAGGGAGACCATATATTTGAGTCAAATAATTCTCCTCCATAGGGCATCTAGCTTAGATTACATCCCTCAAATCAATTTAACACCCAAGGCCCAGTTATAATAGTCAAGATTTTTTAACCCCGTACCCTTAACACCTTTAGGCAAGCACTCTTTGTTCCATATATATGATGGAGTTTTCCTTTTATCCCTGCAGCCCTACCAAAAGAAGTTTTTCATTATCTAGTTAAGGGAAGACAACATGTTTTTTAGAGGGAACAAAACTAACATTAAGTAAATCAGAAGAGAACTAATAACTAATTTGATCTAGGTTAGAAGCCTAGCTAAAGATAATAACTTGCCTTTCTAAGAACTTAATTTTTATTTGAAATATGAAATCAAATTATCCCAAAGGGATACCTTCCTATCCCCACCATATAGATGAACCCTAAGATACGTGCTTTAAATTTTACTAACTTTAAAACCTAAGAACCCAAAAAATCCCATTTAAGCTTGAAAAAGAGGATCAATGAAAAAAAAATTAGACTTCATTTCATTCACTAATTGACTAGAGGTTGATTAAGCATCCAAAAAGCTCTTTAACGTCCTGGCTTTGCTCATTAATACTTTTCCAAATAGAAAGGTGGCATCTCCAAATTGTTGATGTGTTAAGTATTGTACATGATCAATAACATGCAGATATATTAAAGATCTAGAAACCTACACAACACTAACTTCCCTCCCCAAAGAATTAATCATTATGAAAAGTGTGAGATAGAAATTTTGAGCACAATCGATTTGAGATTATGTGATTAATCTAAATATACTCAAAATATCAATCCACTATTAAAATTTAGAGCCAATTAGGAATAAAATGGAAAGACAAATGAAACACTCATACCTGGATTTCATACTAAAAGCTAAATTCTAAAAATCATGATCAAATGGATGCAAAAATGAAAAGATTAGATTAATTACCTTGACTCAGATTTTTGACATGGTGATGCTTTATTGAACATGTTTGATTATGGATTCATGGACATGGATAATTTCTAGGTTGGATTTCATGGAGGAAGAGTCTTGTTTAAATAGATTTTGGAGGGAGGAATCAATGGTAGAGATTTGAAGTTGGATGAATGAGATCAATGTTGGAGAATTAAAAGGAATATAAAATTCCTTAAAACCCTCTAGATTTAGAGGCTTCTAGAGAGGAGGGGTGAGAATAGAGAAGGTTCTATATTTGAAAGGTTCTAGAGTCCTTCTTTAGGTTAATGATGATTATATGGGGGATTAAATAGGGATTTATGTGAGTGATTAGGGACTAGGAGTGTGGAAGAGCCTAGGAATAGGCTTAGTAGGTGGGTATGTGGGTCATAGGAATTTAAAATTACCAAATAATAGGTGAGTGGGGTTAGATTATGATAAATATATGATTAGGTGAATTAATGATGAAGTGGGATAGAATAAGGTTAGTAGATGATGAAATATGAAGAAGGAGACATTGAATAAATAACTAGAAAATGGATAAATTAGCAAGATAAATTAGATTATTTAGAATTAGTGTCGACTAATAGGTTTATTAGTGACAATAATATAAGTGAGAAAATTTAGAATCATACATTTTGATCCTCTTTGAAAGGGTATTATGAGTGGAGCGAATTGAAAAGAGTAATGGTCTTTCAAAGAAAAACTATTTCATGGATGAATGTTAGTAGATTATATTTTTTGCCTTAAATTTTGGATCCATTATTTACCATTGTTTACATTTATCACATTAAACCCATTCATTGTTAGGCCTGCATCCTTTGCTATTGTCTCTCAATTCTAGTGTCTCAAAATTTGCATCCCAATATTCATCAGCGTTGTATCCTAACTATTGCTCAAGTATAGTAAAAGCTTCACAGTCCTAGAATTATTGCTTGGTATTGAGAACCATAACATCATTCCCATCTTTCATTATAGAAGTGACATCTATAGCACCAATGACTCCATGACCCATATCTTCAAGCCCTTCTTTGACAACAATATTGAGAGGTTGCTTCAACTTCTCAATCATTATTGTGAAGAACTGACCTAATGCATGACCCCTTACTCTTTTTTCACCCTTTGGTGGAAGGGTTTTTAAGCCATTTAAGGATCCCCTCCTTTGACTTCTATTAGGGCAAGCAATACCAGTGACATTTTCTACAAATAATGTTTTTTAAATTAAAAAACCCAAAGTGAATATAGAATTAGATTTAGAATTAAACTCATAGGTGTCCCAGTTGTGGGCTTGAGAGCAAGTCACCTATACATAGTAGGATTGTGCCCATATCTACATCTTACAAGACTAACTCCTCCCTAATACAAGAGATTCATCATATCTTCAATTTTGATGCCTTGAATGAAACTATAAATGCCCTCAAGCCTTGTGCACTTCTTGGCACAAATTTAGAATTTAAAATTTGGTGTGAAAATGCTTCACCAACTTTAAATTTGGTGTGGAATTTTAAATCTATGTGTCGTGTCAATGTTTTTACCAAAGCATGAATAATTATAATTATTTCATGTCTATTATTATTATCTCATGTGTTTTAGGATTAATATGTGGCATTTTTCATAGTATTGCATATGTTGTTGATTGATTAGTGCTCTAGGTTTCCACTATTATTTGTTATTTGGTAACTCACTTTTTTTATGTAATCAATAGTTCTAATCTAGAGTATCATTTAAATAGTTGCTAACAGCACATGTTCATTTGAATATTATAATTTATAAAGAGATATAAGATAGGTGGTAATTTGCTTTGACTAGCCCCTTATTATTAATTTTGTCATGTTAATTAAAACCTTTTTTTAAGTAACTGTGTAGTATCAAAAACACCAATAGGAAAGGGAACATTTTCAACACTTAGGTATTCACATTTATCAAAAGAGTTATTTTATTGATTATAGGTTACCTTATAGTACATAATGATTGGTCAAAGATTAAAATTGATCAAACATACTAATCATCTATTTTGCAGGTTGACTGATTTTGAGATCAAATAAAAATATCATTTTTTTTAAAATCATTTAATTGTTAACACAGTTGACATGTGTTTACAATAAATATGATTTTCAAAGGAAATTTTATTGAAACTACTAATCATTGGTCTTGCAGATTACCTCTTTGAGAGCCAAAGTAAACTACTATGTGCTTGCAAGTCGCCTGTGAAAGACTCTTTTTGGCATTTTAAAAATCATTTCTGAATCACTTCTATCATTTTTTATTTTATATATCATTATCATCATTTGTCATGCATATATCTTTTTTATTCTTGTAAATATCTCACATGTAATCTTAATCAGTTAATTAATCTCCTTTTTGTCTACCTATTTGTATCCCAAGGGCTATGGTTGGTGTATTCTCTCCCCCTTGCATACTTGTAGTGATTCCTTAATCACATATAAACCCTCTATCTTTTTATTTTCTGGGGGGATAGTTATAATTGATTTCACCACCATGCACTAGTCTAAACTCTATGTTCTGGTGGAGTTTAAATATTAGGAGAGCTATCGTTAGGCACCAAAGAAAAATTCCTCATAAAAGTTTCCATAGATTGATTGGTATTTAATATCCAAGATACAAGGTAGTTATAAAACATTATATACAAACTTAGGCCCCACTGTACCTTCATTTATATATGGGATGCACCTATAAGCCTTTTGCAAACCTAGCAGAGGATCCTTCGATCATAATAGGTGCCTCATTACCAGAGTCAATATCAGCTCCTAAGTAGCCATCATGTGTAAATGGGGTCAAAATGGTTCAGTTGACTCTATAACGGCTCACCATCCTAAAACCTCACCCATAAAGCTAGTAGATGATGTGAGCATCAATTTACACACCATTGAGTTTACTAATCTAAGGTCATGGTTTGCCTGCTTGGGTGTGTGTTATGCTAAACCAATGTTGTTTGTGAGTTAATTCAGCCTTCAGCCAAACCTATATCCATATCTAAGTCTTTGCATAATCCATCATCTTGTATATGCTTGCCTTATCATTTTGTCATCATCCTCTTTTACCCATATTTTATATCCTTGTATTTTCCTATCTCCCATCTTGTCTTCATCCCATCCTAGTCTAGTCATCTCCACTCATCATTGATTATACTCCATTACTCACATATACTAATCAACTCTAGTCCTCCACACCTTATCCTAAGACCACCTTGTATATCCTTGCCTTTTGTACATATCATTTCATACATATCTCATCACCCTCTTATTGCCTTTAACCTATCCTATCTCCTATCTTGTCCTCATTCCTTCATCATTATCACATCCACTCATCATTTATCATTACCTCATTTCTTGTATATCCTATTCATCATCTTGTATGTCCTTATCTTACCATCTTATACATATATTTTTTCTCTTGTACATCCTTCTAGTCACATCTTATCCTAGACCCATCCATCATTAACCACACCCCCATTACCTATATAGTGTAATCACACCTTGTTTCATCCTTCAAATCTTATCCCAAGTCTACCATCAATCCTTTATCTTGACCTTGTCCTCATCACCCATCTAGTCTAATCTCATCCTCATCTTATCCAAGTTGGCTCTTTAGGGTCTAAACTATCCCCATCTCATTTACACTACCTTTATCATCCTCACTCTCATCCCATCATTACCCCTTCATAACTTCATTATCACCTATCATTATACTTATTGTCTCTTATCCTAATCACCTTCATCACATAATCCTGTTCTATCCCATCTTGAGTAAATTATTCCAAGTCTTGAGCTAGTCCTTTTATCCTATCCACATCATCTTATCATCCTAGTCAAACTATTTTTCATCACTCAATCAGGTATCATACCTAGTCAATATACTATTAGCATCTTATTACTTTATTAGTCTCAATCTAACAAACCCATCACCATCAATCTAATCTATATCATCTTTGCCTATTAATAACTAGCACCCATCATATTGTCATCTTAATAGTTTGAATCTAGGCACCAATCACAATCCTCAATCTTTTTACTATCTTGACTAGTAAGCATTGTTGATAGGTCAATAGCACCTATTATACTATTAGTCTGAAGTCTGATCCTAGTCTTTAATCCACTAGTATATCCCATCCTCATCATCACCTATCATACTATCTTGGTCCCTTAGACCTACATTATTCTAGAAAACCTTATCTAATCCTTGGTCTACCTCTGCATCATCCCCCCTTCATCATCCATATTTTATCATTAATAGATTTGGACTCAATTATTATAGACTGATATATCTTGGCCAATAAGGATGATGTCCTTTTACAAACACTAGATATGGGTGCTCACCTACCTTATGACCTTGATCCCATTTGCCCTAAACCAACACCTAGCCCTATGAAATCAATCTCCACCTTCCTTGATGTGTTCACCCTAATCAATAAATACATCATAGAGAATAAAGATGATTTCTTCTTGTGGATATGGAATATGGGTACCCACTTTCCTGATGATTTTGACCCCATGAATCTCAAATCATCTCCTAAACAAGTCAACCATCAACCCTCATCCCATTTTCTTCCACCATCCACTAACCCTATTGAAAACCCTTTAGCCCTAATTTATACTTATTCATAGTCAAATATTCCATCTATTAATCATAATCCATCACCACTCCCTCATCCTACTAGCGAAGGAAACCCTGCCTTGTCAATCTAATCCCCTAATAACATGATATAAATATCATATCCTTCCAAATCCAATGATCTAGCCTAGCAAGTCCCCTATCCTTTATCACCCACCACCATGAACCTTCACCCCACTTTTATAGACCAATACAAAGTTACCAATAAGGAAGAGTTCCTTTTGCAATTCCTTATGATAGGTGTACTACTTCATGAAGGTGTTGACCCCCTTCACCTCATTTCACCTCTAGTACAAACCCCTTCATGTGAGTCATATGTATATCCTACATCTCCTATTCATGATCCCTCATCGACCCCTTCCTCTATTGGTAAAGGGAATTCAATCTTGGCCACCTTAGCTACTTCTAATTCATCCACCCTGTTATGTCAATAACCATCTGATCTAAGGTCGAATGCTTCCACCTCTAAGTCACATAGTGAAGTGGGTCCTTATACCTCATTCCTATATCCTTGGAAGCACTTTTCAAATAACTAGTCATTACTAACATGATGGTATATCTGACATCTCGATCCCACCAATCCTAAACCCTCTTGGTATAAATCAAACCAATACTATCTTTATCATCAAACTTGGGGGCATTTTATTAAATTATGTCAAAAAATTTAAGATTATGTCCAAGAACTCATCAACCATGGTGACATAGTAATTGAGGAAGAACCAAATGAATTTCTCTCCCTAGATTAACAATAAGAGGGATGCCAAGATTCCATTCCTAATCATGCTCAAGCCCTTCCCCTTCCATGCCAAAGTTAAGACATCCTATCTATCCTCCATGATCCCCCTATATTTGACCACCCATCTATTAAAAAAAAGTCTATTACCCATAATCCTAGTCCTCCCATATCCCATTATTCCTTTCATGGACCCAGTTTTTCTCAATCCATTGTCCCTCCATCATCTTCCTCTCACTTATCATACCAAAAACCCCATGCTGAGAGGACAATAGTGGATAATCACTCATTTACTCATTGCATTGCATCATGTACATCAAAGTCAACATCAGAGTTAGAATAAGTTTTATCTAAATCAGGATCATGTGTAGCACCAGTTTTTGAATCATATTCCTCATCTAAAATGTCATCCCTCATTGATATTACAATAGATGTTGATAATGCATATTTTTTTAGGATACGTCTAATCCATGTACCTATAATACATCACTAAGAATACCATTGGATCCCAATTAAAATGATGACATCATAAATGAGTTCTTAAATTCTTTATCTAATTTTTAAAGTGGATCTGATCCTACCTTGAATGCATGTATTAATGATCCTTTGGAGATTCTTGAAGACACTTTATCTAACATTGAGTCTAGGGTGCCTAGTAACCTTTATGAGGGCTACGCTACCTATTATCTACTTAACCATCACCCAACATTACTCATCCACCTCGCCTCCATAATCCTACATCTCACTACATAACAGGAATGAATAAAAACATGCATCATTGGATTCCCCTCTGTATTCCATATCATGTGCTATAAATGTGAAGATCCAAGACCATCATCCAAGAATCATAAGTCATGATCAAATAATCTTTGATCCTATCAGTCAAAATCAAGCAAAATCAAATCATTAGCCTATTCAAAAAATATCTTCCCCTAATGAAGCCAAAATCTGGCACTAAGGGCATATCAAAGTCAAAATAGTCATTATAAATCAAGTCTAGAATCAATTATCCCTAATAAAGCCCAATATGTGGCACTAGAGGGTAGTTAATATCAAATCCAATCAACAAATAAATTCAAAAATAATATGGCCAACCATCCTCTCAATATTTGGATCAAAGAATCAGCAAGGTAAAAGGTTTTGGATCCCATGATCTCATGGCACCAATCTAAAGAATCCACTCCACCATATCTAATGATGTATGCAACTTTTAAACCCCATTTATATTCCCCATCTTATCATATCATCAATCATGATCATATCCCTCCTTCACATCCTATATCCCATCATCACATTCATGACATACCCCCATCCCCACCATGTTTTAAATCCCTAGGTAGCATTACTCCTTGTAGGGGTTACAAATACATCTGGTTAAAAATTTTGGAGGATGTTAAATTAAGAATCAATAAAGGCCACTAAGACATCCAAGAATCTAGTCATAGTAACAACATCCTAGCATTACATATCTTTAGAAAAGGTGTTGGCTAAAAATCCAGTGAGTGACAACATTTTAACATCTCATACCCATATCCAATAAATTGAGATACCATCCTAAAAACAATCATTCATCTAATGGTGAAAACCAATCTTTTGGTGCCTTGGACAAGTACTATGATAAAAACCAATTTTTAGCATCATGGTAAAATAATCAATTGTCTATATTTTACCTTAGCACTTGGCTAAAAAATCCATCTATCCCTTATGAATCCATCCATACTTGTCTCATCCCTCATTAACTTTGTCTATATAACCCATCCACATCATCCTTATCCATCTTATCCCCTAGTCCATTATTCCTACCCATCATCTTCCATCATATCACATTCTTTCCCATCTTGGCCTTTGTAAGGAATGGAAGGTCTCTTAATAACTGATCTTGAACCATCTTATTAGATCCTCTAATGGACACTTAGGCAACTAAATATTTGGTTCCTTTCATTGGCAATCCTTAATCCATTCTTTCCTTAGTCCTTATATCTATTTCAACATCATCCTCATCCTCTTGTCACTCATCCATCATTCTATCCATCTTTATCTTAGTTTTTAGGCTTGGTATTCCCTTTTCTTGTAACCCCATTTTTACAGTGTACATACGTATCCCAAAAAGCACTAAAAATTGAAAATATCAAAAACCCTAAAATTCATAAAATTTGAAAAAGCCAAAAATCCTAGTTCATGGTGTCTTATCTTATGTTTAATCCCTTGATCGCATCTATCTCTATACCATATGATATCCATCTTTATGTCATTTATCTGTCTTCCCATCTATCATCCTTGGATACAACATTTAGTCTTAAAATGCAAACCTAGTGACCACCCATCCCTTCATATCTTCAATCTCATCCTTGGCCTGGGTATTATTGTCACACATAACCTTGTCAAAGAATTTAATCTAGCAACCATCATTTCCCTGTCAATGCCTCTTCACACCTAGCACCCATCACATCACTATTTTTCTAGTATGAAAGATATTTCAACTCATCATCTCTTAGTTTCCTTGCTAGATTAAACTATTATAGGGCCTTATCTATTGGTAATCCTTGGTCATCACTTTTCTAAACCACCTTCCTTAGCCATTTTTTGATTAGATTTGAAGACCAAGTCAGTATTCAAAGACCTTATCACATCACCCATCCTTCTATCTTAGACTAGGGGCAACACCTCAGCCTAATCCTAATCATGATCATCCTATCTAACTCAAAGTCCCCAATCATCATCTAAAACTTGATAAATAAGGGGGGTTAGTGTGTGTAAGATGCAATGAATGTTTATCCTCACCCCTTGTGTGGGAACATTACTTACATACCAATACTCCAAAGAGGGATCAAGCCATATTTAATTCACCCACTTAATGTGCTTTGTGAAATAATGAAAGTGGATGCAAAAATGCTAAACTAGGTGTAATTGAGGTGGCTAAAGACTGGTGTCAGGATTTGGATATGCTTGTAACTGTATGGGATGGCTATATGCATAGAATAGTGAAATTTGCCTCAGTGGTTTTGCTTGTATTCTTGCTTAATTTTTAATATTTTCCAACCTCTTTCTAAATTAACTTTGAATGAGATTTTATATGGATATATTAGTCATAGGTTGAATGTATTCATGCTAGGCTAATAAGATGAAGGATAAGAATCAAAAGGAAATAATTGTTGGAGTTCAAAATTCAATTGGATGAGAGCATCAAAATAAGACACTTGAGGGTATAGTGTTATATTCCATGTTGGGATCTCCTATCCTATAGGTGTGGGACTTAGGGGGATGAAATTATCATGGAAAATATAGCCTAGCTGAACTAGAATCAGGTTTCAGATGTCTATGGATGACTAGGAATAAGTAAAAAGGTGTCTAGAAGGGTCATGAGAGCATGCAAGAGGGACCTATGGGTTGGGTGTCACAAGATGAAATCAAGATACCAATTTTGACATTTTATATGACAATATTTACCTCCCATTTATTCTAGTATGTATCAAAGAAAAATACTAAGATAAAGGAAAACTAGAAAACTTACCTGCAAGGGTAAAGCACATGAAGCTATGTCATGCTAGGTATGCATAGAGATAAAATGTTGTGAAGTATAAATATAAAAGAGAAAATAAAGAGGATCACAGTTCTTACTAGATACACTATATCTAAAATAAGAATTTAAAAACCTGGTCAACAGAGAAAGGAATGAATACACCTCATTGAGTACACAAACTAATACAAAACATGTTGTGTTACTTAGTGATGTTGGGTATGTGTTGAATGATGTTGTACCGAAATTAATATCATGAATGGAGATAAGTGCTCAATTCCTTGATATTGGCTTGAGAATGAAAAGGTTGCCCTTTGGCTCTATTTTCACCCACTAGTAAGGCTATGTGATCATTCATGTGTTAATCAATGTTTGGATTGTGTGTCCAATCCTTCTGAGTAGGTGGCTCAAGAATACAAAGGCTAACTAGTCCTTTAGCTCCATCATTTCCCCATAAATTAAAACTATGAAATAATACTAATATGAATTTGTGTCATATGAGATGGCTCTTGAAGCCCATGAATATTTTAGAATTTGGCAATATGGCATGGATAGCTAAATGTGTGTTGTAAACTAGGTCACTCTTGGCCACTCATAGAAGGTGGAGATTAGGCTTGTATTAAAGCCACTCTAAAACTAGGTAATAGGCTTATGTGGAAGCCACTCATTAATTATTCCAACCACTTTTAAATGGAATAAAGCATGTAAATACTTATAATACCTGAGTAATGTACTAAACTTAGAAATAAAAAAGTCAAATGTGTCATCCACATTGCTCCTAATCACTGGTGTCTAAAACATGGATTCTAATCTAAAAGTTATACCAACTGTCATATCTAAAATTGGAAGTGAGGGCCCTCATGTCATTCATGATGCCCCTATATTTGGATTATCTGAGAAAAACTATATTGAAACTATTGATTATGAACTAAACTATTCCTAATAAAATTGTAACTATACTTACTTTTCTATCTATTTCTAGAAAATCTAATTTTTTTGTTCTTTGGATAGGAACACCAAAATAAGACACCCTACCATCTGGTGTTGTAGTCTAAAGTTGGCACTCTTGTCCTATGTTTTATGTATTTTTCACTATTTATCTGATTTGTTCGACCTACTTTGAACTCTATTTATTGTTCTGTGTCTTCTAAAAACTGATTTTTGATTGGTTAGAAGCTCTAATCTATGTGACAAAAACCTCTATTTGTTTCCCTCTCTTTTGAGGGTATGAATGAAGACTCTACAATGATTATCCTTAGAATAAATAGCCCTGAAATTTTGTTATTCTACAAAAGTACATGATAGAGCAATGATAATTAAAAAGATGGCTCAAGATATAGCATAGTTTGTAATGGAGATTATTAGATCAACACGGGTATGCCTAGATAGATATAACAATGTAATAATATGTACAATCTAGTGAAATAGAATTGGAAGTCTGGTTAGTTATTAGTTGTTATTTGTTGGTTTTCAAGGAGGAATGGAGTATGATTTCCATCATGGCATCCAAGAAATCAAGATAATGTATGGTGTGGATCATGACATCATAAATAGTTGAGAAGAAATCAAGCAAAAAATCATGCAAGGCAAGAATCAAGAAGCATACAAGAGTGGCCAAAGGGCCAATCAAACAAGGAACATGGGCACATGTCACTCAAATTAGGAAGCAAGATATAAGGCATGTTCAAATGCCACATACACATATAATTAAAAATAAGCAAGGTTGGCACAAGGGCCACCAGCATATAGAAGAGTAAAAGCAAAGGACCTTGGCAAATGTCCTAAGGCACACACAAAAATATAAGCATAGGACATTGGCAAATGTCCTAAGGCACATATAGGATAAAATATGGGACCTAAAATTTAGTCACATCTAGCTAAGCAAAGCAAGAAAGGAAAGCACATAAATGTTAGAAATGCAATCACATCTAGCTGATCAAATCAATAAGTGAAAGTATACAAGACATGAATTAAAAGACAAGGTATATGAATAGAAATACACAAGTGCTATATATTAGAGAATTTTGATAGATTAATATGTGTAAATAAGTAAGTAATATACATGAACATGATAACTAAAGTGTGCGTGTAGGAATAACATAACCTAGATGGTGTAATCATGTAGAAGATTCACTCAGTGGGAAGATATGACAATGTATGTCTCAAATGTAGTAGTAGTATTATGCCCCCTCAATGGGTAGAGTGAAGTAATAAAGGATCTAGGTGTCATTACACACACGCAAAAAAGATCAAGTGAAGCATGGTAACGTACATAAATCAACAAACAATAGCATAGAATAGTAAAATGTAAGTCTAGCATGGTAGTAGAAATGTAAAGCATGGATAATGCATACAATTGAAATATTTTTGGTCTTTTGAATGTTTTTGGATTTTAGAATATTTGAATGTTTTTGTATTTTGGAATAAGCTATGTAGAATCAATCATAAGGATACTATGTACAAGTAATTAAAAAGAAGCTATATACAAGTAATTTTGAAAAATTATGTACAAGTAAGGCTGACAAGAGATGATACTAACCAATGAATCTCATGAGAGACTACCTATCACGATGTCCTATATCAAGGAGATGGATCATGCGTGATCATGAAGGAAGATGGAAGGGCTGAGACTATGGCTTTTAAAGCTATGTATGTTGTAATTGCTCTAAAATATCTAAAGTACAAACCAACTGTGGGGTCCCCCTGTAACTTTAAGAATTGGATGCAACTACAAGGTTCTTAGGGACCCATATGGTAGTAGGATAAGCTCTCTGAACATGTGTTTTGTGTGTAGAGGTATGATACCTCAACGATACTACCCTAGGTCTGAATACTATATTTGGAAACTATCTAGAGTCCTAAAATTGTGGTTGCTCTAAAAGAGGATGTTGTGGAAGTGTATAAACTCTCTATGCTAGTGATGGAGGCCTTGAGTGTGTCTAAATCTAAAATGAATGAACTATAACTAGTAGAGAAGATGAAACTAGAAACTTCAAATTAGTAGATGGATCTGAAGTGGAGAATGGTGACTCATATGAAACTCCACCAATTATAATAACCTAATTAGTGTGAATGAATTTTATGCATCTATGAACTTTTGAAGGTACTACATGAAGTTTCTTAATCAAAGGTCAGCCAAGTATCATATCAAAAACTCCTACACTGGGAATAATAGTAAATGGTGTGGCCACATGTGTTGGATCAACCTATAAAGTAAGTACAATCCCACTCAATAAACTCTTTATGTGCCCACTAAATCTATTAATAATTGTGTCCATCAGGGTAATATCCTATTCTAAATATCCCAAATGCTACAATAATATCATAGTATACAATTCACACTATATCCATTATCTATGATAACACTATGAATAGGATGATTATGAATGTAAGATCTGATAAAGAGTGTATGATAATTTGAATCATCCTCAACTATCTCCTTCTCTAATAAGGAGATGGAAGGTCCAATTGGAACTCTAATATTATATATACCAATCATGTTGCTCAAAAGATGTGACTCAACTGAAGGTGCTCTATATGTAACTAGTGGAAGATGTACATGATATGCATGGTGAACCCCTGATGTGTCCCCTACCCCCTATTTAGAATGTTATAGAAAAGGATCTTAGAAAAAATTTAGAGCATTGTCTTTCATTTACTTTGCCTACGAAGGCTTAACTAGAGTGCCAAGATCAATAATATTACCATCTATCAAGTCTTTATCCTATGTTTCAAACTAATGCATCTATTTTTTTTGTGGCTTAGTTCCCTATGAAAGTCATAAAATACATTCAGATCATATCCCCATAGAAGAGGCTTTATTGGATCAACTTCTTGAATAGGAGGTAGAGATATGATATTACATTCTAAAAGCTATTGTAAAACTTTGGTTGGAGAAACTAGTAAATTGGTAAAAGTTCACAGAGGAGGTGCTAATGAAACCACTCATTGAGGGGGTTTTGAATTTGCTTTGACTTTAGGTTGATTTTGACTTTTTTTATCATTGACCTTGACTTTATATGGGACTTTGCTATTACTCTTGTTTGTTATTTTTGATATACTTGTGTACTTGAGTTTGCCCATTGAAATTAATTTGACTTCTCTTTCCTTTAGTGTATAACATAACTCAATGAAGGAAGAGAATCTTTTGAACATTATTGATTCATGTAAAGCTGGTAGAAGACTTTATTTGAAGAGATCTTGTAACTCTTTATTGGACATGGGGCTAGTCATCTTAACCAAAATAGTCTTATATCGAAGAAAATAATGTATGAGATGCTAATTTAACCTTTTTTTTCTATTGTACAACGTGGGCTTATAAAACCTTATCACCAATGTTAATGTTGAAATGAGCTAAGACCATGTTGGTTTAAGGATTGACTACATTGACTAACTGATTCAGTAGACTATAGACCCATTGTAAATCATAATGCTTTAGACTTCATGGAAATAGCTTGGTTAATAGCCAGTCATTTTGCACATAGTCCAAGCATTCTATGTGAAAATATCTCAAGCGTGTCTCTAGATCACCCTTATCATCATAGAGAGTGAGCTTGCATTAAACAAACCCTGGTGGTAAGGGTGTCAAAGTAATATGATGTGTCAATGGTGTATGAAAAAGAGCAAAAAATCAAAAACCTGCATTGGTTTAGAATCACCTTACTCAAGATGTAGCACCTTGGATTGAAGATATTTTATCTCTTACACAAGGGATACCACATCAGGAGACAAAGATGTACTAGTCATCATTGGTGGTGGCATAGAGGAAGGTTGGGCTACTATAGGGAGTTGTTGAGACATAGTTTCTCTCATAGTATCATTTACAATGGGTGGTTCTATGTTTTGAGAGGATTGACCATTGTTTACTTTTTGTTGTTCTTAATGTAGTATTTTAAGCATATCATCTTGCATATTAGGGTGTTTAGTTAAGATTTATTGAAGTTCCCTTTTATCAATTTCATCAAAACTAGTGTATTAGGCCATTGTTATAGGAAAACAAATTGAAAATTGAGTGAAATTTTTGTAATAATTTGTAATAAGCAAAGTGTTATGGAAGGAAAGTACTAAATATAGAAAATGTAAAGTCCTAAAAACAACAAACTAAAAAATACATAAAAATGATATGAAGCTCACAAACATGTAAGGTGATACCTCAAAATCAATGAGACCTAGTATATGTAACTAGGGTTTTGAAAAATGAAGATTTTTTTGTTTAAAATTAATATAGAAATCTAAAAATTAATGTGAATTTTTTATTTAAGTATGCAAGTAAAAAATCAAAAAAAAATTGGAAAAACTCTTGATTTAAAGGGACCTAGTATATGCAAATAGGGTTTAGAAGAAAATGAATTTTTTTAAATTACTATGGAATTTTAAAAATTAATGTGAATTTCTAATTTAAATATGCAAGTAAGATTTTTGGAAAGATCAGGAAGGAATTTTCCCTAGGGTTTTTATGTGCAAAAGGACCTACTAAATTGTACTAGGGTTTGGAATAAATGATTTTTAAAATTACTAAGGTAAATTTAAAAATGTGAATTTATGATTTAAAATATACAAGAAAAAATATAAATTTATTGGAAAAAAGAGCAAGGAATTTACCCTAGGGTTTCTAAGGTTTTTATGTACAAATGAAGTAAGTTGGGTTCACCAAATGATTTAACTATTTTGGGAATATTGAAGTCTTATTCCTAATTTAGTTAAGGGTATGAGATGACTAAATAATTTAATAATATTTCAATAATTTAACTACTAATTAGTATAATTTTACTATATTTTTAACATGTCTATAAATAGCAATAAATATGGAGAAAATAAGATAGCTTTAAATGAATTGAAATGACTATTGCAGGATATGATATTAGGTATGCAAGACTGGGATAGTATCCCAAATTAGGATTTAGATTTTTTTGTAAAAGAATAGGAGCACTAAAATAGGACACATTAAGGTCAGACGTTATTTTCCTCTTCAATCGCTATTATCCAAACTATTCATAGAGACATGAGTTTTCTGGGTTTTATTCGATGTCCCTATGTGAGCCTACCTATGAAATATTGAATTTTGAAAGTCTATAGAAATCCTTATAGATATGATTTAATATTCAAACCCTAGACTTCATTATGTTTTGATAAAACTTGATAAAGAAGGGGGGTTAGTGTGTGTAAGATGCATTGAACATGTATCCACACCCCTTGTATAGGCATGCTACCTATATACCAATACTTTGAAGAGGGATCAAGTCATATATAGTTCTCCCACATAATGTGCTTTATGAAATAGTGAGTTTAGATGCAAAAATACAAAAATGTGTGTGCTTGAGGTGGTTAGGGACTGGTATGAGGATTTGGATATGCTTGTAGTTGTATTAGATAGCTATATGTAGAGAATAGGTAAATTTGCCTTAGTGGTTTTGCTTGTATTCCTGCTTGATTTATAATATTTTCCAACCTCTTTCTAAATGAACTTTGAATGGGATTTTATATGGATCTATTGGTCATGGGTTGAATGTATTCACTCTAGGCCAACAAGATGAAGGATAAGAACCGGAAGGAAATAACCATTGGATCTCAAAATCCAATTGGACAAGAGAACCAAAATAAGACACCCTAGGGTCTGGTGTTATAATCCAAGTTGGGAAATGATATCATATAGGTATAGGTCCTAGGGGGTGGAATTAGCATGGGAAATGTAGCCTAGTTAAGTTGGAATCAGGTTTCATAAGTATACAGATGATTGGGAATAAGAAAAAAGGTGTCTAGAAGGGTCATGAGAGTATGCAAGAGTGACCTATTAGTTGGGTGTCACAAGCCACACTCAAGCTACCAATTTTGACATTTTATATGACTACATTTTCCCCCCTTTATTCTAGTGATGTAGTAAAGTGAAATATTAGGATAAAACGAAAGTAGAAAATGTACCTAAACTTACCTTCAAGTGTGAATCTCATGAAGTTGTGTGATGTTGGGTGTGCATAGAGAGAACATATTGTGAAGTGTAAATATGCAAGAGAAAATAAAGAGTGGATCATTTCTTACTATATACAATAGTTCTAAAATAAGAATGTACATAGAGTTAAAAACATTTACATAGTCTTAAAAAAAATTATATAGTATTAAAAAAATTACATAGTGTTTAAAAAATTTACGTAGTGTTAAAAAAATTTACGTAGTTTTAAAAAAAATTACATAATGTTAAAAAAATTCACATATTGTTAAAAAAATTTAGTGTTTCACTAGCAGAAAGAGAAAAGGAAAAATTTGAGAAATGATAGAGAAGTGAAGTGTATCTCTATTGCATAAATCATTACAATTCATACAATCCTTTTCCTCATAATTTTTTTCCAAGACATGTTTCACGGAATCCACCACTCATCAATTAGAATGAATCTATTTTGTGAAGGAATGGTATACAATAAGACATATTTATAGCTTTTAAGAGGAAAATAGTGATGGATTACCAAGTAGGACACCTCAAGGAGGTGTGGTGTCCCATTTTAAGGAGAATAAACTAGTACCAAACAAGTGTCCAATCATCTCCAAGAGTACATAAGAATTAAATAAGCAAAAAATTAAATATGTAAAAATATTAAATGAGTAAGAAAAGAAGAGAAGGATCATCAATATTAAATACATACCAACATTAAGGAGAAAGATGCCCAAAAAATATTTAATGACCACCCATAATTAAATGAGTAATCACCATTTAATGCTAATCCATAAGTGCACCAAATCAAACAACTCAAGAAGGAAGAAACCAAAAAATCTAGATTTTACTCCAAATCTTCAACACCTTTCCTAAAATGGCACCAATATAAAGTAAAACAAATCCCCTAAATAGGTGGAATATTCTCCAAAAATAATGAGCACCAAAAATCCTCCAAAATTTTATAGGTATCTGAAATGATATCTACTCAAATAAGACAATCATTACAACATAAACACTCTAATGAAGGTGAGATCATGTGATTTTAATATCAAAGGCATGGCGGTACACTTACAATAATCCTTCCTAAAGCAAAATTTTGATGAAGAATGAAAAAAGGATGTCTTAAAAAGACCCTAATTTCTTAGGATCAATTTTAGTAAGCTTTCTAAAGGTAGATGTAATAATTTAAGGACTTTTTGACAAAAAAGCTAAAAAAATTTAGGGTTTATGTAATCCTTCATGATCCAAGAAAAAAATGATGAAAACATTGAGGGGCCGTGATACCTGTTTAGGAGATAAAAAGTAACCAAATAAATAGCATCGACTTCCTCCTGATAATCTATGCTAAAGTTTGAGAAAAATATCAAATAGATAACATCTCTTTCTTCTTATTTTTCAAGTAGAATCTCCATCTAATAGAAACATCAAAACATCTCATAAAGACATTCCCAAAAAATAGAAAAACTACTCTACTTCTCACAAAAATTCTCTACATCCAAAACCAACTCGCCTCCTATAATTCATGCAACATCTAAAGAACTTGAAGCTATAAAATTTTGAAATAGAAGAAAGAAGATAAATATAAATTTCAATCTCTGATGGCTAATGTGAAAAGAACATCCAAAAAATTTACATAGTGTTAAAAAAATTCAGTGTTTCACTAGTAGCAAGAGAGAAGGAAAAAATTGAGACATAATAGAGAAGTGAAGTGTATCTTTATTGCATAAATCATTACAATTCATAAAATCCCTTTATTCACAATTTTTTTCCAAGACATGTTTCATGGAATCCACCGCTCATTAGTTGAAATGAATATAATTTGTAAAGGAATGGTATACAATAAGAGATATTTATAGCTTTTGAGAGGAAAAGAGTGATGAAAGTGTGGTGTCCCACTTTAAGGAGAATAAATTAAAACCAAACGAGTGTCAAATCAACTCCAAGATTATACAAGAATTAAACAAGCAAAAAATTAAATATGTGAAAATATTAAATGAGTAAGAAAAGAAGAGAAGGCTCATCAATATTAAATACATACCAACATTAATGAGCAAGATGCCCAAAAAATATTAAATGACCACCCATAATTAAATGAGTAATCACCATTTAATGTTAATCCATAAGTGCACCAAATCCAACAACTCAAGAGGGAAAAGTCTAAAAAATCTAGATTTTACTCCAAATCTTCAACACCTCTCCAAAAATGATGCCAAAGTAAAGGAAAATAAATCCCCTAAATAGGTGGAATATTCTCCAAAAATAATGAGCACCAAAAATCCTCCAAAATGTTGTGGGTATTTTAAATGATATATGCTCAAATAAGACAATAATTGCAACAAAAATACTCTAATGAATGAGAGATCATGTGATTTTAATACCAAAGACATGGTGGCACACTTACAAGAATCCTTTCTATAGAAAAATGTTGATGAAGAACAGAAATGGGATGTCTTAAAGACACCAATTTCTTAGGATCAATTTCAGTAAGCTCTCTGAAGGTGCATGTAGCAATGCAGGGAATTTTTGGCAAAAAAACTAAAAATGTTTAGGGTTTAGGGAAACCCTCATGATCCTATAAAAATAGCATGAAAACATTTAGAGGCCATCATACCCATTTGGGAACCAAAAAAATAGCATCGACTTCCTCCTGATACTCTATACTAAAGTTTGAGCAAAAGATCAAATAGATAACATCTATTTCTTCTTCTTTTTCAAGAAGAATCTCCATCTAATAGAAACATCAAAACATCTTGTAAGACATTCCTAGAAAATAGAAAAACTGCTCTACTTCTTCTCACAAAAATTCTCTGCATCTAGAACCAACTCACCTCTTACAATTCATGTACCATCTAAAGAAGTTGAAGCTACAAAATTTTGAAATAGAAGCAAGAAGATAAATAGACATTTCAATCTCTAATGGTTAATGTGAAGAGAACATCCAAAAAAATTACATTGTTAAAAAAAATTAGTGTTTCATTAACAACAATAGAGAAGGAAAAATTTGAGACATAATAGAGAAGTGAAGTGTATCTCTATTGCATAAATCATTACAATTCATACAATCCTTTTCCTCACAATTTTTTTCCAAGACATGTTTCATAGAATCCACCACTCATCAGTTAGAATGAATCTTTTTTGTGAAGGAATGGCATACAAATAGAGATATTTATAGCTTTTGAGAGGAAAAATGTGATTGATTACCAAGTAGCACACCTCATGGAGGAGTGGCATCCCACTTTTAGGAGAATAAATTAACACCAAACAAGTGTCCAATCATCTCCAAGAGTACACAAGAATTAAATATGTAAAAATATTAAATGAGCAAGAAAAGAAGAGAAGGTTCGTCAAATTTAAATACATACTAACACTAATGAGTAAGATGCCCAAAAAATATTTAATGACCACCCATAATTAAATGAGTAATCACCATTTAATGTTAATCCATAAGTGCACCAAATCCAACAACTCAAGAGGGAAAAGTTCAAAAAAATTGGATTTTACTCCAAATCTTTAACACCTCTCCAAATATGGTGCCAAAGCAAAATAAAACAATTCCCCTAAATAGGTGGAATATTCTCCAAAAATAATAAGCAGCAATAATAAAGAAAACAAGAGGCATGGGTATATGTCACTTAAACTAGGAAGCAATCATACAAGGCGTGTTCAAATACCACATACACATACAATTGAAAACAAGAAAGGTTGGCACAATGGCCACTAGCACAAGAAGATTACAAGAAAAAGGCATTGGAAAGTGTCCTAAGGCACACACAAAAATAGAAGCAAAGGAAATTGGAAAATGTCTTAAGACACATACAAGAGACAAAATAAGAACTGAGAAATGCAATCACATCTAGTTATGTAAAGAGAGAAAGGAAAGCATGTAAATGTTAGAAATATAATTGCATCTAAATAATCAAATTAATAAGTGAAAGTATGCAAGACATGAAGTACAATACTAGGTATATGCTAAGAAATAGACAAGTTATATATATTAGTGAATGTCGATAGTGTAATCTGTATAAGCTAGTAAGTAATGTACATCATCATGATAAGTAGAGTGTGTGGTGTAGTAATGACATAACCTGGATGGTGTAGTCATGTAGAAGACACCCTCATTGGGTATATATGTTGATGTATATCTTGAATGTATTAGTATGATGTCCCCTCAATGGGTAGATTGAAGCAATCAAGGATCTGGGTGCCACTACACACACTTAAAGAAGATCAAGTAAAGTATGGTAATGTAGATCAATCAACAAACAATAACATAGAACAACAACATGTAAGTCTAGCAAGGTGGCATAAATTTAAAGCATGGATAATGCATACAATTGAAATTTTTTTGGTGTTTTGAATTATTTGAATGTTTTTAGATTTTAGAATATTTTAATGTTTTTTTAATATTGGAATAAGCTATGTACAATCAATCATAAGGAGACTATGTAAAAGTAATTTAAAATAATCTATATATAAGTAATTTTGAAAAACTATGTACAAGTAAGGTTGAGAAGAGATGATACTAACCGATGATTCTCATGAGAGACTCCCTATAATGGTGTCTTGTATTAAGGAGAGGGATTATGTGTGATCATGAAGCATAATGAAAGCGCTGAGACTATGGCTTTAAAAGTTGTGTATGTTGTAAATGTTATGAAATATTTGAAGTAAAACCCAACTTTTGGGTCCCCCTATAACTCTAAGAAGTGAATGTAACTATGGGTTTCTTAAGGACCCATTTGGTGGTAGGAGAATCTCTCTCAACTTGTGCTTTGTGTGTAGAGGTATGAAACCTCAATGATACTACCCTGGGTATGAATATTGTAGCTAAAAACTATCTAAATTCTTGAAACTATGGCTGCTCTAATAGACATTGTTATGGAAGTGTATGAACCCTCTATGTTGGTGATGAAGACCTTGACTGTGTCTGAATCTAAACTAAAGGAAGAACTATAACTGGTGGAGAAGCTAAAACTAGTGATTATAAAGTAATAAATGGATCTAAAGTGGGGAGTGGTAACTCATACAACACTCCACCAACTATAATAACCTTATTAGTGTGAATGGATTTCACACATCTGTGAACTATAGAAGGTACTTCTTAAATTTTATGAATCCAAGGTTAGCTTAGTAACATATAAAAAAATCCTACACCTAGAATAATAGTAAATGGTGTGGCCACATGTGTTGGACCAACTTGTATAGGAAGTACAATCTAACCCAAAGAACTCTATATATGCCCACTAAATCCACTGATAACTGTGTCCATCAGGGTAATATTATGCTCTGAACATCCCAAATGATCCAAAAATGTTATAGTGCACTGTTCACACTAGATCCATTATCTATGAGAATACTATGAATAGGATGATTATGAATGTAATATCTGATAAATAGTGCATAATAATATGAATCATCCTCAACTATGTCCTACTCTGAGAAGGAGATGGAAAGTCTAGCTAGAACTCTAGAATTATACATGCCAATCATGTTACTCAAAGGATATGACTCAACTGAAGGTGACCTATCTCTCATTGGTGGTAGATGTGCATGATATTCATGGTGAAAAACTGATGTGTCCCCTATCTCCTATTTAGAATGCTATGAAAAAGGATCTGAGGAAATTTTTATAGCCTTGTCTTGTATTTGCTTTGCATGTAGAGGCTCAAATGGAGTGCCAAATCAATAATATTTCCATCTATCAAGTCATATATATTGTGTTTTAAACTACTGCATCTATTGTCTATGTGGCCTAGTGCCCTATGAAAGTCACAAAATGCATTATGATCATATCCCCATGGAAGAGGATTTGTTGGATCAACTTCTCGAATAGGAGGGAGAGATATGATATTACTTACCAAAAGCTACTATAAAACTCTAAATGGAGAAATTGGTAGGTTGGTAAATGTTTTCCAAGGAGGTGTTGATAAAACCACTCATTGAGGGGTCTTTGAAGCCACATTGATTTTAGGTTGATTCTAAATTTTGTTGCCATTGACCTTGACTTTGTATGTGACTTTGTTGTTAATCTTGTTTGTTGTTTCTGATATACTTGTATACTTGTTTTTTCCCATTTAAATTAATTTGAATTCCCTTTCCTTTAGAGTATGACATAACTTAGTGAAGGAGGAGAACCTTTTGAACATTATTGATTCATGAAAAGATAATAGAAGACTCTATTTGAAGAGATCTTTTAACTCTTGATTGGCCATGTGGCTGTTCATCTCATCCAAGATAGTTTTATATCAAAGAACATAATCTATGAGATGCTCATTTGATATTTATTTATATTCTTTAACTTGTGCATAAGAAACCTTATCACCAATGTTAATGCTGAAATAAGCTAAGAACATGTTGACTAAAGGATTTAATGCATGATTGCTTGATTTGGTAGACTATAGAAGCATTGTAAAGTATAATCCTTTAGACTCTATGGAAATAGATTGGTTAGTAGCTAATCATTTGGCACATAGTCCAAGCATGCTACATGAAAAGCTTTCAAGTGTGTCTTTAGATCACCCTTTCCATCATATCAAGTGAGCTTGGGTTGAACAAAACCTTGTGGCAAGGGTGTCAAAGAAATATGACCTATCAATGGTGTATGTAGTATAGCCAAATAATATAAGGCCTATGTAGGTATAGAGGTATATTACTCAAGATTTAGTACCTTGAATTGAAGAGATTATATCTCTTGCATAAGGGCTGCCACATTAGGAGACAAAGATGTAGTAGCCATAACTGGTGGTGCCTCATAGGAAGTTTGGGATACTATAAGGGTTGTTGATACATCATTTCTCCTACAGTGGCATTTGTAATTAGTTTCTCTATAGAAATAGAAGACTCATCCTGATTAGTCTTTTTAATTTCCATGATAGATTATAAGATAAGAGTATGATCTCTAAGTTGTTCCCTAAGTCTTTATCTAAAACTTTTTAGAATCAAGTCTTTCTTGAGGACAACATCATTATCGACAATAGGTGAAAGTGGATTAAGAACTCGATGTGGTTGGTCATGAACATTGGTGTTTGTATCATCATTATTATTTTCATACTATTCATTGTCAAAATTTTCCTCATGGAAATTTATGTAATCTAAATGTGTAGGATCTTTAGTAGGAAGTTGAGATAGTTGTTTATCCATGGTATATGATTAGATTGAAGGAATATGGGTGAATTCAGGAGGGTTTTCACTAAGTCTTACACTTCGTCTCAAAGGAAAAGATGCAAGGAGGAATCTCAGAAGCATGTAAGGTGATACCTCAAAAACATGGGACCTAGTATATGAAACTAGGGTTTTGAAAAATGATATTTTTAAAATTATTAAGGAATTTCAAAAATTAATGTGAATTTCTTATTTAAATATGTAGGAAAAAAATCAAAAAAATATTGGCAAAACTCTTGATTTAAAGGGACCTAGTATATGCAACTAGAGCTTGAAAGAAAATATTTTTTTTAAATTACTATGAAATTTTAAAAATTAATGTGAATTTTTATTTAAATATGAAGGTAAAAAATCAAAAAAATATTTGAAATTTTCTAATTTAAATGGACCTAGTATATGCAACTAGGGTTTGAAATAAATATGATTTTTTTAATTACTATGGAATTTTAAAAAATTAATGTGAATTTTTTATTTAAATATACAGGTAAAAAATTATAAAAAATACTAGAAAAATCAAAAAGAAATTTTCTCTAAGGTTTTTATGCATAAACAAAGTAAGTCAAGTTCACCAAAAGATTTAACTATTTTAGGAATATTGGAGTTGTATTCTTAATTTAGTTAAGGGTCTAGGTTGAATAAATCAGTAAATAATATTGCAATAATTTAACTACTAATTTGTATATTTTATTTGTAGTTTTAACCTTTCCATAAATAGTAATACATATGGAGAAAATAAGACTTAGCTTAAATGAATTGAATCGACTATTGCATGGTCTGATACTGGCTATGCAAGACTGGGACAGTGTCACAAATTAGGATCTAGCTTTCATTTTATGAAAGAATAAGAGCACTAAAATAAGACACCCTAGGGTCTATGACACATTTTCTAGAGTTTTAGATTATACCCAATTATACCTAGGTTGTCACCAGGTTGGACCATACAATTATCTATAATAGTTGGTCCATTATATTACCCAAACTACATGAGTTTGTGTGGGATAGAGGATAGACATTGGTTTTGGGCCTCTAATCATTTCTTAATTCTAATTTAGATATTCAAAGTGAGGGAATGATATATCTTGATCTTCACAACATATAGATTCTATATACACATTCTAAATTACATGAGTTTATGTGGGATAGAGGACAGACATTAGTTTTGGGCCTCTGAGCATTCCTCATTTACAACCAAATTTAGCATAGGGGGAAAGCATTGCCCTCCTTCTCCATGTTACATGGATTCCACTTTCAAATTTAGTATAGGGGGCATCCATTTAAGGGATTATTTTTTTTCAAGGCATTATTCATCTCTCCATCGGCTTCCTTAAATAAAAAGTGAGTTAGACCCTTTACAGTATATTTATATCCATGCAGGTAGGTTTAGGTATGCATTTTTTTTTTTACTCTCGTACTTCATGTCATTACATCAGGGGGGGAATGTATACACCCTAAATTGTTTAAGAAACCACACATCATGTCTTTCACAATCCTTTCACTTTGAATGGAGAATATGAGTTTTATTCACATTAACCATGTCTTTTATTTCACTTGTCTTGGTCTTATTTTTTTCTTTAGTTACCTTTTTACTTATTCCTAATCATCTGTAGCCTTCTAGAAAGTCATTCTAGGTCAGTCAGACTCTATTTCCTATTCTAATTCCATCCCCTCAAGTCCCATACCTATAATATAGGAGTGACCAATTTGGACTATAGCACCAAACCCAAGGGTGTCCTATTTTAGTTCTCCAATCCAATTACATTTTGAGCTCTAATGGTTATTTCTTTCTGATTCTTATCCTTCATATTGTCAGTCTAGTGTGAATACATTTAACCAATGACCAATAGATCCCTATAAAATCCCATTCAAAGTTCATTCAAAAGAAGGTTGGTAAATATTATGAATCAAACAAGAATATAAGCAAAACCACTGAGGCAAATTTCCTTATTCTCTACATATAACCATCCAATATAGCTACAACATATCTAAGTCTTCACACTAGTCCCTAGCCACCTCAAGCATACCTAGGTTAACATTTTTGCATTTGCATTCACTATTTCACAGAGCACATTAAGTGGGATAACTACATATTGATTGATCCCTCTTTGGAGTATTGGTATGTATGCAACATGCCCACAAAAGGGGTATGGATATATGTTTAGTGAATTTTACATACACTAACCCCCCTTCTTTCTCAAGTTTTATTAAATCATAATGAATTCTAGGGTTTGAAGATTAAATTAGTTGTACAAGGAGTTTCATAGACTTCCAACAATCGATATTTCATAGGCAAGCTCACACAAAGATAGAGAATAAAACCTAGAAAACTTAGGTCTCTGTGAGTAGTTTGGACAATAGTTGCAAAAGAGGATAATAGCATTGGACCCAAGGTGTCCTATTTTGATGCTCCTATCCTTCCATAAAAAAAAATTAAGATCTTGATTTATGATACTATCCTAGTCCTACATAGCCAATATTAGATCATGTAATAGCCATTTAAATTCATTTTAAGCTAAGTCTTACTTTCTTTATAGCTATTTCTATTTATAAAAATGTTTAAAATATAGTTAAATTATACAGATTAGTAGTTAAATTATTACAATATTATTTAGTGGTTTATTCAACTCAGACCCTTAACTAAAATAGGAATAAGACTCCAATATTTCCAAAACAATTAAATCATTTACTAAACTTGACTTACTTTATTTGTGCATAAAAACCCTAGAAACCCCAGGGAAAATTCCTTCCTCATTTCTCCAATATTTTTCTAATTTTTTACCTGTATATTTAAATAAGAAATTCACATTAATTTTTAAAATTTTATGCTATTTTTTTTTAAATCATTTTCTTCTAATACCTAGTTGCATATAATAGGTCCCTTTAAATCAAGAGTTTTTCCAATATTTTTATAATTTTTTACTTGCATATTTAAATTAGAAATTCACATTAATTTTTAAAATTCCATAGTAATTTTAAACAAAAAAAATCATCATTTTTCAAGACCCTAGTTGCATATACTAGGTCCCATTGCTTTTGAAGTATCACCTTACATGTGTGTGAGCTTCACATCTATTTTTATGCATTTTGTAATTTGTTGTTTTTAAGACTTTACATTTCCTATATTCAATACTTTTTTTCCATAACATTTTGATTATTAAAAATTATTACAAAAAATTCAATCAATTTTCAATTTATTTTTCTACTTTAACAATGGCCCAATACATCAATTTTGATGATACTGATAAAAGGAAACTTCAATAACTCTTAACTAAACACCCTAACATGCAAGATGATATGTTTAAAATACTACAAGAAGAATAAAAAATTAAACAATGGTTAATATTCTCAAACCACAAAACCACCAGTTACAAATGACACTATGGGGGCAACTATGTCTCAACAACCCCCTATAGTAGCCTAACCTTCCTCTATGCCACTAACAACTACAGCTAGTACATCTTTGTCTCTTGATGTGGTAACCATTGTGAAAGACATAAAATATCTTTAATCCAAGGTGCTACATCTTGAACAAGGTACTTCTAGACCAATGCACTCTTTGGATTTTTTGCTCTACTGCATACACCATTGGCACATCATATTACTTTGACACCCTTGCCACCAAGTTATTTTCAACCCAAGCTCACTCTCTATTATGGAAAGGGTGATCCAAAGACACACTTGACATATTTTCACATAGCATGCTTAGACTATGTGTCAAATGACTAGCTACTAACCAAACTATTTCCATAGAGTTTAAAGGATTATGCTTTACAATGGTTCTATAGTCTATCGAATCAATAATTCAATGCATTTAATCCTTTATCCAACATGTCCCTATCTCATTTTATCATTAACATTGGTGATAAGGTTTCATATGCACAAATTTCATGATAGAAGCAAAAGTTAAATGAGTATCTCATAGATTATGTTCTTTGATATAAGACTATCTTGGCTAAAATGACTATCCCCATGGCTGATCAAGAGTTACAAGATATATTCAAATAGAGTCTTCTTCTAGCTTTACATGAATCAATAATGTTCAAAAGATTCTCTTTCGTCACTGAGTTATGTCATACACTAAAGAAAAGATAAGTCAAATTAATTTCAATAGGTAAACTCAAATACACATGTACATCAAAAACAACAAATAAGAGTAATAACAAAGTCCCATACAAAGTCAAGGTCAATGATAGAAAAAATCAAAATCAACCTATAGTCAATGTAGCTTTAGATCCCTCTTAGTAAGTGGTTTTATCAGTACCTCTTTGATGAACTTTTCCCAACCTACCAGTTTCTCCATCTAGAGTTTTACAGTAGATTTTGGAATGTAATATCATATCTTTCCCTCCTATTCCAGAAGTTGATCCAACAAAGCCTCTTCCATGGGTATATGATAAAATACATTTTGTAACTTTCACAAGGCACCAAGCCACACAATAAATAGATTCATTAGTTTGAAACACAAGATACAAGACTTAATATATGGCAATCTTATTCATATTGGCACTCTAGTTGAGCCTCTATAGACAAAAAAAATAAGACAAGGCTCTAAAACATTTCTCATATCCTTTTCCACAATAATCTAAATAGGAGATAGGAGATAATTAAAATCTCACCATGCATATCATGCACATCTACCACCAGCTACATATAGGGCACCTTCAGTTGAGTCACATCTTTTAAGCAACATGATTGGTGTGTATAATTCTAGAGTTCCATCTATACCTTCCATATCATTATCAGAGTAGGAGATAGTTGAAGATGATTTGGATTATCATGAACTCTTTATCAAAGCTTACATTCATAATTATCATATTCATAGTGCTTTCATAGATAATGGATCTAGTGTAAACATGTGTGTTATGATATTATTGCAGCATTTAGCATATTTAGAGCAGGATATTACCTTGATAGAAATAGTTATCTATAGATTTAATGGGCACATATAGAGTTAATTGGGTTAGATTTTACTTATTCTATAAGTTGGTCTAACACATGTGGCCACACTATTTAATAGTATTCCCATTGCAAGAGTTTTTGATATGTTACTTGGCCAACCTTGGATTCAAAAACTTTGAGTAGTACCTTCTACAGTTCATAGATGCATGAAATTCTTTCACACTAATCAAGTTGTTATAGTTAGAGGAGTTTTATATGAGTTACCACTCCCCACTTTAGATCCATCTTCTACATTGTAGTCACTAGTTTCAGTTTTTCCACCCATTATAGTTCTTTTAGTTCAGATTCAGACACAATCGAGGCCTTCATTGCTAGCACAAAGAGTTCATACACTTCCATAGAGGCCTCTTTTAGATCAGCCATGGTTTCAAGACTCTAGATAGTTTCTAGCTACAATATTCACACCTAGGGTAGTATGATTGAGGTCTCATAACTCTACACATAGAGCATATGTTTAGATAGCTTCTCCTACTAATAGATGGGTCCCTAAGAGCCCTATAATTACATCTACTTCTTAAAGTTATATGGGGACCCCAAAATTGATTTATAATTTAAATATTTTAGATCATTTACAACATACACAAATTTTAGAGTTGCAGTCTCAACCTATCCATCATGTTTCACAATCACGCACGATCCTTCTCCTTGATACAGGACACTATACTAGGGAGTTTCTCACGAGACTTATTAGTTAGAATCATTTCTTCCCAATATTTCTTGTACATAATTTCTTAATTTATTATACATAGTATTTTTTATGATTGATTGTACATAGCTTATACTAAAATACAAAAAAAATCAAATATATCAAAAATCCAAAAAATATTCAAATAAATAAATAACACAAAACATTTCAATTGTATACATTATCCATGATTTACATTTTTACTACAATGTTAGACTTATATTTACTCTTCTATGTTATTCTTTATTGATTTATCTACATTACCATGCTTCACTTGATCTTCTTTGAGTGTGTGCAGTGACATCTAAATCCATGATTGTTTCACTCTAGCCATTAAGAAGGCATCCTAATTCTACATTCAAGATATACATCGATATATATACCCCTTGAGGTAATATTCTACATGTCTATAGCATCTATTTTATGTCATTCCTATACCACACACTCTATTTATTATGTTAATGTACATTACTTACTAGCCTACATAGATTACTCTATTGAAACTCACTATTATATAGCACTTGTGTATTTCTAAGCATATACCTAGTCTTATACTCCATGTCTTGTACACTTTCACTTCTTGCTTTGATTAGTTAGATGTAATTGTATTTCCAATATTTGCATTCTTTCTTTTCTTTCTTTGCGTAGCTAGATGTGATTGCATTTCTTAGTTTCTATTTTGTCTCTTATATGTGCCTAAGGACATCTACCAATTTCCTTTGCTTGTACTCTTCTATGTGCCTATGGCCCTTGTGCCAACCTTGCTTGTTTCAATTATATTTATATGTGGCATTTGAACATGCCTTGTATGCTTACGTTACATTTTGAGTTACATGTGCCTATGTCCCTTATTTGCTTGGCCCATTGGCCACTTTTGTATGTTTCTTGCCTTGTGTGCTTATTTATTGATTGTTTCTCAACTATTTACAATGCCATGATTAATATCATGCATTCTCTTGCTTTCTTAGATGCCATGATGGATGTCATGCTCCATCCCTCCTTCACAAATAAAAATTAACAACTAATAACTAATGTTTCCAATTTCAATTCAGTATAATACACATGCTATTATATTATTACATCTATCTAGGCATACCCCTGTTGATCTAAAAATCTCCATTATAAACTATGTTATATCTTGAGACATATTTTTTATTATCATTGATATATCATATTTTTCATAGCATAACACACTTGAAGGGTCTTCACTCCTACCCTAAAAAGAGGGGGACACAAATAGGGGATTTTGTCATAGAGATAAAATCTTATAGCTGGTCAAAAATTAGTTTTCAAAACTTTCAGAACAATAACCAGAGTTCAAACTAGGCAGAACAGACCAAAGAGAAAGTGAAAATTACAGAATAGTCTTCAGAATCAACACAAGATAAGAGTGTCAACTTTTGAATACAACACAAGATAGTAGAATGTCTTATTTTGGTGCTCCTATCTAAAAAGAAAAAAAAAACAAATTTTTCAAAAAGAGAGAAAAGTAAGTACAGTTACAATTGTGTTAGTAATAGTTCAGTTCAAAATCAATAATTTTAGTATAGTATTTATTAGAGAATATATGTATAAGGGGAATTATGTATGGCATGATGGCTCTCATTTATAGTTTTAGATTAGGTATTTGGTAGAACTTTTAGATCAAAATCCATATTTTAGACACTAGTGATTGGGGACAATGTGCATGGCACATTTGACTTCTTTTCTTTTTGAGTTTAGTATATTACTGAGGTATTTTTAGCAATTATGTACCTTATTCCATCTATATGTGGTTGTCATCATTACCAAGTGGCCTACACATAAGCCTATTTCCTAGTTTTGGAGTGGATTACATACAAACCTAATCTCCACCTTTTTTAAGTGGTAAAGAGTGGCCTAGTTTCCAACACACATTCGACTATCCATGCCATATTTTTAGATTCCAATACATTCATGGGCTTTAGGATCCATCTCATACGACATAAATTCATACCAATATTAATTCTTAGCTTCAATTCATGGGGCAATGATGGATCCAAAGGACTAGCTAGACCTTGTACTCTTGAGCCACCTAATCAAAGGGATTTGACACATAGTCCAAACATCAATTAACACAAGCATGATCACATAGCTTCACTTAGTAGGTGATGATGGAACTAAAGGGCCAACCTTTGCGTTATTAAGCCACTATAAGAAAATTGAGCACTTAGATCTATTCATAATATTACTCTTGGTATAGTATCATTTATCACATACATAGCATCACTCAACATCATAATAGGTTTTGTATTGGTTTGCGTACTTGATGAAGTGTATTCATTCCTTTATTTTCCTCTCTTTCTTGCCCAAATTTTATACATTATTATTTTAGATATAGCATATTTACTAAAAATTGATCCACTCTTTATTTTTTATTACATATTTATACTTCACAACATGCTCTCTATGCATACCCATCATCACACAGCTTCATTAGCTTCACCCTTATAGGTAAGTTCAAGCACATTTTCTACTTGTTATTTATCCTAGTATTTTGCTTTGCTATATCAATAGAATAAAGGGGGACAAATGTAGTCATATAATATGAAAAAATTGGTAGATTGAGTGTGGCTTGTGACACCCAACTTATAGGTCCATGTTGTATGCTCTCATAACCCTTATAGACACCTTTTTACTTATTCCTAGTCATCCATAGACTTCAAAAACCTAATTCCAACTCAATCAAGTTGTATTTTATGTCTTAATTCCATCCTCCTAGGTGCCACACCTATAGGATAGGAGTACTCAACTTGGGATATAACACCAGACCCTAGGGTGTCTTATTTTGGCACTCCTATCCAATTGCATTTTGAGCTCCAATGGTTATTTCCTTCTAGTTATTATCTTTCATCTTAGGTACCAAGCGTGAATACATCAACCCATGACCAATACATCCTTATAAAATCTCATTCAAAGTTCTTTTATAAAGAGGTTGGAAAATATTACAAAGCAAGCAAGAATACAAGAAAAACCACTAAGGCAAGTTTATTTATTCTCTGCATACAACCATCCAATATAACACAAGCATATCCAAATATTCACACCAGTCCCTAGCCACCTTAAGCACACTTATTTTAACATTTTTGCATCCACATTCACTATTTCACAAAGCACATTAAATGGGAGAACTACATATAGCTTGACCCCTCTTTGGAGTATTAGTATGTAGGCAGTGTGCCCACATAATGTATGTGGATACACATTCAGTGCATCTTACACACACTAACCCCCTCTTCTTTATCATTTTTTATCAAATCATAATGAAGTATAGGGTTTGAACATTAAATTAGCTCTACAAGGAGTTATTTAGAGTTTTAGTAGTTAAGATTTCATAGGTAGGCTCACATAGGGATAATAAACAAAACTTAAAAAAATTAAGTCTCTGCAAGTAGTTTAGACAATAATGGTAGAAGAGGATAATAATATCAGACCCTAGGGTGTCCTATTTTGGTGCTCTTATCCTTTCACAAAATGAAAGCCAGATCTTGATTTAAATGATTTAACTATTTTGAGACTATTGGAGTCTTATTATTAATTTAGTTAAGAGTTTGGGTTGACTAAAATAGTAAATAATATTGCAATAACTTAACTATTGATTTATATAATTTATTTATATTTTTAACTTTTTTATAAATAGAAATAAATATGGAGAAAATAAGACTTAGCTTAAAATGAATTGAATCGACTATTGTAGGGTCTGATATTGGCTTTACAGTACTAAGATAGTGTCACAAATTAGGATCTAGATTTCATTTTGTGAAAAGACAAGAGAACCAAAATAGGACACCTTATGTTTAGATGATATTATTCTCTTCTTCCACTATTCTTCAAACAA
>JARHVA010000234.1:1010000-1257500 GCA_037957365.1 Torreya grandis | reverse complement strand
CTTAATATGCGGAAATAACCAGAATCAACAAGTAACTAGAATCCAGAAATAACACAAGATATGAGAGACAATACACAACTTGTATTAATACTCATACAGAAAAGAATACAATAAAGAAGATGCCACTTCTTCTCCACCACCTCTTCAGAGGTTTCCCACACCTCAAGTGAACAGTAATTCTCTCCTCAAAGCTCTCTCTACTAGGTCCCAACACCCAACTCACACACTGAGTTGGTGTTCACCTTACACCTGTGCTCCACGCACTCCACAAGTGCTCCACACACTCCACAAGTACACACCTGTACTCCAAGTAGATCTCTCTTGATACTGCTCCCTGTTGTGTTGCTGTCCTATCGATCTTCAAACTACAGATCAAGCTGGTTCTGCACACCTGTGAACCTTGACCTTGCACACACATACCCCTGCATATCAATGATCTTACTTACCATGTAGATCTCTTAAAGAAGCCATGCTCACTTGATGACTAAGATCATACACTCCTGAAGAATCTAGCTGACTCTCCAATCCAGCACCAACACACCTGGTACTGTGGCACTAGGAGGAACACACCATAGCTCTACCTCACACACCGAAGGAGCTTATAATTATGCTCTCTTACTCCCTAGCTACACATTTACAATACAACCATGAGTCTATTATATAGATCTCATCCAAACAATAATTAGACACCTAGTACAATAATTAGATCTGCAGCTCTTAGTCTATAATTAGCACTAAGCATGCAAACACTTGGTTCGTTAGCTAACTGCCCGTAATAAGCTTGCAGTTGAACCACACAGGCGACTGATGCCGGTCCCTGTCCACCTGGGTGTCGCCGATGCTGGCCGATCTCTAACTGACATCGGTTGCTTCCTGCATCCATCCTGTCGATGTCGGTTGGCCTGACCGACGCCGGTGTCTGTGGCACTCAGCAACCCTTTCTGCACCCTCCTCCATGTCTGCATCAGTGAAGCTTTTAGCTCCACAACTTAACAATCTCCCACTTGGAGATAAACAGCTGCACTATACATGTACCTGTACTCCATCTAATCTATTCCCTGGTTTGTATCCCTCTTCAAGCTCAACCCTGAAGACCACCCACCACACAACCTGTGATGTACCTCTTGTCATCCGAGTACCATGCCGCATCCATTCCTACATACACATGTAGTGAAGTCCTGACCCCTAAATAGCATGAATCCTTACTGCTGGTCTCTCTCAAATACCTGAGAATCCACTTCTCTGAATTGGCTCCTAACTCTCTGACAACTCCCACTGCTTGGGAAAACTCAGGTCTATACTAGACCTCATGTGATTTCAAACACTGAACTGTCCAGCCCTTGGTGCGCTCCAATTCTGCATCCTGTGTAATGAACCTCACCAACACCTGATTCACATCAGCTCCCACTGGAAACAAAATCACCCTGTGATCTCCCATGTCTCCCATGCTGAAGAATTTCACTGCTCCAAATTCTTCATAACAAACCACTGAACTAATCCTACCCTTAGCTCAGCAACAACCTGTATGTACAATCCTACTAGCAAACATACCATCCACATACAGTAATAGAATGATGTCATGACTCATCATCCACCTGGTAAGTCAAACCACAGTAGTTACCTGACATCGACTGAAGTCATGCTTCATCCTCCACCTGTCAAAACCTATACCACTATCCTGCAGCTCCTCAAGACCATATGCCTTGGCCTTCTGTCTCACATATCCATTCACTCTATTCTTCAACTAAGGAATCCATTCATCTCTGTGCTTTCGCACTAGCTGGCAACCCTACCAAAACTCTTGTTTGCTTCTGTATCATATCCCTACCATACTCCCACCTGTTTCCTGGATCCTTCCTACTCTACAATCAACAACAAGTATAAAGAAGAGTAACAATGAATTTGAGGGCCTACTTACGTTTTCAGTCCTCTGTATGGGTGTTTGAGACTCCTTGACAGCATGCTATCCACCCAAAATCTGTTACAGTGACTGACCTCAGCCGCCCCACAGTCTGCATCTGACCGACATCGGGCGCCTGTCTTGACTACCAACCTACCACCGTCGGTGTCCTCCTAATGCCGACGTCAGTCCTCATGATCGACGTCGATCTTACCTACTACCGATGTCAATTTTTACTGCCGACGCCGGTACCTGTGTTTCCTGTGAGTGATGACTTTTTACCCGCAAGCTCTTTTGAATCAATCCCCATGTCCAAACTGCCCTGCTCAGAAGTATCCAGCCACATCCACTAATCTCTGACCGCCATCTCCTCCAAGAACACCAAGGCTTTCCAGTTCTTAAGCCTATCAAATATATCTGTCTTCCGCTTAAGAACATGCATCTCCTTTCTACTCATGTGACCAAGCCTATGAAGCCACGTCTCCACAACAAAAGAAGAATCAGTAATATAAACAAGTAGATAAAGAGTACCTATTTTCTTACCACCAGCTAATTCAAGTGCATCCACTGTGAGAGTTCTCGTACACCTCTCATCACCCAACTCTTCTAAAGAAATTAGCCACATCTCCAAACCTGGGACCTGCATGACCTCCTTCAACACCCATGTGTTGGCCATCTACAATTTCAGCTTCACTTCCCTTTTGCCAATTCTTTGGCAAGGCTCACCAGCTCCTCTACCTGGGGCTGCATGGAAAGAGGCAACCGAATATTTTATCCAAGATTCAACTTTATCCAAGAAACCTCCCAGAGCATCCTATGCCACATAACCTACAACATCTACTTCTTCAGTTCCTCCTTGCTGATCTTCCACAAACCAACAATATTCTTTTACCTTCTCTTTCTTTCCATGGGACCTTAAGTAACCATCTGTGCTTTTCAACTCCTCCATCCTTAGCTTACTATGATCTGTCGTTGCTCTGCTCCCACTCAATCAAAAAACCCTTGAGAGTGACCTGTAACCAAAACACAAAACCTACTTCCTGCAACCTTAGCTCTGATACCACTTGTTGGAAAATAGGACCAACCCGGAAGCACACAATTGATTACCAAATTCAAGCAACTTAATATGCGGAAATAACCAGAATCAACAAGTAACTAGAATCCAAAAATAACACAAGATATGAGAGACAATACACAACTTGTATTAATACTCATACAGAAAAGAATACAATAAAGAAGATGCCACTTCTTCTCCACCACCTCTTCAGAGGTTTCCCACACCTCAAGTGAACAGTAATTCTCTCCTCAAAGCTCTCTCTTCTAGGTCCCAACACCCAACTCACACATTGAGTTGGTGTTCACCTTACACCTGTGCTCCATGCACTCTACAAGTGCTCCACACACTCCACAAGTACACACCTGTACTCCAAGTAGATCTCTCTTGATACTGCTCCCTGTTGTGTTGTTGTCCTATCGATCTTCAAACTACAGATCAAGCTGGTTCTGCACACCTGTGAAACTTGACCTTGCACACACATACCCCTGCATATCAATGATCTTACTTACCATGTAGATCTCCTAAAGAAGCCATGCTCACCTGATGACTAAGATCATACACTCCTGAAGAATCCAGCTGACTCTCCAATCCAGCACCAACACACCTAGTACTGTGGCACCAGGAGGAACACACCATAGCTCTACCTCACACACCGAAGGAGCTTATAATTATGCTCTCTTACTCCCTAGCTACACATTTACAATACAACCATGAGTCTATTATATAGATCTCATCCAAACAATAATTAGACACCTGGTACAATAATTAGATCCGCAGCTCTTAGTCTATAATTAGCACTAAGCATGCAAACACTTGGTTTGTTAGCTAACTGCCTGTAATAAGCTCACAGTTGAACCACATAGGCGACCGACGCCGGTCCCTGTCTGCCTGGGTGTTGCTGACGCTGGCCGATCTCTGACCGACATCGATTGCTTCCTGCATCCATCCTGCCGACATCAGTTGGCCTAACCGACGCCGGTGTCTGTGGCACTCAGCAACCCTTTCTGCACCCTCCTCCATGTCTGCATCAGTGAAGCTTTTAGCTCCACAACTTAACACTATAAATATCCCAAATACTACAATAATGTCATAGTACACATGTTCTCACTAGATCCATTATCTATGAGAATATTATGAATATGATGATTATAAATGTAAGATATAATAAAGAGTTTATGATAATCCAAATCATCCTCAACTATCTCCTGCTCTAAGAAGGAGATGGAAGGTCTAGCTAGAACTCTAGAATTATACACATCAATCATGTTGCTCAAAGAATGTGACTCAATTTAAGGTGTCCTTTATGTAGCTAGTGGTAGATGTGCATGATATACATGGTGAATACCTAATGTGTCCCTTGTATTTTATTTAGAATGCTATGAAAAAGGATTTGAGAAAAAATTTAGAGCCTTGTCTTGTGTTTTCTTTGCCCACAAAGGCTCAATTGGAGTGCTAAGATCAATAAGATTTCCATCTATCAGGTCATGTATCTTGTGTTTCAAACTAATGCATCTATTTTTTGTGTGGCCTAGTGCCCTATAAAAGTTACAAAATGCATTTTGATCATATCCATGTGGAAAAGGATTTGTTGGATCAACTTACCAAATAGGATGGAGAGATGATATTACATTTTAAAATCTATTGTAAAACTCTAATTGGAGAAACTAGTAGGTTGGTAAAAGTTTATCAAGGAGGTGATGATAAAACCACTTACTAAGGGAGCTTTGAAGATGCATTGACTATAGGTTGATTTTGACTTTTATTATCATTGACCTGGACTTTGTATGGAACTTTAATATTACTCTTGTTTATTGTTTTTGATATACTTGTGTACTTGAGTTTACCCATTAAAATTAATTTGACTTTTATTTCCTTTAGTGTATGACATAACTCAGTGAAAGAAGAGAATCTTTTGAACATTATTGATTCATGTAAATCTGGTAGAAGACTATATTTGAAGAGATCTTGTAACTCTTGATCGACCATGGGGCTAGTCATCTTAGCCAAAATAGTCTTATATCAAATAACATAATCTATGAGATGCTCATTTGACCTTTATTTTTGTTGTGCAACTTGGGCATATGAAACCTTATCACCAATGTTAATGCTAAAATGAGATAGGAAGATGTCAGATAAAGTATTGAATTCATTGACCAACTAATTTGATAGACAATAAAAATATTGCAAAGCATAATCATCAAGACTTCATGGAAATAGCTTGGTTAGAGCCAGTCATTTGGCACATAGTCCAAGCATGCTTTGTGAAAAGATCTCAAATGTGCCTATGGATTCCCCTTGCCATTATAGAGAGTAAGCTTGAGTTAAACAAAATTCGGTGGTAAGGGCATCAAAGTAATATGATATGTCAATGGTGTATGCAATAGAGAAAAAGAATATAAAGCTTGTATTGGTTTAGAAGCATCTTTCTCAAGATGTAGCACCTTGGATTGAAGATATTTTATCTCTTTCATAAGAGATACCACATCAAGAGACAAAGATGTACTAGCCATAACTGGTAGTGCCTCATAAGAAGGTCGCAATACTATAGAGGGTTATTGAAACATATTTTCCCTCATAGTGTCATTTTCAACTAGGTGCTTTGAAGGAATGGAAGACTCAACTAGCTTAGCCTTTTAATTTTCATGATAGATTGTAATATAAGAGTATAATCTCGAGGTTGTTCCATGAGTCTTTCTCTAAAACTATGTAGAATCAAGTCTTTGTTGATGACAACATCATTATCAATAATAGGTAGAAGTGGATCAAGAACCCGATGTGGTGGATCATAAACAATGATTTTTGTATCATCATTTTTATTCTCATACTATTCATTATCAAAATTATCCTCATGGAAATTGGTGTAATCTAGATGTGCAAGATCTATAGTAGAAAATTGAGTTAGTTATTTATCCATGGTATATGGTTGGGTTGAAGGAATCTAGGTGAATTCAAGAGGGTTACCACTAAGTCTTGTACTTCATCTCAAAAGAATAGATACAAGGATCTTAGATGGCATAAGGAAATCAACTTGAAAAATGAAAGAGTAGATTAAGTAAATATAATCTCAATAATGAGCTAGAATATGCATAAAAAAGGATATGAAGCTCACAATTATGTAAGGTGATACCTCAAAAATAATGGGACCTAGTATATGCAACTAGGGTTTTGAATTTTTTTTTGGTTTAAAATTATTATGGGATTTTAAAAATTAATGTGAATTTTTTATTTAAATATGCAAGTAAATAATCAAAAAAATATTGGAAAAACTCTTAATTTAAAGGGACCTAGTATATGCAACTAGGGTTTGGAATAAAATGATTCTTTTAAAAAATTACTATAGAATTTTAAAAATTAATGTGAATTTCTAATTTAAATATAGGTAAAAAATTAGAAAAATATTGGAAAACTTCTGATTTAAATGAACCTAGTAAATTCAAATAAGGTTTGAAAGAAAATAATTTAAAAAAAATTAATATGGAATTTTAATAATTAATGTGAATTTCATCTTTAAAATATGCAAAAATAATTAGAAAATTATTGGGAAAATTAGTAAAGAATTTACCCTAGGGTTTCTAGAAGTTTTATGCATAAACGAAGTAAGTTGGGTTCACCAAATGATTTAAATATTTTAGGAATATTAGAGTTTTATTCATAATTTAATCAAGGGTTTGGATTAACTAAATTAGTAAATAATGTTTCAATATTTTAACTATTGATTTATATAATTTAACTATATTCTTAACCTTTCTATAAATATCAATAAATATGGAGAAAATAAGATTTAGGTTAAAATGAAGTGAAATGACTATTACATGGTCTAATATTGGTTGTGCATAATTGGGATAGTGTCACAAATTAGGATCTAAGTTTCATTTTTTGAAAGGATAAGAGCACCAAAATATGACACCTTAGGGTTTAACACTATTTTTCTCTTTTGCCTCTATTGTCCAAATTACTCACAGAGACCCGAGTTTTCTAGGGTTTATTCATTGTCTTTATATAATCTTACCTATGAAATCTCAACTATTGAAAGTCTATGGAACTTGTAGAGTTTATTTAATCTTCAAACCCTAGACTTTAGTATGCTTTGATAAAAATTGAGAAATAATTGGGGATAGTGTGTGTAAGATGTATTGAACATGTATCCACACCCCTTAAATGCACATGTTGCCTACATACCAATACTCTAAAGAGGGATCAAGACATATGTAGTTCACCCACTTAATGTGCTTTGTACAATAGTGAATGTGGATGCAAAGATGCTAAACTAGGTGTGCTTGAGGTGGCTAAAGACTGGTGTGAGGATTCAAATATTCTTGTAGCTATATTTGATGGTTGTATGTAGAGAATAGGAAAATTTACCTCTGTGGTTTTGCTTGTATTTTTGCTTACTTTGTAATATTTTCCAACCTCTTTCTAAATGAATTTTGAATGGTATTTTATAGATATCTATTGGTCATGAGTAGATGTATTCATGCTAGGTCGATAAGATGAAGGATAGGAACAAAAAAGAAATAATCATTGGAACTCAAATGAAACTGGACAAGAGCATTGAAATAAGACATCATAGGGCCTAGTGTTATAGTCCAAGTTGGGCACTCCTATCTTATAGGTGTGAGACTTAGGGGCATAGGATTGGCTTGGAAAATTTTACTTGATTGAGGTGGAATGATCATTTAGAAAGCTCAAGATGATTGAGAATAAGAAAAAAGTGTCTAGAAGGTTCGTGGGAGCATGCAAGACATACCTATGGGTTGGGTGTTACAAACCACACTCAAGCTACCATTTTGAAATTTTATATGATTGCATTTCCCCCCATTTAATCTAGTGATACAACAAAATAAAATACTAGGATAAAGGAAAAGTAGAAAGCATACCTGAACTTACCTACTAGAGTGAAGCTCATGAAGCTATGTGATGTTGGGTGTGCATAGAGAGAGCATGTTATGAAGTGTAAATCTACAAGAAAAAATAAAAAGTAAATTAGTTCTTACTAAATAACCTATATATAAAATAAGAATGAACAAAAGTAGGGTAAGAGAGAGAGAGGAAGAGAAAGGAATGAATACACATGACTGGGTATGCAAACCAATACAAAACCTACTGTGTTATTGAGTGATGTTAAATAATGTTCTACCAAAAATAATATCATGAATGGAAGTGAGTTTTCAATTCCTTGAGAGTGTCTCAATAATGCAAAGGTTGGCCCTTTATCTCCATTGTCGCCCACTAAGTGAAGCTATGTGATCATTCATGTGTTAATCGATGTTTGGACTATGTGTCCAATCTATCTAAGTAGGTGACTCAAAAATACAAAGGTTATCCCTTTGGATCTATCATTGCCCCATGAAGTGAAGCTATGAACTGATACTAGTATGAATTTGTGTCATATGAGATGGATCTTAAAGCCCATGAATATCCTATAATATGATAATATAGCATAGATAATCCAATGTGTGCTAGAAACTAGGCCACTCTTGGCCATTATAAAAATGTGGAGAGTAGGCTTATATGAAAGCCACTTCAAAATTGGATAATAGGCTAATGTGGAAGCCACTCAAAAATTATGCCAACCACCTACAGATGGAATAAAGAACACAACTATTGAGAATAACTAGGTAATGCCATAAACTATAAAAAACAAGAAAGCAAATGTGTTACGCGCTTTGTCCCCAATCATTTTTGTCTATAACATGGATTTTGATCTAGAAGTTATACCAGTTATCATATCTAAAACTAGAAGTAAGAGCCATCATGTCATGCATGATGCCCCCTATATCTATATTTTTTAGGAAAAAATGTACTAAAGCTACTGATTCTAAACTAAACTATTGCTAACAAAATTGTAACTATACTTACTTTTTTTTCTATTTTCAAAAAACCTAATTTTTTTCTATTTGGATAATAGCACTAAAATAGGATACCCTGCTATCTACTGTTGTAGTCCAAACTTGGTGCTCATGTCCTGTGTTAATTTTAAAGACTGTTCCTATAATTGTCACTATTTTTTTGGTCTTTTCTACTTGGTTTAAAGTTTGAATACTATTTTGGGTGTTTTGAAAACTAATTTTTGACTAGTTACAAGATCTAATCTCTGTGACAAAACCCCTATTTTTTGCCCCCTCTTTTGAGGGTAGGAATGAAGATCATGCAATGACCATCCTAAAAAAAGAGCCCTACAAGTGTGCTATGTTGTGAAAATACATGATATAATAATGATAATCGACAAGATATCTCAAGATATATCATGGTTTGTAATGAATATTGTTAGATCAATTGGGATATGCCTAGACAGATATAACAATATAATAGCATGTGCAATATAGTGAACTAGAACTAGAAGTTTGGTTAGTTGTTAGTTGTTAATAAGGGATGAATAATGATGTCCATTATGGCATCCAAGAAGGTAAGAGAATGCATGATGTGGATAATGACATTGCAAAAAAATTAGAATCAATCAAATAACAAGCATGTAAGGCAAGAAGCTAGAAGCATACAAAAATGGCTAAGGGGCCAATCAAATAAGGGACATGGGCACATGTCATTCAAATTAGAAATTAATTATATAAGGCATGTTCAAATGCCACATACACATACAATTGAAACAAGTAAGGTTGGCATGAGGGACACAATCAAATAGAAGAATACAAGCAAAAGACATTGGTAAATGTCTTAAGGTACATACAAGACATATACCAAGAACTGAGAAATGATATCATATCTAGTTATACAAAACAAGAAAGGAAGGCATGTAAAAGCTGAAAATATAATAACATCTAACTGATCAAAGAAAAAATTCAAAGTATGCAAAAAATGTAGTATAATACTAGGTATATGATAATAAATACATAAGTGTTATATACTAGTGAGTGTCGATAGAGTAATCTTTGTAAGCTAGTAAGTAATGTACATCAACATGATAATTAGAGTGTGTAGCGTAGCATGACATAACTTGGATGGTGTAGTCACATAGAAGATGCCTCCAGTGGATAGATATATTGATGCATGTCTCGAATGTAGAAGTAGGATGCCCCCTAAAGAGTTAGAGTGAAGCAATCATGGATCTAGATGTCACTACACACATTCAAATAAGATCAAATGAAGAATGGTATTGTAGATAAATTGACAAATAATAACATATAATAAAAAATGTAAGTCTAGCATGGTAGTAGAAATGTAAAGCATGGATAATGTATATAATTGAAATGTTATTGAATTTTTAAATATTTGAATGTTTTTATATTTTGGAATATTTGAATGTTTTTGATAATTTTGAAATTTTGTATTGTTTTTTGTATTTTGGAATATTTTAAAGTTTTTGGATTTTTGATATAAGCTATATACAATCAAGCATAAGGAGACTATGTACACATAATTGAAAATAAAACTATGGACAAATAACACTGAGAAGAAATGATATAAACCAATGAGTCTCATGAGAGACTCCCTATCATGGTGTCATATATCAAGGAGAGGGATCATGCATGATCATGAAGCATGGTGTAAGGGATAATATTGTGGCTCTAAAAGTTGTCTACTATAAATGCTCTAAAATATCTATAGTGTAAACTGACTATGGGGTTTCCTTGTAACTTTGAGAAGTGGATACAACTATAGATCTCTTAGGGACCCATTTGGTAGTAGGAGAAGCTCTCAGAACATGTGCTCTATGTGTAGATGTATGAGACCTTAATATACTACCCTAGATGTGAATACTATAGCTAAAAACTATCTAGAGTCCTGAAACTATGGCTACTCTAAAAAAGGCCTCTATGAAAGTGTATGAACTCTCTATGATGGTAATGGAGGCCTTGACTATGTCTTAATCTGACTTGGAGGAAGAACTATAATGGGTGAAAAACTAAAATTGGTGATTACAAAGTAGAAGATGGATTTTAAGTGGGGAGTGGTAACTCATATAAAACTCCACCAATTGTAAGAACCTAATTAATGTGAATAAATTTCATACATCTATGAATTGTAGAAGGTACTACTCAAATTTTTTGAATCCAAGGTCGACCAAGTAACATATTAAAAACTCCCACACTAGGAATAATAGTAAATTTTGTGGTCACATGTATTGGACCAACTTGTAGAGGAAGTATAATCACACCAAATAAACTTTGTATGTGCCCTCTGAATTTGTTGATAACTGTGTCTATCAGGGTAATATCTCGCTCTAAATATGCCAAATGCTACAATAATGTCATAATGTATATGTGCACATTATATCTATTATCTTTGAGAACACTATGAATAGGATTGTTATGAATGTAAGCTATGATAAAGAGTGCATGATAATCTGAATCATTCTCAACTACCTCCTACTCTAAGAAGGAGATGGAAGGTCTAGCTAGAACTCTAGAATTATACACACCAATCATGTTGCTCAAAGGATATGACCTAACTAAAGGTGCCTTATATGTAACTGGTGGAAGATGTGCATGATATGCATGGTGAACACCTGATGTATCTTCTATCTTCTATTTATAATTCTATGAAAAAAGATATGAGAAAAGTTTTAGATCCTTGTCTTGTGTTTGCTTTGCATATGGAGGCTCAATTGGAGTGCCAATATTAATAAGATTGTCATCTATCAAGTTATGTATCTTATGTTTTAACTTGATGCATCTATTTTTTATGTGTCCTAGTGCCCTATGAAAGTCAAAAAATACATTATAATCATATCCCTATAGAAGAAGCTTTGTTGGATCAACTTTCTAAATAAGAGGGAGAGATATGATATTACATTCCAAAAGATGCTATAAAACTTTGGCTATAAAAACTAGTAGGTTGGTAAAAATTCATTGAGGAGGTGTTGATAAAACCACTTGCTGAGGTGGCTCTAAAGCTACATTGACTATAGGATGATTCTAACTTTTGTTATCATTGACCTTGACTTTGTATGGGACTTTGATATTATTTTTGTTTATTTTTTCTAATAAACTTGTGTACTTGAGTTTTCCCATTGAAATTAATTTGATTTCCCTTTCCTTTAGTGTATGACATAACTTAGTGAAGGAAGAGAACCTTTTGAACATTATTGATTCATGAAAATCTGGCATAAGACTCTATTTGAAGATATCTTGTAACTCTTGATTGGCCATGGGGCTAGTCATCTAAACCAAGATAGTCTTATATCAAAGAAAATAATCTGTGAGATGTTTATTTGATGTTTATTTTTGTTGTGTAACTTAGGCATAGGAAACCTTATCACCAATGTTAATGATAAATTGAGCTAGGAACATGTCAGCTAAAGGATTAAATGCATTGACTAACTAATTTGATAGATTATAGAACCATTGTAAAGCATAATCCTTTAGACTCCATGGAAATAGTTTTGTTAGTAGCCAGTCATTTGTTGCATAGTCCAAGCATGTTGCTGAAAATATCTCTAGTATGTCTTTGTATCTCCCTTACCATCATATAGACTAATCTTGGGTTGAACAAAACCTAGTCTCAAGGGTGTAAAAGAAGTATGACATGACAATGGTGTATGTAGAAGAGCAAAATAATCCAAGGCCTGCATTGATCTAGAAGCACCTTGCTCAAGATGTAACACCTTGAATTGAAGTGATTTTATCTCTTGCACAAGGGCTACCATATCAAGAGATAAAGATGTACTAGCCATAGCTGGTGGTGGCATAGAGGAAGGTTGGACTGCTATAGGAGGTTTTTGAGACATAGTTACCCTTGTAGTTATTTGCAAATAGTTTCTCTATGGTTTGAGGGGATTGACCATTTTTTGCTTTGTGTTGCTCTTCTTATAGAATTTTAAGCATATCATCTTGCATATTGGAGTGTTTAGTTAAGATTTATTGAAGTTCCTTTTTATTAGTTGCATCAAAACCGATGTATTAGGTTAATTGATTGAATTTTTTGTAATAATTTGTAATAAGTAAAGTGCTATGGAAGGAAAGTACTGCATATAGGAAATGTAAAATCCTAAAAACAACAAACTAGAAAATGCATAAAAGGGATATGAATCTCACAAACATGTAAGGTAATACCTCAAAAGTAATAGGACCTAGTGTATGCAACTAGGTTTTTTTAAAAAAATATATATTGTTTTTTTTAAATTACTATGGAATTCTAAAAATAAATTATGAATTTCTAATTTAAATATGCAGGTAAAAAATCAAAAAAATATTGTCAAAATTATGATTTAAATGGACCTAGTAAATTCAACTAAGGTTTGAAAGAAAATGATTTTTTTAAAATTAGTATGGAATTTTAAAAATTAATGTGAATTTCTAATTTAAATATTTAGGAAAAAATAGAAAAATACTCAAAAAAATAGAAGGAAAATTTCCATAGGGTTTTTGTGCATAAAAGGACCTAGTAAATTCAACTAGGGTTTGGAAGAAAATGATTTTTTTTAAATTACTATGAAATTTTAAAAATTAATGTGAGTTTTTTATTTAAATATGTAGGTGAAAAATCAAAAAAAAAATATTGGAAAAATTAGGAAGGAAATTTCCCTAGGGTTTTTATGCACAACGGAAGTAAGTCGGGTTCACCAAATGATTTAACTATTTTGGGAATATTGGAGTATTATTTTTAATTTAGTTAAAGGTCTAAATTGAATAAATCAATAAATAATATTGCAATAATTTAACTATTGATTTGTATAATTTAATTGTATTTTAACCTATCTATAAATAGCAGTAAATATAGATAAAATAAGACTTAGCTTAAAATGAATTGAAAAGACTATTGTAGGGTTTACTATTGGCTATGTAAGACTAGGAAAGTGTCACAAATTAAGAACTAACTTTCATTTTGTGAACGTACAAGAATGTTGAAATAGGATACCCTAGAGTATGTCACTATTTTCCTCTTTTATTGCTTTAATCCAAACTGCTCATAGAGACCTAAGTTTTTTGGGTTTTATTCAATATCCATATATGAGCTTGCCTATCAAATCATGACTGTTAAAAGTCTACGGAGCTCCTTGTAGAGATGATTTAATATTCAAACCCTAGACTTCATTGTGTTTTTATAAAATTTTGAGAAAGAAAGGGGGATAGTATGTGTAAGATGCAATGAAAGTGTATCCACATCCCTTGTGTGTGCACACAACCTACATATCAATACTCCAAAGAGGGATCAAGCCATATTTACTTCTTTCACTTGATGTGCTTTGTGAAATAGTGTAATGAGAATGAAAAAATGCTAAACTTAGTGTGCTTGAGGTGGCTAAGGACTAGTGTGAGGATTTGGAAATGCTTGTATTTGTATTGGATGGCTATATGTAGAGAATAGATAAATTTGTCTCAGTGATTTTGCTTGTATTATTTATTGATTTGTAATATTTACCAACCTCTATTTGTAAATGAACTTTAGATAGGCTTTTATAGGAAACTATTGGTCATGGTTTAAATGTATTTTTATTAGGCTGACATAATGAAGTATAGGAATTAGATGAAAATGATCGTTTGGGCTCAAAGTGTGATTGGATAAGAGTATAAAAAATGGGACACCCTAGGGTTGAACACTATAGTCCAGCTATGGCACTCCTGTCCTACAGGCTTGGGACCTAGGGATTAGGATTGGCCTAGAAAATAGAGTCTAACTGAGCTTCAATCAAGGTTTAGAAGACTATGGATGATCAGTCATGAGAAAAAAGGTGTCTAGAAGAGTCATAATAGAATGTAAGAAGGACCTATGGATTGGGTGTCACAAGCCACACTCAAACTATCAATTTTGACATTTTATATGACTACATTTTCCCCCTTTAATCTATTGATGCAGCAAAGTGAAACACTAGGATAAAATAAAAGTAGAAAACATACCTAAACTTACCTACAAGGGTAAAGCTCATGAAGTTGTGTGATGCTAGGTATACATAGAGAGAGCACATTGTGAAGTTTAAATATACAAGAGAAAATAAAAATTAGATCAATTCTTACTAGATACACTATATCTAAAATAAGAACGTAAAAAATCTAGGTAAGTGAGAAGAAGATAAAGGAATGAATACACACACCAACTACATGAGCCAAAATAAAACTTGTTATGATGTTGAGTGATGTTGTGTATGTGATAAATGATGCTATACCCAAATTAATATTATGAATACAGTCGAGTCCTCAATTCATTGAGAGTGGCTCAAGAATGCAAAGGTTATCCCTTTGGCTTCATCATCACACACTAATTGAAGCTATGTGATCATGCATTTTTTAATCAATGTTTGGACTATGTGTCTAATCCCTTTGAGTAGGTGGATCAAGAATACAAAGGCTAGCTAATCCTTTGGCTCCATCATTTCCCTATGAAGTGAAGTTAATAACTGATACTGGTATGAATGTGTGTCATATGAGATGGCTCCTGAAGCCTATGAATGTTCTAGAATCTGATAATGTGGTATGGATAGATGAATGTGTACTAGAAACTAGGCCACTCTTGGCCACTCAAAAAAGGTGGAGATTAGGCTTCTATGAAATCCACTCTAAAACTAGGCAATAAGCTTATGTGGAAGCCACTCAAGAATGATGCCAACCACCTACAAATGGAATAAGGCACACAATTACTGAAAATACTTAGGTAATGTACTAAACTCAAAAAGCAAAGAAGTCAAATGTGTCGCACACATTACCCCCAATCACTGGGGTCTAAAAAATGGATTCTAATTTAGAAGCTATACCAAATTCCTAATCTAAAACTAGAATCAAGAGCCATATTAAAACTATTGATTCTAAACTGAACTATTGCTGATAAAATTGTAATTATACTTACTTTTCTATTTATTTGTAAAAAATCTAATTTTTTTATTGTTTGGAGAGCAGCACCAAAATAGGACACCCTACTGTCTGAAATTATAGTCCAAAGTTGGCACTCTTGTCCTGTGTTAATTTTAAAGATTGTACTATAATTGTCACTATCTATCTAATCTGTTCTACCTAGTTTAAACTCTAGTTATTGTTCTAGGTGTTCTAAAAACTAATTTTTGATTAGTTAGAGGCTCTGATATTTGTGATAAAAACCCTTATTTGTTACCCCCTCTTTTAAGGGTAGGAATGAAGACCCTGTAATGACTATCCTTAGAAGATATATTGCTATGAAGATATATTATATTACAATGATAATCAAAAATATGTCTCAAGATATAGCATAGTTTATAATAGATATTCTTAGATCAATAGGGGTATTCCTAGATGTATATAACAATGTAATAACATGTGCAATATAGTTAACTATAACTGGAAAAGTTATTTGTTAGTTATTATTTTTCAAGGAAGGATGGAGTATGATTTCCATCATGGCATCCAAAAAATCAAAATAATACATGATGTGGATCAATGCATGGAAAACAATTGAGAAGAAATCAATAAAATAAGTATGTAACGTAAGAAGCATACAAGAGTGGCCAAGGGGCCAAGGAAACAAGGGACATGGGCACATGCCACTCAAATTAGGAATCAAGCATACAAGGTATGTTCAAATTCCACATACACATACAATTTAAAATAAGAAAGGTTGGCATGAGGGCCACAAGCACATAGAAGAGTACAAGCAAAGAACATTGGCAAATGTCCTAAGGCACACACAAAAATAGAAGCAAAAGACATTGATAAATGTACTAAGGTACATACAAGAGAGAAAATAGGAACTAAGAAATGCAATCACATCTAGTTACACAAAGTAAGAAAGGAAAACATGTAAATGTTAGAAATACAATCACATCTAACTAATCAAAGCAAGAAGTAAAAGTATGCAAGACATGGAGTATAAGACTAGGTATATGATAAGAAATACACAAGTGCTATAAACTAGTGAATGTCGATAGAGTAATATTTGTAAGCTAATAAGTAATGTACATCATCATGATAAGTAAAGTGTGTGGTATAGGAATGGCATAACTTGGATAGTGTAGTCATGTAGAAGATGCCCTCAACAGGTAGATATGTCGATGTATGTCTCAAATATATTAGTAGGATTCCCCCTCAATGGGTAGAGTGAAGCAATCAAGGATATGGGTACCACTGCATACACTCAAAGAAGATCAAGTGAAGCATGGTAATATAGATAAATCAACAAACAATAGCATAGAACAATAAAATATAAGTATAGCATGGTAGTAGAAATGTAAAGCAGATAATGCATAAAATTGAATTTTTGAATATTTGAATGTTTTTTTAATTTTGGAATATTTGAATGTTTTTGATATTTTTGAAATTTTGTATTATTTTTTATATTTTTTGGCATATTTGAATGTTTTTGATATTTTTGAAATTTTGTAATATTTTTGGTATTTTAGAATATTTGAATGTTTTGTATTTTGGTATAATCTATGTACAATCAATCATAAGGATATTGTGTACAATAAATTAATAAATTATGTACAATAAAGATTGGGAGGAAATGATACTTGCTAACGAGTCTCATGAGAGACTCCCTAGCATGGTGTCATGTATCAAGGAGAGGGATCGTGCATGATCATGAAACATGATAAAGAGACTGAGACTATAACTTTGAAAGTTATGTATGCTATAAATGCTCTAAAATATCTAAAGTAGAAACCAATTATGGGGTACCCTATAAATCTAATAAGTGTATGCAACTATAGGGATCTTACGGACCCATCTAGTAGTAGGAGAAACTCTCTAAACATGTGTTCTATTTGTAGAGATATGAGACCTCAATGATACTACCCTGGGTGTGAATACTGTAGCTAAAAATTATCTAGAGTCCCAAAATTTTGGTTCCTATAAAAAAGGCCTCTATGTAAGTGTATGAATTCTCGATGCTAGTGATGGAGGCCTTGACTGTGTCTAAATCTAAACTGAAGGAAGAATTATAACTAGTGGAGACGCTGAAACTGGTGACTATAAAGTAGTAGATGGCTCTAAAGTGGAGAGTAGTAAATCATATAGAACTCCATTAGCTATAACAACTTGATTAACGTGAAAGAATTTCATGCATTTATGAACTATAGAATGTACTTCTCAAAGTTTTTGAATCCAAGGTTGGCCAAGTAACTTATCAAAAAATCTTGCACTAGAAATAATAGTAAATGGTGTGGCCACATGTGTTAGACCAACCTACAAAGGAAGTACAATCTCACCCAATAAACTCTATATGTGCCCATTGAATCCACTGATAACTATGTCCATCAGGGTAATATCATGCTTTGAATATCCCAAATGATTCAATAATGTCATGGTGCACATGTTCACACTAGATCCATTGTCTATGAGAACACTATGAATAGGATGATTATGAATGCAAGTTCTGATAAGGAGTGCATGATAATCTAAATCATCCTCAACTATCTATTGATCTGACTATATATTATTTTACTTATGTTTTGTTTACTTCATATATCTTTTTGTCTATTGGGAAATGAACAAGGATGCTATAAGGACACCAAAAGAGCCCTTGAAGATGTAGAGTTTGATATTTTCCCACACACTTTGGCATAATGTCTTCTTGGTTATTGTTATATCATATGACATATTTTAAAGTGGTATATTTATCAAAAAATTTAGACCGTGATGAGACTTATGACATTGTTATGGCTTGATCACTTACACCCTCATCATTCATCTAATCTTCTCATCATCCTTATTCCCATCACCCATCTAATCCTTTTCAACTAACATATCCTCATCTCATCATTTAAATCACATCCTAAAGTCATTAACACCATACGTTAATCACTAATCATCATCATCATCTTTTACTCCCTTATCATCATCATTTATCCTTGAGTCAAAATTACATCAATATGAGGTCTTTTCAGATTATGTAGGCAACACTTGGCCACTTTTTAGTGCCCAGGGATAGCTCGGTGACTATCTCCTCTATCACTCCCTTTTATGTATCCTTGTTATAGGCATCATCATTAATCACATTATGGATCTTTTATTTGAGGCAATGGAGTCCTATTTTTTGGTCACTCAATCATATCATTTCTTCTCTATCATCACCTACATTATATTGATCAATTTATCCTTGAGATACACCCATCATTAATGTTATCAAATTAATCTTTTCTTGGCCTATTTCTCTCTCTTAAATTCATCCTTACTTGGGATACATATAAATCTTGAGTCCTTTTAATCCTATCATCATCATGTTATGGTTGATTCCCCTTTGGGATGTGTCAACAACTATGACACAATCATATCCTACCTGTACATGTGTCTTTACTAGGGGAATCATCCATCTATAGCTCATTACTGAAGAAAATTTCATCTTCTTCATCCTTTATCATATATTTGGCATCCCCTCCCCTTATCTATTCATCTCATCCAACCCATCATTTTCTCTTTTGAGTTTCCATCCATTTTATTCTTCCCCACATGTCCCCTCGAGGGGCATCATATCCACTAACAACATATCTACTAACATTCAACCATGAAATGGTTTTTATTTAAAATACCATTATTATTTCCAATTCACTCCAATCAAAATTCTCTTTCAAAGAGGGGAAAAATTAATGCATCTAAATTTACTCAATTATAGTATTATCACTAATATTCCTATTAGTCGACACTAATTCTACACATTTACCTTTCCATTTTATTCCTAATTATTTATAGATTTTAATAATGGATAGATATTTTGATTAGATTTAGATTACTCACATAATCTAAAATCTATTGTGCTCAAAATTTCTTTCTCATAAAAAGTAAAGGGGAGATGGGTTCCCCTAGCTCAGACCCCTAGAAGATTCAAAAAACATTGTTAGACTACCATTGATCAAAACATAAAATTTTGTTCTAAAGATGAAATTAAAAATGAAATTGCACCAAATTTTATCAAAACAAAATATATTCACCACTTTCATCAAGAATCTCCATTTGACATTATCAATGGCCTTGATGATACTCTAACTTGGGACAAAAATCCCATTCATTCTAGATCAAATCTGAAATGAATGATTTAATCTTGAAAGGTATTACCTTTTTTCACTATTTTATAAATAGTATTACAAAGAGAAATAGGTATTTAGTCACTAAATGTGGGTTGGTTACCCCCTTTAGGAAGTAAAGATATGAAGGTAGCAATTAGCTCAATTTCCATAAGCCTTTTAATATGTATTCTTCCAACACTTCAATAATCTTAACCCCCAAAATATACCAAATAGCCTAAAATAAAGTGGTCAGGAAACCATCTAGCCTCAGAGCTTTGTGTTTTTGCTTTGAAAACTCCACTTTTTATTATCTACTTCTTACTAAAGGTATACATCAAAGACTTTTATTTTTCATTAGTGATAAGTCTAGGGATGAACTTAGCATTTTAGCTTGGGTATGAAGATTAGATGCCTCCATGAAAGCCAAAAGATATTCAAATAAACTCATTGCCTCTTTCTATACACTAAAAACTTGTTTGATCTACTCACTAGTTGTCGAACAGATGAACAAAATTTTATTCAAAATTTTGTGCATTCTAGTCAAATAATGAAATAATTCTATATTATAATCTCCTTCTTTAAGATAATGCTCTCGATAATTATATCTCAAATGGTTTTATTCACTGGTGTGTAGAACTTCCAATTCAACTAGCAATACATTTTCTAAAAGTTCTTTATTCCATATCTTGATGCATGATTTGATGTGAATTAGTTTTTTTGAAAAAATGATCATCTTTCTACCCTTAACTTTATGAGCATGCACCCATTAATATTTCAATTATTTCCACTACCAATACCACTTTAGAGGAAGACTAGATTACAACAGGGCTCCTTGAAGCTCCATCAACAACAATAAAGGAGCCCTTATAGTTGACCAAAATCTTACTTAAAAACTAAGAGGCTTTATCACTACTTAATTTGGTTTCTTGGAAAAATAATGTATATGTAGTTTTTGAGACAACAATAAATTATTAACCCATGTATTTTGTTAGGGTCATTGAGGCCCATAAAATTCCATGATATAACTCTCATGAGATATATGAGGTGACATCCACTATGATTAAAACACTAGGTTCAGTGTATGTAGTTGGTGGGCCAAAAAGTAGACAAATTTTATGTTTAAATGGATTTTAATGTTTCTTCATATGAAGTTTAAAAAATTACATATGTGGTCTTGGCACATAGGCTCGATAATCTAAGCTAGGACCAAATATGTGATTTTAGTCTTTAGAACTGTGTATGTGATATTGATTTTATAAAACCACGTATGCAAAATAGTTTAGTATTATATTGGCATGCATTGTATATATAAATAAAATAAAAATTCAAGTTACATTTAGATGTAAAATATCCATGATCTCTAGAATCAAAGAAGTGACGCATGTGTTTTATCTATGGGATTATTGTTATAAATGTACCCCATAATTGGAAATCATGTTGTGTATGCCTTTGTGCATTATATGGTTTGTGTATGCATTAGGGGTTCATCAATGTATTTATCCTAGAGTGTATACCTTAAGAGGAGTAAAGGGAATGGAGTGGGATTAAATTTGATCACTTTGTGAGAGATGTTATCATAATATTCCATCATACCTACATCCCTTCATGAAGCCTTAATATCTCTTATGATTTATCCCTAAAATCTTGAAACTCTAAAATATGGCTAAGTTTGAAACCCTAAACCCAAAAAATCTAAGTCTGAAATATGATAGGATCCTCCAAAACCTAGAATTTGCATTATAGCTCCTAGAGGTCCGAAACCACTCTCAAAGATATTGAAAGTATATAAAAAAAATATAATTAAAAGTAGAAGAAACTAAATGTCCATAACTAAATGTAAAATCCTATACACGATTTTAAAGATTAGTGGTAAAATATTCTATGTATTTGGTAGTTCTACATACATCATAGTTTTGCATACACGGTTCTTATATTTGAATTTTTAAACATATGCCTTAAGGCTCAAGAATGGATTGGATTCCCAAGCCTCAGGGACGGACATGAAACACACATAGGTGAATGCATGTTTTCTACTAACAATATAAAATGCAACTTTGCCCACTTTAAACACTATCCATTTTATCAAAGTTTTCCTTGAAAAGAGTATTACAACATCAACTAAGTCTCTTCTTTCTCTAGATATGTTTTTTTTATATTTGTATTGCTTTAAGGTTTTTATTTATATTTTTTGACTAAGTATGTATTTTTTAGTGCTATATGACATGATTATTCATCTTCACTTTGTTTATGTATATTTTGAATCATTAATCTAAACTAAAAAAAAATATGGTTTAAAATTAGAACTAATTATATGTGCATTAAGGGCGGGGGAGTTAGATCAATTGGTTTCGTGGATTGAGGGCAATTGTGTTGTGCTCCGCAGATCAGGTGTTCAAGTCCCCCCATCCCCATGCTACCGAAGGGCGTGCCGACTCATCTGCACTACCAGTCATGTTAAAAAGTTTACCCGGTGGGCACCTGGGGGTTTTTCGGCAATGGTTTCCTCCCGGTCTAAGTAAAAAAAAAAAAAAAATTATATGCACATTAAAAATAATAAAAATATACTTTTTGATATTTTTGAGGTAGTTAGGAGGGGCGCATGATCGGATATACATTTTTTATCATACTTTAGGGTATACTGACTTTTGAAATTAGTAAAAAAAATTATTCATTAATTACTTTTATAGAAATGTAGGTTGCAAATTAGATGATCTTAACTAGCTTTATACTAAGGGATTTAAATAAAAAGTAAATGATGCTCAAAAAATGGTGGGTTGCATGAACAACTATCTAGTATGATTTTTATAAGCAAAAGTACCACCTCTTTGAATTTATGATGTTTGAACTACTTATACTTAACCATTTCAAAAAAAAAAGTATTTTAGAAACTAGATGTGAAGTGATACAATTCATCTTCCTATGACATCTTTAAATTGTGAGTGTAGATATCTAAAATAATTGATACAAGTCAAGGTTTTGTGTTTTTAAGGGAAAAACATGTCCACTTAAGACCCCCTTTTGTCCTCCAAATTCCCTACACTTATCCATCATATAAATCAATTATCAAATTATGTTTACCATCATAACTAACTTTATCCATATTATTAACTTTATATTTCCTTCCACGCCTCACTCTTGAGCGACAATTGAGTTGAAATAGAAGACATTTTTTGAGAGATCATCAATATTAGCCTTCGATTCAGTTCCTACCATATCTTTAACCAAATCTTCCATTGCTTGAATTCACTCCTCAGCTTCATCTAAAACCTTATTCATGTTCTTAGATGATCACAAGAGAGAATTAAAGGACAAATTTTAAATTCAAATTAAAATATACGTTTATAAAGACATTGGAATTTTTAACACAAAACATGAAATTACTTGTCCTAGATTATCTCTAAACATGTATCTATGTTCAAAAATACCCAGTTTACCTTTGGAAGCGCTGTCTAAAATTAGCTTAACATAAATTTCACTCAAATAACTCTAAGAGGACAACCTTTTTATGAATTATGGAGGGAGGTCAAAGTTATTTATCAATAAATTAAATTTTAAGAGAATATGATGATCCTCTCTAACAATTTTATTTTTAGGAGGTGGAAATTTAACCTTAAAAAAATATTGTAGGAGTACATCAATTTTAAGAGTGAGTATTTCTTCAAAGTGATAAATTCCTAGAAAATCTATTATTTTTTCCTTTCCATAAGCACAAATGATCAGAGATTGGGCCATAGCCCAAATACTTATAACTTGATCCCCTCTTTATTTTTTATAGTTAACAAATAGTTGTTTAATAAAAAAATCTACCCAAAGTCTATTTATAAAACAAAATTTTAGTGGAATAATTGATTTTATGTAAATTTGGAAACAATTCTTACAAGGTTTTTAGGACATGATAATAGGAACCTAAAAAATTGACAATTATTTTAGCACCTTACCAAAATTATGCACTTGACATTTTTAGTATTCAAAATCATACACTTGATAGTAAATAGAATTGTACATTGCATGTTTATGGTAACAAGAACTATACACTGCACATTTAAGAGAAATAGATAAAATCTAGTTTGATGAATTTGTTTTTCAAGTCTGGGGCTTCAAAAATATTGCTCACTTTTATGAAATTCCACACAAATAAATATAAAATAGATCTCCTTATTCAAACTCTAATAGGGAAGCTAAACCTATATAAGATAAGGAAAATATTTATTTTGGGCCATGTGTTCATGTTTAGTAGGGTTTTAAGTACCAACTACTTATAAGGCCCCTCAATAGTTCACAATATCAAAAATAAAATGCCAATTATAATGAAATATATAAAGGAAGTAATATAATGTGATGTAGTGTATGATATATTATAAATTTAGAAAAATACAATAAATGTTTTATTCATTATATAATGTAGTGGTAAATGTTATACTCTTCATGCTTTATTCAAATGTGGTAGGGTCTCTTAAGAGATATTCACTTAGCTTTTCAAAAGAATCTATGCACAAGAAAAAGGAGATTCATGATTCTATTGTAGGGGTAGATCCAAGTTATGAATATAAATGATTGGTTTGGGGATCCAACTAGAATGTAAATAAGAGGGATGGCTCACCTAGAAACAATGATTCTTATCTACCTGTAGTAGGAACAAAAGGGGTAGTTTATATATGTGATAGGGGAGAGATGTGGATTAGGGATAAATAGATGTGTGGCAGAGAAGACTAAAAAAATATGGATGAGGTAAATCTGATGGGGATTAGATATGATCCAAAAAAGAGACTATAGGAGTTGTACTAAGATAATAAAAAACCTACCTTTGGTGATAAGGTGTTACAATCTTCGAAGGTTAGAAATAAGAGGGAGCCTTTTCATCTAGCAAAAAATAGTCATAGGGTTTCTTTTTTAGAGGAGAATATTAGAGAGGTTATAGATCATGAGGATTGGATTTTGGAGAGAGGAATGATATGATGTTTCAATGGGTTATGGCCTTATCTTCCAGATCTACACCAATAGATCTCTAAGCATTGGAGTGTTTAGATACAAGGTAAGATTTAAATTCATCTCTATTCTACAAGAAACTTTATTATCATTTTTTATTTAGAGGACATATGTATAATTAATGAATATTTTTAGGTGTGGGAACTATATGGGAAACATATGCTTTTGACAAAGCACTAGTATCCTACATTCAACCCTCTAATTTTTTTTTAATTTTAGATCGACCTAGATTCAGTTACCTCATTTTCCTCTTTAATTTTGTGATGCTTCTTTGCTTCAAGTTAAAGGACACTTATTAGGTAATTATATGATTGGATCCTAAAACTAAATATATGGGGCATACAACCTATGCCAAAATACTTGTCAATCTAGATATTACTAAGGAGCTTCCTACATATGTTAAATTTTAAGTTAGGGATCGAATATGGTTACAAACTATGAATATGAAGGTTTACCCTTTAGATGTTGAAGATGTTTTGTATCTGGTCATTTGGTTAATAACTTCCCATACCTTAAAAAAAATAAGGGAAATATAATTATGTTGAAGGGGAAAACCCTAAGTGATAGATGTTATTATTTTCTACTAAACTAGTGTTAGAAGCTATTGTGATTAAAGATATAGAGTGGAGGTGTGTTGTGGATATCTTATAGAACATTACATTTAAAAATTTTTTGTTGGTGTTCTAGAGGAGGCAAAGGTGATGTTTTTGAGTGGACCATGGGAGAGATCCATCTTATAAATTGTTATACGATCGAAGTAGCTCATGATGAAGTGTATTGATAGTGTTTATGGGTGACTAAAATACACATGATGGGATAATTTTAAAGAACGGGGAAGGACTAGGGCAAATTTGGGACACTTATACCAAGTAGTAGGTGAGAATTCAAGAAAGTTGGGAGATATTCTTGGGACTCAAGGGTTACCATAGGTGTCAAAAGAGAGTGGATGATGCATGTTAAACTCTTAGGTAGTGAAGCAATAGGTTGAACCTCGTGGGATGTTATGCCCCTAATTTATTCTATTTTCTTAAGCATACTAAGGTTAGGGTGTGGTTGACTTAGAGTGCACATAAACTTTATATTTTCATGTATTCATTCTAAATGTTTATTAGATTGATATAATCAAGATGAAGGGGTGAAACCCTAATTAATTATGTCTATAATTTAGGAGAACAAGGATATCCTAAATAACCATAAGTTGCATTCTCATATTCCTTGCATTATTATTTTTCATGCTAGAGTTTCCCCCTCTAAGTGGCCATTTATCTGATTCAGCCACATTGCTTCACTTATATTTGTGCATCATTATATTTATAACCATGCTTAATTTATGGATTCAAGTGTCTATATTATTGTTGAATGTGTTATTTTTTAAATAAATATCCTAACAGGGGTTATCTGAGTAACATTTTGGGCAAAGTGGGAGATCATTTTTTTGTGTAGGTTATTTAATATTGTAGATTTTTTCAAGAAAGCATCTATCTTGTAGAGTTTCATTTTCCTCACCTAAGTTATTGATTGAGGTGATTCCTTAGTTTTTTGAAAGGATACTATCCTGATATTTCTTGGAAGTGGTCACATAAAATATTCAATGCAATATCAAAGGAGATATGGTCATGTAAATTTGACCATATGAATTGATTTATTTTTGGGTGTGAAATTAGGGCATACCTCTCTAAACCTTGATAAGTCTCATGTTTGTCAACAAAGCATGACCATTTTATGGTTATCACCCACATCAGTTACTTTCCTCCCCTAGTTGATCACAAATCTAGAGTTAGGAAAATAACCACATACGTAATAATGTCATCCTCTTAGAGTTTTGGGCATGAAGACTTTTATACAACCACCGATGTTCATGTCATTATTTATTTTTCACCACATAAATTTGAGTGAAATATTAGGTTGGCATGTGACAAAGTGGTAATTTTTATCACAAATAATTTTTTTGCCTAATTTGTACCAATATTAAATGAGGGGTTGGATAGTTTAAACAACAACTGTTGTCAAAATTAAAACTCAAAAGTAATTTTGGTGTGACCAACACCCCCATTTTCTAAATCAAAATAGGAGCCCACTTATTTTCTCAAACATTGTCCTCTTTTGGTATTTATTTATTTTATGGAATGATGACTTGCGATTAAATTAAAACCTATGTTTGTTAATCATGTTTATTTTATAAAACTTTAGCTTAAATCTATGTCATGCAAATAATAGTGTAAATGGGTGAATGTCTATTTTTTTAGCATTTAATCAACCTTATTTTATTTAAAACAAACTAACTTGGATATGTTATGTGTCTAATATGTTTATGTGTGCAATTCACACTTTACAAACATTCACAAATATTTGCTATCTATTCATAGCTACTCTTAAGGAATTGAAGCCTACTATGCAACATATTTGGTATTCCAAGTGTCATGGTAGGTCTAAGGGTCAGTATTTTCAACTAATCACATCAAATTAAGGTTACTCACAACAAATTCTAAAGTTTTTCAAAGTCTGGTTGCGAAGTAAGTATCCATGTGTCTAATTTTCACAACCTCGCATGTTTTAGTTTAAGACTCCAATCAACAAAGATCTGTGATAATGTGACTGTGCATGATGGTGTCACATGTCTAAATATCGCATCTCCATACACTCACAAGGTTTGAAATTGATAAAATGAAAACAAAGGTTTGCAATAATGTGACTATGCATGATAGTGCCATGTGTCTCAATCTTGTACCTCTGCATACTCACAAGGTTTAAAATTGGTAAGAACAACAATAAAAGATTGTGATGAGGTGACATTATAATTAGATACCAAGTTTCCCTTTATATCATGGAAAATAATAAGTACACATGGAATGTATTTCTCAAATGCAATATTAGTTTGTTTGTGACATTAAAATGTTACTCCATGTGTCACTAACAACTTCTTAGACAAGACACATAATACCACAACAATCTATATTTGGGGCTCCAACAAAGGTTGATTCATGTTATAAAATGTTATGATGAAATAACACCTATCAAGGAAAGTTTCCATGAAGGCAAAAATCACAAAATCAAATTCAAATAGAATGTATTCCATCAAAGACTATTGATGGGTAATTAATTTTCATGTATTAGCCATTATAGCTTTGGCTTAGCACTTAAAGACATAACCTTTATGGTCCAAAATCAATTTTGATGCCATTTTCAATCAAAATATTTGTAGGATTAAATATTCTAAGCTCTCTATTTCCTTTGGCTCCTCTATAATTTTAATGACAATAAATTCAATGGAACCACTCGATTAAGGACTTATACAAGCTAACCAAACATAAATTTACACTTCTCCAAGAATGGTTCTTTGATTTAATTTTTAATCAAGGCGTGAATATCCTCTTGTGTTGTCTTAGACATATTGTTAAAATGGTCTTATATTTAGTCTGATGGATCTCGATGCTTAATGTTAAGGATCAGATCCTCACATCAAGTATGATAGCGCATGCAATAATAATATATACCACTCTATTACCACTAATCTGATATCCAGGTGGTGAACTAATGAAGAACTCTTTAGATGAGGCTATGATTGAGTTATGTGTGAATATAGAAGCTTTGTGGGAGAGATAGTGAAAAATAGAACATACTCTTAAAAAATATGTATGATTGTAATATTCTTACCTATTTGTCTACTTTTATTATTATATGTAACATGTTACAGATATGTATATATAAATTATGTGTGGATACAGATGAGATTCATTATGACCATTGAACCATTTCATGTGTGGATCATCATCTCTAACATATATCATGATATTAATTACTTTTTTATTGTCATAGCCGAGTAGTAACAGAGAGATGGAGTTAGATGACATGGTTTTACATGTAGGTGCAGGACCTTGTGACATATATTTTGTAGTTATTACAAACTAAATACAATAATAATGGTGAGGATTGATGTAATTATTGATCTTCAAAATTAATTTTTTATAATTGGTGTACCACTTCAATTCTAACATGATAGTAAAATCTCTATAATCTATATATCTAGCAAAGGACAACTTGTACACAATGAAAAATTGATGATTCATGAGATAGAAAGGAAGGTTGGATGGAAAAGACCCCCTAGTAATATTGAACAATGGCTTTCTAAATTTTTTGGAGTTTTATGATCCTAACATTAGCATATTAAATGTCTTTAGTCTTATTTGTAACTTGGTTGGAATATAGAAGATAAAATAATTATTGGTTGACCTTATCCTATATTCCCAATAAATACATTTAGGCTCAGAGCTAAGCACTTCAATATTTGTATGTTTACTCAATCTTAAGATTATGTTTCCTTTGGATAGCTTGAGTTTGAATATTGACATTAAAAGGAACATAATAAAGTACCTATAAAATATTATGAAATTCATGGTATGACACGTCGTGAACATGTTTAAAGAAAGGATTTTTACTCACATATAAATTGAAAAATGTGGGAATTTACTTAAAAACACCCTACCACTAATAAATCCAACCAATATCTCCAATGGGATTAGGAACCAAGTTTCATATCCACTTGATATGGCTAGGGGTTTGTTCATAATTAAGATGAGTTGTGTTGAAGTAAAATTGAGATTTAGAGATTATTTTTTGGTGGGAGATAAATTAAATTTATAAGAGGATGAGTTGGTGATTAGATATAATGGAATCATCAATAATTTAAATAATATAATCATTAGAGCTAGAAAAATACAACTGTAAGGCCCAATGTAATATTTTAATGACTCTGTGTTGACCTTGCTTGAGATTGGGCCATGCAAACTAAGAGGAAGCTGCCTTGTTTATCCTATGATGTTTAGGATTTAAGATACAAATATTTTTGTGCATTTATAACTAATATTCTCAATCCCATATGAACCAATGCATGGAGAGATGACCTTCCTTATATTTTTTGGATTCCACCATATTAATATACCCATAGAGAACATAGTGAGCATCGAGGAATTATTATACCAAACACCTCAAAAGTGGTGTTATTTTGATGATGTCATTGGAATAATATAGGTTATATAACTAAATAATTCATCCATCAAAATCAAAGAAGGTCCCTACCACCCAATCGGTAAGTTCATCCCCCCTTGATATAATATTTGACAGTTGAGGCACAAGTAACATGATGACTTCTCCACACCCAAGCTTATGATTTGAAACCTATCATATATCACATAGGTATATTTTATGAGTAACAAATTAAATATGAAAAAAAAAATTGTTACTTCTTGTAAACACAACTCTTCAATATTATAGAAATTCTTAAAATTTTCCTTGACTATGTATCTATGAGTTGGTTAAGTGAGGCCCCAAACATTACAGGAATAAATTATCATGGGGATACATCAAGATACATCAAATTTACCTCTTTAAGGGATTTGAGGGTTATAAATGTATTATAGATGGAAAAAATTGACTATTTACCTCTCATAAAATAACTTAACTAACAAGATCGACAATTTTCTTAAGTAAATTTTCTATCTTGAAGGAGAGGTAATACGAGACCATTTAAGAATGGTTTTGCGATTGAAAGAGACCACATAATTTTTTTGGGTTTATAATCCTCTCCTTTATAAATATAATGGTAAAAATAATATTTTAATATATTAAAATATAAATAATCAATCTAACTTTTTAAAGATTTAGTTTAATTAACTTTTGAATTCTCATTTCCCTATATACACTAGAAATTGAATAGAGTATATTGGTTATTTTTTATGCTCTATGATAAATTTTTAATAAGTATTTTTCATCCATTCTATTTATTTTTATTTATTTCTAAATCCCAAATTATGTGCAAGGTTCTCATCCAAATTTATAAATTATGAAAAATTAATTGGATATTTAAATTTCATTTCTTCATTAATTATAGAGTGTAAAAAGGGGAACAATTCTATTTTAAGAAATAAAGTAAATTCTAAATATCTCAAAAACTTATTAATTGAATTTTAAGGCCTTATTTTTAGTCCAAACAGACTTCTTATTATAGTAATATATTTTCTCATTCCAACAAAAAGTTCTTATCTTTTTTTATGAGGCCATTTTCATTCTAATGCATCTAGAATTTTGAAATAAGTTTTATGGATGCAAGGTGCAAATCCTTATTTTTATGATACATTAATTATAATTATGGAATTTATAATGCACTCAACCAATTTGAGTAATGGTCAATTCTAGGCATTATAATCATGCTTTGCACATTTTTATCGTAATTTAGATATAAAATAAAAAGTATTCTTTTCGTAATGCAAAATCAACTATACATTAATTTAACATTAATGGAAATAAACCCATTCTTCAATTATCAATATATTTAATGATTGAAAAAGAAAGAGAATTGAGTTAGAAACTATGCAACCATTTCCACTTGGAGCTTACTTTTTTGACTTGTCTTAACAAAGTATAGATACTAGATGAAGAGTTGATTTGGTGATATGATTTCATGGCCACCTACATAATGAGTACACAAATCCATAAGATTGTACTAAGGAATCCTCTAACTTTATTAATCTATTTAAAATATTTAATTCCCTTAATGTCTATTTAACTCACTATAGTCTCCATCTGTTAATTTCTATTTCCCTTCTCAACCAAAATGAAAACATAAACTCCATCCATCTCAAGATTATTTTATTATTTATAATCTCAAAAGAAAACTCTAAACATAAAAGGTATGTCCATTTACAAAGGTTACCCCTCTATTTATAGTCAAAATCCTATTTTTCAAGGTTTATTATATGAGTAATTGATGTGTATATATTTATTAGAATTACCTTGCATTATTGCTTTATATTTAAATATGTCCAATCTCATTTTTTAATGTATTTTTTAAACCAGCACTAGGACACAAAAAAGCACCTAGTCCCTTGGAAAAAAAAGATATGAATGTGAGAAAAGGAAGAAAGTAATCAACATTGATGACAACACACTTTTAGCAAGGAGAATAAGGCAATGTTGATGAAAATAAGGGGAAAAAATTAGATGGTAAAACCTTTTACCAAAAGGAAACAACCACATCATGACCAATATAAAGACTTTATCCCATCCAACGTGAATGAAAACTCAAAATATAAACAAAAAACTAGAAGCCAACCAAGATAAGTCCAATCTATGGTGATACATTATTCAACTATAAGCAAGGGCCTATCTTCTCTCATGCCTTGAAAGAAGGGCCTTTATTGTCCATTGGGATCCATATCTTACTACTGCTTCCACCTCAAATCACAACCTTTCTACCTTAGATCATCTAACTTTCCTCTTTATGATGGATCAAACATCATCTTTAAGTTTCCCAGCATGCATGGGCTGAGAGATAATAGTAGGAGAGAGGTGTAATGATGAAGGAAGGGGGAACATAAAGGGAACAAATTGATGAGGGGATATGGGGTTGACAAGAATGGTAATATGGAATGAAATAGGGGATAAGGGGGGTTAAGAGAGGGGGTAAGACAAAATAACAACATCCACACACAATCGTCACATTGAAAATTCATAATTGAGTTTGTTAGGAGTGTCTTCCACAACTATAGAAAAAGGCCTAAGGGAAGAGCAAGAAGGAACCTACCCTTGAGACAAATGTGGATCAAGAGAAGATCCCTCCTTTAAAAGGTCCTTAGTAATAACCCCCCTAGATAAAGGAGGGAGAAAAAAATTATCATGATTATGCCATGAGAAATATTGATCTAGATTCCCACCTTTCTTCTTCCAAACATAAAAATACCAGGGAACATAGGGACCTTGAAGCTTGGAAGGATACCCAACAATCTAGTGACCAGGAAGATTTCAGTGTAAATAATGGAAGGGGAGACCTTCATAGTTTAGGAATTAATTCCATGAGCGACATGAGGAGAGATAATTCATTGAATAGAAGATTAGTTTGGAGAGGTTGACAATAGCACAAGATATGATAAATTTGAGATCCTAGGAGGAGTCATCAATGATCACAAAATAACCAACCTGATTCACCAACATCCTTATGAATGTTTTGATTATTAAAATAAGTGGAAGATTATACAACCTAATCCACAATATAGCAGATAAAACATGGTCCTTATTATGATCAAATAAAAGAGTCCAAGAGCACTAAAATAAGTTGAAGTTATTAAAAAACCAAGGCCCATAGTAGAGCACAAACTCATGGTCAGAGGAGCTCTCAAATTTGACAAGGAAAAAACTAGAACTGAGTAGGGTCAAAGATAATAAACATTCACGCCTCATAAGCCCAATCAAAGAGGTGAGAATTCAAAAAGAACCTACCCACACATTTATAAAAAAATAAATTTACAACCTCTCTTATCTTCCATCTCATGGATAAAATATTTAAGGAGAAAAAGGTTATGGATATTCTTATAAAAATTAATGGGCACATCCCCCATAAAGATGGGTTGGTAGAACATAGATAGTAAGCAGACATCAAATAGGGTGGAAGCCCTAGAAGAAGAACTAGGAGGGATCCATGTTTTGAAAATATCACTATAAATGTGAAAGGGGTTCAAAATGTTTATGTATTTGGTATAAACCCATCAATTCATAGACCCAAGATTAGGATGCTCAACCACATGAAAAGAATCAACACTGGGATGAGGGGGATCCATAATCCTAGGCTAGGAGCATGATGTTTATTATTTATATGATAAGACAACAACCATGATAATATATTGACCAAACATGTTTGAAAGGAAGGATGATATGGAAACACACATGGGCTCAGGTTCTATGATGCAAGGAGAAGCAGGAGCTACTCTACTAATAGTGGGAACACAAATAATAGTAATAAATGCATTAATACTAGGTCCCCCAATGGTAGAAGCCACATAAGGAGAAATGATAAATCACATACCACTAAGACACATGTTTGGGGGTAGAGGATAAATAGAAGGTAGCTATGGCTGAGCCTTAGGAGTTTGACAAAATCCCATATATGAATGAAGAATGGGAAGCTAGAGAAAACCCCTTTGTAAACTAGCCACACTACCTACATCAGCACAGAGTATAAGTTCACTCTGTGAGATCTATTTTTAGGAGAAAACTTTAGTGGGTCATTGAAGTTGGCATGCTTCACAAAGGAGTCAAGCAGTTCTGATTCAAATTCCCTTGTAGAAGCCTGAGAGCCTTGGATCCATTGTAAGTGCATATTGGAAATAGAATGGGCTAGGTATTTGATTATGAACTTATTTTTCCCCCTCATTGAACTTATTTTAATTTAGTAACTCTTATAGTTATGAAAATTTAGTGTAAATATATTCAACTCCAACAAAAGCACAACCTCAATCATTAAATACATATTAGTTTTTCTTAACCATGTTTGTTTAAGTTAGTTCCCTCATCAAGGGAAATGGATCAACTATAAACCAGGTTCTAACAATACCTCTATTTCATTTCCCATAACTTGTTGTCATAAACCACATTTGTGGATCATGTTTAAGGATTGATGCTACTATAGAATCACTCTTTTTTTAGTCATAATGTAAATACATCCATGTTGGTTGAAATTTAATAATACTCTTACTGAATGAATCATTCCAATACATCCATGAATAATAACATTACCCAAATACTTAAATTTTATTATATGAAGGATACAACCTAAATTTATGGTATATATTATCTTTATACACTCCTAGACATGAGGAGAGGCTCAAGGATTACACTCATAATAGTAGTTGAAAACACACACAAACACACACACTTATATAGCATAGGGACTAGTAGTCCACTTTATCAAGTTGACACACTTTATTCGATGGTTTTGATGGTACACCGAGGATACCTTTAGCCTACTCTTTTTCTTATACAGTTAAGTTATGATCTTACATATATTCATCCCATAATTTTTTGAGTTCTTCTTCTAAGCATCCATCAATGTTGTAGCTACTTTATTTGAGAATAATCTTGATCCTTTCTAAGGTAGTATTCCTTAGCTTATGTGTAACCTTCAATGTGGAATCTAGAATATGATTTTTAACATTACCCTCAGTCTTCTAAACTCTTTGATGAACTCATCTATACTATTCCAAAACTTTTTAAGAAATGATTTAATGATATCCACAACGTCATTGACTGCATCAACAACACTTTCCCATAGACTTTGGACTTCAATCATCACTCATTTTGAAAGGGCCTTTACGATTGAAACAATCATGTTCCATATCCTTATGTCTTATCCAATTACAATCATTGAAAATAAATCAGCAATATCACCAAAAATATTAGCATTTCTAAATGTGTTCACATTATGGAGATGAATCATGCTACCTCATCCTTGTAATTGCTTCAACCCTTTAACATTTACATGTATGCCAAAATAATAAAATAAAACATGAGTGTGGTCAATCTCCATGGCTGATCTCAACAAAAAAATAGATATAAATGAAAATAGGCTCCCACCACAATTGAATGAATTTGGAGATGAAATTCCTAGAATATATATATTAACATGCCTTTGTAAGCAATAATCTACAAGGTGAATGGTGGAAATGACACACTTTATATGTGACTTCCACGATGCATAAAAGGGAAAAATTTTACTTATAATTATGTACCACGAAAAATTTCTTAATTTATTTTTATTGTTGGTGGCCATTGCTATTCCACTAATCTAGTTAACATTATTCTAGTTACTTCCAATAATGCTAGTGTTATTTAAAATCTTATTTAATATAGAACAAGCTTAATTTATCAATGTCAACCTAAATTTATTCTAATTAATGCCATGTTGAAGCTATTATTATGGTACTTCTAATGCCTTCTCAATGTTATTTTGATGCTAATGCGATTCATAACTTACTTCCATCAATGAAATGCATGGCTATTGAAGGTTATTATTTTGTTAAATTGATTTTTAAAAAATACTAATTTTTTAATGTCACGCTTATACTATTCTAAATACTTTCATAAATCCAAGTGTTACTCTAAACCATTTTCATGTAATTCTAGTAAATGATATGATAAAATTTTAGCAACAAGTGCTTTTGTAAACCATTTTCATTGGGAAGGCACTTGACCTGATTTAATGACCTGTAAGAGAGGGATCTCTTGTCAAGGTGTTTGTTTGACTTGAGTATCAATGACTTGATCTTGTTCTACTATAATGATGTAATTTAGATTGATATTTGTTTCTTGAAGAGTCTATGCACTATCTAAAGTGTCCAATAGAGATGGAAAGTAATGTCACAATATTTTTGAATTGAACAATAGAAGCAAACCAAGATAAGAAGGTAGATTAAGCTCTAAAGTGTTATCCTTTAGTTGTTTGGTGATGTTTTAGGACTCATACCAAAGTCGACAAATCTTGTGTTAAGGTTTTATTTATATAGGCGTAGCCATAATTGATCATTGATTTGGAATGTATGTAATGTCTAATGCTTGTTAGGATGTTGCTTATACTTCACATTAGTGTGTTATAGAATGGTTTGCAAATATGTTGAATCTACTAAATGTCCTTTATTAATTGAGCATATTTGTCAACTTCTTTTTGCGTTGAAGGATTTTTTTTCATAGTGGAACATGATAAATGATGTCAATGGGTGAAAGAGGCTAGAAACCCAAGCAAACCTAAAAATGGCGCTTGGTGGTACCACTATGTAGAGCTCTATTATTATTCTACTAAAAGAAAAACAATATTTCATCCAAAATTCATTTCCTCTTTGAATTGTAAACTCTAAAAAGGTGAAATATAATCTTACTTAATACTTTTATCACATTTTTAGAGACATAGTTATCTACAATAATGATGGTATCATCTAGTTAAAATATTATAACTTCAGTTGCTACTGCAACATCAACTTTAGTAGACTCTTCTAGTTCACTAGTATGAGTTTGATTATGGTAAGTGATACATCATCACTAGGATTTTTTGCATTATACATGTCTACATCACCAAATTTAATTACTTTTATTTTGTATTCATCTATGCAATCTTCTTTAGTTAGGTCATTGTCCACGTTAGATCCTCCTACGTTGTATTCTTCCACATAATTTTCCTAGTTGCCTTTAATTCTGATTTAGCTCAATATATATAGATTTTTAATGTAAAATAAGAAAACATTTACATGTAAAATATTTTTGTATAATAATAAATTTATTTTATTTAGATTTTGTACTTGTAACTGAGTTTTAAATATGAAGAAGTGCCTATCAAATCCTATATATACATGTTGTGGTTCATTGTAAAAAAAAGAGATTTTTGGTAAGTTAATACAATCAAGATAGTTCTAGGACTATTCATAAGTTGTGTTAACTAGCTGTCTTTTCACATCTATGATTGTTTTGAAAACTTTTTATGAAGTAGTATTGTTGTGTTAATTGATGCATGTACTACCACAAAGGTTAGATTGAGTTTTATGTTATTACATCCAACTTTACGATTAGAATTCATGTTTTTCATCATGTTTGGTAATCTGGATGTGCTTCAACAACTTTTTACTAACAATGTATTTTAGATTAAGGTTATAAAGTCATTTTGCACTTAATCTTCTCCTTAGACTCAATATTTTGTTTGTTAAATTTTATGATTATAGCTTAGAGATGATATAAATTGGTAAATTACATGTTCTTAATTTCACGTAAATAGTTAACTTGAGAGGGATAATTCTTCAAACTAGCCATAAAACAACTTCTTTTTAGCCTAACCTTGCCTTCCTTTTTTACCCTTTTGATTGAATCTACTTTAGCCTAGATCATATATGTATAATCCATTATAGGTTGATTAGTTTTATCTTATAGGTCACAATTTATAATTTTAATCATATCTAAAACATTAGAGGTAACTAAAATCATCGTGTTCCACCATTATTCCACCACATCAGAGGGAGTAGTCACCAATTCTAAAATGAGAAGGTATATACCTATATAAATATTAAGGTGTGAATAAAACCCACATCAACATATTAATAAGCACTATAATGAGGGACCACAATTTCTAACCATTAAGTCAGATTAATTCTACAAATGATGGATCCACCATCTAGGTTAATAAGGTTAACCTTAGATTCTAGCCTACCTAATATATCATGAACTCAACTAAATTCACCAGTCTTAGGGAATCCACCCCGATATTTCACCATGAATTGGCTAGCTGGTTCTGCCATTAATGTCTTTGGTGTAGTTCATGATTTACTTAAGAACCCTGAGAAGTACCTCTTCTTGATCACTCCTCTAGTGTATGGATAACCAAAGAACATTTGAAATTCTTTAAAGCTTATTTGATATTATTGAATTTAGTTTATGAAGATATAACATTCAATATTTTCCATTGTACCTTTAAAAGTACTACATATGATCATTTTTTAAATCTTATCAAAAACTCTATTATTAAATGGACCCCATGTAATGACATATTTTTTGCATAATTTGGTTAAATTACTGATCCAAGTGTGGTGTATTAACATTTTTTTAGTATGAAAAGAGGCTAATAAACACATTAGAACCTCTATTACAAGGTTCCAAATTATGTATAGTTTTATTGATGCTATGTATAGGTCTGCTAACTGATAAGCTTTGAAAAGGTATAAAAATGATCTAGAGTCAATGATTTCTATGTTTTTACATAGAGGTAAGAATATTAACATTGTTTTAGATGCATATGTTAAATCCATCAGCATTGATTGTCAATTTAATCCCCAAGGACTTAAAACTCTATCCATATCGAATGTTAATCCAAATTTACCAACTTTGAATCCCATTCCAAATGTTATTTAAAATGTTTTAGCTAACATTCCCAACCAAGTCCTTAACCACTTGCCTTTGGCTCATGCTACACTTAACCAGAGTTTAGGATTTCTCAACAATTCTATTTCTATGCCTAACCAACAAATTCAAACTCTAGTCTTAGTACTTGTTAATATGACAAACACACAAACTAAAACTTCTAATTCTAATAAGGGAGAGTTAGATGACAATCAATGGATGGTTTATAATGCAAGCAATGAGTTTCATAACTTATAAAAACACATGAGAAAAATAGTAGAAGAAATTCCCAATAGTAATTTTACATTCTTTAGGTACCAATTTAATTCAACAATGGGAGAAATAATCCTAATCCATCACCTAATAAGCTTTATGAGATAAACATATGTGAGGCAACCTTGTCTAATTGGTGTATAATACACAATACTATGAAATATTGTGAATTGTATTGTATCAAATGGTATAGTGCCTTTGAAATGTTTGAAAGGAGATGAAAGGGTATGAAATTGTTCTAAATGAGTATAGTTAAGCGACTACATCCAAATCTTCTAGTACAGTAATGGTGTTTGAAACTTATGATTTCCCAAGTGAGAATGAAAATGAGACTTAAGATAACGCTAATTAAATTCATAATTTTTCAGCAATTTCAAGGAAAAAACTATAACCTAGGATATAAGAACCAACAATAACCCCTCACCACATCTACGCTTTGAAAAAATAATACCTCTATTCCCCCTGATTGAAAATCTAATAATTATACACCTCCTTTAAAAGGAAATGATCAATATCAACATGGTGATTCACCTAGAAAAAGTGGATATAACATAGTTGTGGAAATGAATAAGATCAGAGTACATATGACCTTTCATGAGTTTTCTCAAATTACAAAACAAAAATAGCTCATATTAAAATTTAAGTGACTAACAAGCCATCTTATGGTGAATAAAAGGTTTCACAGATCAATGTAGTCATTTATAAAGCCAAACCACAAGTTTTACCTTTCCTTTTGTTTTTCATAATATTTGGGAAAATATACAAAACTACCTAGTTGGCTTAGAATATTCAACTAACATGATTCCCAAATGAATTTTTCATAAGCTTGGTTGAACCCCAATAAAATCTAAGAAAGTGGTTATCCAATTAGATAAGTATGTTCTCTTTTTTGGTTGGCCATTTCCTCAAATTTTTAATATAATATATTATGATAGAGTGAGTAGGGAATATTAGGTATGGTGAGGGTCAATGAGGGAGTGATTAAGGATAAGGAGGGAGTGATTAGGGATGATGAAGCAATGATTAGGGATGATGATGGATGGTGAGGGTTAATGAGGGAGTGATTAAGGATGATGAGGGAATGATTAAAGATGATGAGGGATGATGAAGGGAAATGAGGGAGTGATTAGGGAAAATGAATAATGATAAGAGAGTGATTAGGGGTGATAATATATGATGAACAAGTGATTTGGAATGATGGGGGGATGATGAACAAATTAAAGTAATAAAAAGTGGTAGTTTGATGTGTGCAGCTCATCAATGTGACCTATGTTTCCCTAATCACATCATTTTAGCTTGAGTTAATCTTCTAAGTGCCATGAAACAATTCAAAAGGCATAAAAACCTTTAAAAATGACTATATGTTTATGAAAAATTGACATCAATTATAAAATATATGCCTTGAAATCCCCAAGATCAATATTGAGACCCTAAAAATGCTTATGTACTAACTAGATTGGACCAACTCTGTCAGATGCAAATGTGACCCTACTTTCTTATATTTAATAAAATAAATTTAAAGTATAAGTAAAAAAAACATTTATTTTATTAAACCATCTTCTATTAGACCATCTGTCACTTCTAATATATTTTTTATACTTATTTTGTACAATGTGAAGATAACGCATACATGTTCCTTTCACATTACATAAAATAGAGTAGGTAGCACTTCCAAGAGATATTTTATGCTTGTTATTACAATGTGAAATGAATGTCTGTACACTATTGTGTGTGTGTGTGTGTGTGTGTGTGTGTGTGTGTGTGTGTGTGTGTGTGTGTGTGTGTGTGTGTGTGTGTGTGTGTGTGTGTGTGTGTTATAGAGAGTACACATTACATTTATTTTAAATTTAAAAATCCAAGCCTTTTGACTTGAAAAAATGGATTAGATTCATGAGCCAAAGGCTTGGACTTGTCAACACACAATCAAATCTAAGAGTTTTGATAGAGAACAAAAAAATTCAAATTCCATCACAAAATACATTATAAATTTCAATGATAAAATTTATAAAATTATTACCATGATGATGAGCATGCTTTCCTCTTTCCAAATATATGATTTTCATAATTTACTATTTTAAGGTTTCAATCTATGTTAATTTATAACTATAGTTTTTTAAGGCCACTAAATGCCTATATATGCTTTTCTATCTTCTTTAAAATTATCCAAATATTAAAAAAAATGGTTACAAACTAGGCCTAATTCTACATACATTAAATAAAAAACGAGTTTTTTAAGGTAGTTAAGGGGAATTGCATGGCTGCCTATCCATTTTTGTCAGTTTTTAGGATCTTTATAATTGTAAAATTAATAAAAAATTATTTAGAGAAAATTATTAAAAAAATATAGGTTACAAACTAGATGATCTTATCTAAAGTTTCACCAAATGTTTTAAAACAATATTAAATGATGCTCAAAAAAATTTGGATCACACGATCAGCTATTTTATCTTTGTTTAGATTCATTTGGGTCTAAATATAATTTGATATTTGAGGATAAGGTGTTGCTCCATATGGATGAGAGGTTCAAGGGATGGATGTGAGCGAGGGTTTGAAGGGCCTGCAATGGGCCAAAACTTCCATGGCTGGACGGGTCGTGTCTGGTGATAGCATACAGGAGAAGCCAAAAGAGGCATTTTATGTGGGAGAGAGGGTGAGGATTAGCAAAGTTAATGGTTGTTTTTCATGCTGCTAAGATAGACCAGTTTTAGTCATCCCCTCAGAAGCGGTTCAAGATGATGTGGAGTATCTGGCTTCACACGCGTTAATTTATAAGTTTCTTGGAACTCACATTTCCCAGTCGGCTCTGGAAGCCTGGATTCGCAGGTCATGGTAGATTGAGGGAGATTTTGATATCATGCTAGCTGGTAATAGCTATTTTATGGTGAATTTCACTTGTATTTTTGATAGGAATAGAGTCTTTGAGGGAGGCCCATATTTTTATGAACGTATTGGCCTTTTCATAAAACCCTGGCATGTGGGCTTTAACTCAGCTGAGGATCTCCCTTCCAGAGTTCCAGTCTGGGTCCACCTACCGAGACTACCTCTAGAATTTTGGAGGGAGGATATCCTATGACAAATTAGAGCCATGATTAGAACACCAACTACAATCGCTCACCAATCGCTAGACAAGAAGGTTATCACTTATGCACGCATCTGTGCCGACATTGATATAAACAACCCTTTACCAAATTCAATTGAGATTTGCTTGGGATCTTTGACTTGGATTCAAAAAATTGATTATGAGTCCATCCCCTTCTGGTGTCACATTTTCCATGTGTATGGACATCTCTGAAGCCAATGTCCTCATGCACCCAAAGGTCCTGGTAATCTCGAGGGATCATCTGGCCCACAGCCAGCCAAGGCAAGCATGAGGAATGGACAACTTGACCCTACTGGTAATAAAAATGGCCAAGTGGAGAGTGTTGAAAAAGGGAAAGCTCCCCAGAACACCTACAGTTTGGAGCTAGGCCAACCTGACCTCACTGGTCTTGAAAGAGATGGTTTTACCCTAGTTCGACATTGTACTAGAGGGCAAGGGCAGAAACACTCACATCTGGATTGGCAAGGTGATGCAAGATTCAATAGGTTCAAAGTTCTTGATAACATGGTTATAGAGGAGGGTATTCCTGTAATGGTGCATAGTGGAATGCTGGAGCTAGAAGGCAAGAGATATATTCCTTTTGATCCTTAGGACATTAATGCTAAGCAAATTTTAGAACCTGAGATAGCCTCAGAATCCAACGCCCTCATGGTCGCTCCTATTCCACATGGCAAAGATATTCGTTGGGCAAATTTGGTGAAAGAAGTGGAAGATCCTAGCAAAGAAAAGGCACCTCCTTTAGCTTTTGGTCTATTGTAGTGACCTTTTAAGAAAGCCTCCTTCTCCACCCCTTCTAGAGCTAAACTCACAGGAGATCTCTTGGTTGAATTAGGAGCTGTAAAGACCATGGATGAACACTTCCCACACCCCACCCAATGATTATTCTATCATGGAATGTGAGGGGGTTAAATAGCATCCCCAGACAAAAGGCTATTCACAAACTGGTGAAAGACCATTCTCCTGATATTCTTTATATCCAGGAAACCAAACTTTTTGTGGACTCTTTGGTCACTTGCTGTCCTAAGATTTGGGACCTGGGCCAATGGCAGTGTGTTGGCACTTTGGGGTCCTTAGGTGGTCTTGTTATAGGTTGGGATCCTCAAAAAAAATTACCAGTCCATTGGCTATCCTCCACCTCGATTCTCTCAATGGTTGCTTCCTCCCTGGAGACTGGCGAGTTGATTTTGGTCACCAATGTGTACGCTCCTGTTGATCTCCCAGATGAGCTCAAGCTATGGGATCACATTCGGTATGTCTACAGCTACCACCCTTACTTGCCTTGGATTGTTGCATGGGATTTCAACTCCATTCTCAGCCTAGAGGAGAAGAGGGGCGGTTCAGCTCGGTTGTGACCTTCCTCAGAGCTTCTTCGACAAAATATTGATTTGCTTCATCTCTCAGATGTTAAGCCACTCAATGGACTTTTCACATGGAATAACCAGAGGATGGGGGACGCAGCCATATTGGAATGCTTGGACAGGTTCTTAGTCTCTTACTACTGGACTTCTAGCACCATCTCCCTCTCTTCAGATATTCTTGACTGGCGAGGGTCCGATCATTGGCCTATCAAGCTATCCACGAGGCTTATTGCTGCTCCTAAGAAGCCCCCTTTCAAGTTCCAATTGATGTGGCTTTGTGAAGCTTCTCTCCATGTTTTAATGACATACTGGTGGAAGCAAGGGTGCCCAAATTATGGCATGGCTATGTTTGTTTTTTCTAAGAAGCTTTAGTATGTGAAATGGAAATTGAAATGCTAGAACAGCCATGGTTTTGGTAATCTCCACATCAGGAAGAGGAATGCTCAAGACCGGTTGGACATCATAATCAGACAAATTTGGGATCAGGGATTATCCAACGATCTTCACTTAACTGAGATTCAAGCTTCTATGGATTTGGCTGAGTGGGAATTGCAAAAAGAAATATATTGGAAACAAAAGGCTCGTGTTGATTGGCTCCAAGAGGGAGACAAGAATATAGCTTTCTTTCATAAATCCATGTAGGATCGACGTAATAGGAGCTTCATTTCTTCCCTAATTACTCTAGATGGAATGTGTTGGACCTCCTCTCAGGACATATCTAGGGAAGCTATCCTATTTTACTATGCTCTTTTTTCAAATGATACTCCTCTTGACGAGCTTGTTGAAGGTACAGTCTTATCTTGTATTCTCTCGATTGTGACTCCAACAATGAATGAATCTCTTATGCGGCCTATCAGTATTTTTGAAGTGGAGGGAGTGGTCTTTGGTATGAAGAAAGGTAAGGCACCGGGACCAGATGGGTTCCTGATGGAATTCTTCTAGGAATTTTGGGATGTCATTAACCAGGATCTTTTGGAGGTAGTACGGGAATCCTACTTCAACAAAGAAATGCTCCGAGCTCTGAATGCTACTTTTTTTGTGCTTATCCTAAAGCACAAATAGGCTAATTAGCTGGACTATTTTTGACCCATTGCACTTTGTAATGTGGTTTACAAAATTATAACCAAGCTCATTGTGGAGAGGCTTAAAATCTGCCTGTGCTTATCTCCAAGGAACAAGGGGGATTTGTTGCTGGCAAGCAAATTCTGGATGGTGTGGTTATAGCATCAGAAGCGATTCACTCCATGAGTTATTTTTAGGAATGAGCTATTTTTATTAAGCTTGACATGGCTAAGGCTTATGATAGGGTCAACAAGAGCTTCCTACATAAATTTATTCTAGCTTTTTGGCTTTAATCAATATTAGATCCGTTGGGTGCTCAGCTATGTCACAACACCCTCTTTCTCGGTCCTTATTAATGGGGCACCCTCTGAGCTATTTGGTTCTTCTAGAGGACTTCATCAAGGAGACCCTCTCTCTCCATATCTATTTATTATTCTAGTAGAAGGCCTTGGGTGTCTCATCAAGTTTTGGGTCTCCCAGCATGCGCTATAGGGCTGGCACTGGGGAGATGGATTACCTACTCTGTCCCATCTCTAGTTTGTGGATGACACTTCTCTCACTGGGAGAGCTCAGATCCAGGAAGTTGAGGCTTTTTGGTGTACCTTAGACACCTATTTGGTGGCTTTGAGGCAAAAGATTAATGACCACAAGTCCTCTATTATGTTTTTTAACACCCCTGAGCCTATCCAACAAAGGATTAGTGCTATCTTGAGATTCTAGACTCAGTCTCTCCCCCTTACCTACCTTGGGGTTCCGATTGTGGTGGGAAGGCAGCCAAGGCTCTTTTGGCAAAAGGTGCTAGATAAACTAAGGTAGAAATTTAACCATTAGACTCATAGGTGGCTCTCCACAGCTGGTAGGGTGACTCTCCTCCAATCGGTGATTCAAGCCCTTCCCATTTACCGGTGTATGGTTCAAGCTACCCTTGGGTACTTCCTGAAGGAATTTGATGCTTTGTCTTGCCAATTTCTTTGGAGTGGAAACCTACTAAACTCCAAATAGAGCCTGCTTAACTGGGACACAATTTGTCACCTAAAAAAGGAAGGTAGCCTAGGACTCTGCTCTGTAATTCTATTCAGTCAAGCTCTCGCGGCCAAACTTTATTGGCACTAGTGTTCTAGCTAAGCTCATCTCTAGGCCCATATTTTGGCTTTTAAATATTACCCTAGGGAGGAGTTGGTGGATATTTCAAGACTCCCCCTTGAGGGCAGAGGCTCGATGATGTGGGACACTCTCAAATGAGGATCTCAACTGGTGAAGAGAGGTCTCTTCTGGATCTATAATAGGGGGATGGATGCTCTCTTCTGGAGCAACTCTTGAAATGGGTTTCCTCCCTTTTTCTTCTCTCATCCACATCTTCAGTGACTTGGTGACTCTCTAATAGCTGTTGGGTGGAACACGGTGGATCACTACAAGGAAGCTTTTAGGCTAGGCACGGCAGTGGGATATCGATGGAAGAATGCTTCTGACTGGCCCCCAGGCAGTTCTATGGAGGAGCGGCTAGAGTTATCTTAGCTTTTGGCTACTAAGGAGTGCAGCTCCTTGTAAAGATGGGATGTTTTGGCCTGGGGTGGAGATCCCTCAAGGAAGTATTATGTGTCTTTTGGGTACCTTGCTTTGACAAAATAGCTCCTAGGTGAAGTAGTGATTCCTTGGGGGAACAAGGTTTGGTATAGCTATTCTTGGCCTAAATGTAATTTTTTCTTTGGGTACTGGTTCATGATAGGTGCCTAACCTGGGAAAATCTCTGCAAATGGGGCTTTCATGGGCCCTCTAGGTGTGTTTTATGCTGTAGCAGTGAGGAAACCATCTCTCATCTTTTCTTCCAATGCCATTTTACCAAACAGATATGGCACTTGTGGTGGGAGGTGTGGGATCATCCTTGCTGGCATGTGTCTTCTTTGTCCAAATTTTGGGACTGGCTAGGACATCCTCCCTCTCAAGCTTCATTCCTACAGGTTTCCTGGTGCATTGGTCCATCGCTTATTTTGTGGCATGTTTGGTTGGAAAGAAACAGATGGATTTTCAAGGAAGTGAGTTTTGAGATCAATACTCTGTGGGGGAGAATCATGAATTCTATCCTCAAGACCCTTCATGCCAAGTGTGAGGTGGGGGCAGATTTGAGTTTGGCAGATGTTAAAACTTTTGCACACCTCACCTTTGTTCTCCCTAAAGGTCTCCCCACTACTCCTCACACACCTACACATGACCATCGGTAGCCTACATGACCTGTCAACCAGACAGGCCGCTGGTCTCCCCCAGAGGCTGGCACACTCAAAATTAACACAGATGGCTCATTGCAGGGAAATCCCAGACCAGCTGGGATTGGAGGGCTGGGTCATGATAGCACTGGCGAGGTGTAGTTTTTCTTCTCAATTCACAAATGTAGGAACACTAACAATTTCATGGAAGCTCTTGTGCTTTTAGTTGTTGTTCAACAGTGTTGCTCTCTTGGTTGGAATAGAATTGTTTGCAAATCTAATTCACATATTATTATCAATATGTTGAATAAACAAGAAGTTGGTATGGTAGATTGGCACCTGGCTGGAGTGGTGCAGCAGATATTCTAGCTTTGTACTTCCCTAGATTCTATGTTTTTTTTGTATATTCCTTGTGAATGGAACGGGGTGGCTGACTGCTTGGCCAAATGGGCCTCTGAGCATGAGCCACCTTGGAACATCTTAGACCATAGGATGTTGCCTTTGGAATTATCCCAGAAGCTGGATCAACTAGTTGAGCTTGATAAAATGATGTAACTCTTTTTTTCCTAGAGTTAATAATATTTTTACCCCTCTTTTAGTTAAAAAAAAGGTGTTGCTCCATATAGAAGGAGCCCAATCTTTCATAGATAAGGTGGATAGTGGTAGTGTAAACTTGGAATTACTGGTCTAGGCCCTATTGTAATTATGATCACTACATGTAGCCATCATCATAGACATATTAAGGATAATAATAGACCTTGAAAGATTCTAGGAATTCATCCTAAGTTGAATCATATTCTAGTCAGTATTTCTCCTATAAAAAATATGATTGCCACCATTTCATGATAGGTGAATAAATTTTAAGAGAAATCTTGTTTTTTCTTCCTTTGAGAAATTATTCATAGAAAAGTAAGATTATAATTGATCTAACCAGACATCTACTACATATGTGTTAATATTTCCTTAAAATACATGAATGTCTAGGTTTACTTGAAATGTAGGGGGAATCAAAAACCAAAATCTTAACCTGATGATAAAGTTGATGGAATCACCTACTCAAAGACTTATACAAGCTAACCAAACATAAATTTACACTTCTCCAAGAATAGTTCTTCGATTTTATTTTTAATCAAGCCATGAATCTCCTCTTGTGTTTTCTTGGCCATCTTGCCAAAATGGTCTTGTAGTTAGTTTGATGGATCTCAATGCTTGACGTCGAGGCTCAGATACTCCCATCATGTTTTATAAGTCATGAAATAATCATATATACCACTCCAATACCACTCATTTGATAACCAAGTGGTGAAATGATGGAGAACTCTTTATATGAGGCTCTGATTGAGTTATGCGTGAATATAAAAGCTTTTTGGAAGAGATAGTGAAAAATAGAACACACTCTTGAGAAATATGTATGGCTGAAATATTCTCACCTATTTTTCTACTTCTATTATTATATGAAATATGTTATAGATATGTATATATAAATTATGTGTGGAGAGGGATGATATCCATTATTATTGTTGAACCATTTCATGTGTGTCTCCTCATCTATAATAGATATCATGATATCACTTACTTTTTTATTATCATAACTAAGTGGTAATAAAGAAATGGATTTATATGGTGTGGTTTTCCATCTTGGTGGAGGATCTTATGACATATATATTTTAGTTAGTGCAATCTCAATAGACCAATAATGGTGAGTATTGACATAGGTGTTGATATTCGAAATGAATTTATTATCATTGATGTACCACTTTACTTTTAGTATCATAATAAACTCTCTAGGATTTAGATACCTAGAAAAGGAAAACTTAGACACAATGAAAAGGTGATGCTTCATAGGTAGAGAGGAAGGTTGGGTGGTAAATACCCCCCAATAATGTTGAAAAATGGATTTCTAAATGTCTGAGAGTTTGGTGACCCTGATATTAGCATCCTGAATGGATTTAGTCCTATTTAAAACTTGGTTGGAATGGAGAAGATAAAATAATTAGAGGTAAAACCTATCCTATATTCTCAAGAAAAGCATTTAGGCTCAGAGCTAGGCACCTATAAATTTGAATATTTACTCAATTTTAAGGTTATGTTTCCATTTGATACTTTAAGTTTGAATATTATCACTAAAGTAACATAATCAAGTTCTTATTAAATCTTATGAAATTCATGGTATGACGTATCATGAACATGTTTAAATAAATCCTTTTTGCTCCCATATAAATGGATAAATATGGTATTTTATTTAACAACACCCTACCACCAATATCTCTAGTGGGTTTGGTAACCAAGTTCCATATCCACTTGATATGGCTAAGGGTTTTCTCATCCTTAAGATGAGTTGTGTTGAAGAAAAATTGAGACTTAAAGATTATGTTTTGATGGGATCTCCATTAATTTCATAAGAGGATGGGTTGGTGGTTTGAGAGAATGGAATCATTGTTAACTGAAACAAGACAATCCTTGGATCTAGAGAAATAGAACATATCTTACTCTGCAAGTAAGGCCTAGTGTAATATTTTAATGACTCTATGTTGACCCTACTTGAGATTAGACCAAGTAAACTAGGAGGAAGCTAAATTTTTTATCTTATGATGGTTGGGACCAAAGATAATAATATTATTATGCATTTATAACTAGTATTCTCACTCCCCTATGCTCCAACACATGGGCAGATGACCTTATGAGTATTATTTCAATTCCACCATATTGAAATCCCCATGAAGCACCTAGTGAGCATCAAGGAATGAGTCTACCAAACACCTCAAAAGTGGTGTTCTTTTAATGATGTCCTTAGAATCATATAGGTTGGATAACCAAATAAATCATCCATCAAAATTAAAGTGGGTCCCTACCACTCATGACATAATATTCTATGATAGATGAGGCACAAGTAACATGATGACTCCTCTACACCCATGCTCATAACTCAAAACCTGGCACAAAGCACCTAGGTAGATTATATAAGTAACAAATTAAAAGATAAAAAAACATTTTTTTTACTTCTTGTAAACATAACTCTTACATATTTTATAATTTCTTAAAATTATGATTGACTATGTGTCTATGTGTTGGTTAAGTGAGGCCACAAACATTACAGGAATAAATTATCATGGAGATACATCAATATACCTACCATTTCCATCTTTAATGGATTCAAGGGTTGTAAATTTAATATAGAAGGCAAAATATGACCAATTGCCTCTCATAAAATCACTTAACTAATATGGTTGACATTTTTATTAAGTAAATTTTCTATCTTCTGAAGGAGAGGAAATAGCCGACCATCTAAGAATGGTTTTGTGTTTGAAAGAGATCACATAATTTATTTTTGGGGGGGGGTTGTCAGCCTCTCCTTTATAAATATAATGGGAAAATAACATTTTAATATATTAAAAGATAAATAATCAATTTGACTTTTTAAATTTTCTATTTAATTTACTTCTTAATTCTCATTTCCTTGTATACACCAGGAATCGAATCAAGTACATTGGTTGTGTTTGTATGCTCTATGATAATGTATTAATAAGTGTTTTTCATCTATTCTATTTATTTTTATTTAAATCTAAATCCCAAATTATGTGTAAGGTTTTCATCCATATTTATAAATTATGAAAACTTCATTAAATAATTAAATTCTATTTCTTCATTAATCATAAAGTGTATAAATGAGAATAATTTTATTTAAAAAATAATAATTAAATTCCAAATATCTCAAAAATTTATTAATTATAATTTGAATTCCTTATTATTATTCCAAATAGACATTCTTGTTCTATTAATCTAATTTCTCATTCCAACAAAACGTTCTTATCTTTTATTATGAGGTCATTTTCATTCTAATGCATCTAGAATTTTGTAGAAAGTTTTATGGATGCAATGTAAAAAGTCCTCTTTTATGACACATTCATTATAATTATGGAATTCATAATGCACTCAACTAGTCTGAGTAATGGTCAATTTTAAGGATTATAATCCTACTTTGCACATTTTTATCTTAATTCAAATATATAGTAAAAGGTGTTCTTTTCCTAATGCAAACTCATCTGTACATTAATTTCAAAAAAATGGAAATAAACTCATTAATAAATTATTAATAGATTTAATGATCTAAAAATAAAGAGAATTGAGATATAAACTATGCAACCATTTCCACTTGGATCTTACTTGTTTGAATTGTCTTAACAAAGGATACACACTAGATGAAGAGTTGATTTGGTGATATGATTTCCTGAACACCTACACAATGAGCACACATATCTATAGGAGCATAGTAAAGAATCCTCTAAGTTTATTAATATATTAAATATATTTAATGCCATTGATGTCTATTCAACTCACTCCAATCTCCATATATTAATTTTTATTTCCCTTATCAGCCAAAATAAAAGCATAAAATCCATCCTTCTCGAGATTATTTTATTATTTTTAGTCTCAAAAGAACATTCTAAACATAAAATTTATGTCCTTTTACAAAGGTTACCCCTCTATTTATAGGTAAACTCCTATTTATGAGGTTTACTTTATTAGTATTTGATGTGTAGGTATCTAGTAGAATTGTCTTGCACTATTAGTTTATATTGAAATATGTACCATCTATTTTATTTAATATTTTATAAAATTTTAATATCAGGTTTGAAATATACATTGTATTTATAAAAAAAATGAAAAAAAAAACTATTTTTTTAGTTGGTAATTTGTTGGATTTCTATGATTATACATATTTTGGTGGGAAATTGAAACATTTATCAATTAGAAAATTAAGAAAAAAATATCTTATCCATCTAAAAACTATCTTAAATAAATTTTCTATATACATCATTATTTTATTATTTTAGAGATTGAGAATTAAAGTCTACATTTTTTATAACAAATACATATATTATAATCTGTACACATTGGTAGTAGTGTAACAACGTTCAATTTAAATGAGTGAATTGCATGCAATATCATCCTAACAGGTCATTAATATTGTGATAATGGTGTGAAAAAATAAAATAAAATAAAAAAATCATTCCTTAAATGATAATATTATGAATATTTTGATTACCTCTTAGTGTTCAATCCATAAATCCATGTATTAATATAACTAATAACAATTAATTAATGTTATTGAATGTCTCATGTCTATTTCATTTTTAAAGCTTCCTTTGACCAATTCCAAGTTCAACCACATCAATTTGTTAGCTTATAACTTGTTATAAAGAAGGTTACGGACAATAAAATATCTATCAATATGAATTTGAAATAAATATAATGTTATAATAGTGTATTAATGTAAAATATCAATAAAAGTGGTGGATAATAAATTTGATATTTACCTTTTTTTAAATAAAGGGGCTGAAAATTTATTGAAGCAACAATAGAATCACAAAAAAAACAAGATGCATCAAAAGAACCCCAAAGGAGCCCCATGCCAAACCAATTACATATTATTATCCTCTAAAAAAATCTTTTCCAAATATCCCACAGAATTTTGAGGCAAGGGTCCCCAATCACTGGCACCCCACCCCTCCTCATGCTATGAAGCCAACTTGGTCAGGCAATCCACTTTTCTATTCCATTCTCTAAGAATATGACAAAAGGAGATAAGCTCCAAATAACTACACAAGCTCAAAACTTGATTAACCACCAAAAATAATTGCCAACTAGCTCCCTCTAGCCTATGATCATTTAACATATCCATAAAAATTAGTGAATTAGATTCACAAACAATCTGCCTCCAATGCAGAGAGCTCCCTCTTTCCACTACATGAAGAATTGTCAGGGCCTCCATCATATTATTGGTCTATTTCCCTTTATACAAAAAATATATAAATACCACACCAATTCCACTATCCTTACCAATACCACCAATCCTTGCATGTCCAACATTCCCCCTAGAGGAACCATCAGTATTCACCTTCGGGATACCTCTATGTGGGGTATCCACCTACCATCCTACTAAATTTTTTGATTAGTATGACAAAATCTTCTACCAATAGAGAAACCCAATCCATCAACCTTCAGCCTCAAGTTCCTTATGATATTCACATCAATAGGATCCACAATATCAGACAAGTCTCATTTCACAAAAATGGTCTCCTAGACCATGCTACGAATCTTTTTCCATAACAGGCCCTCCACCATATGTTGGGGATCAACCAACAAAATTGATTACTATGCGAAAGTAACTAAACACATAATTAAACTAGAATTGAAAATAACTAGAATCAGAAATAGCAAGGAATAAGAGATACAAGAAACCACCCTGAAAACTTGTATTAAACTCTTGGAAATACAATTGAAGAAACCTCTGTTCTTTTCACACCTCTCTCAGATGTACATCTCTCTTTCCCTGAAGATTTCTCTTTCTCAATTACAATCAACTCCAACACTTGGATTGATACACATATACAATTCTACAATTGCCTACTTCTACCCAATAAGCTATGAAGATCTATCCCAATATATAGAATTAGGGATCATGAGCAATGCAATTACAACCATCAGATACACCTCATAATCTAAGGCTTAAAATAGTTCTACTAAAAATAGAAACTCAAACTTAAGACTAACACTTAATCCTATCATGCAAACATTCTGTTATGTCCACAAAAATAGCATTCTGGATGCACAAGTGACCGACATCAATCCCTACCTGTCTGCCTATGACCGACGTCAACTGATCCATGATCGACATCGACAGCCTCTGGTCCATTCCTAACCATCATCGATGACTGTGTGACTCTTGTAGCTTTCACTTAGCTCATTTGGTGAAGCTTTTAGCTCCATAACTCAACAATCTCCCACTTGAAGATAAACAGCTGCACCAGTACCTGTACAACAACATCTTCTAGATTCTCCATCTTCAAACTCAATCATGAAGACCAATAGAAATTGAATGAAGATTCAACTTCTCCTTTGTTATCGGCTTGGTTAACATATCTACAAGGTTCTCATCTGTATGGATCTTCTCCAGCTTCAACTCACCATCCTCCAATACCTGTCTAATGAATTGGTACCTAAGCTGTGTATGCTTGGTTCTTGAGTGAAAGGCTGAATTCTTAGCCAAATGAATTGCACTTTGATTGTCACTATACAAACTACAACTCCCTTGCTCATTTCCTAGCTCTTCCATGAACTGTGTCATCCATATCATCTCCTTGCTAGCCTCTGTGACTGCAATATATTATGCCTCTGTAGTAGACAAGGCAACAACCTTCTGCAACTTAGAAATCCAACTAACCGTCGTTCCACCAATAGTGAAAACATATCTTGTGGTGCTTCTCCTGCCATCCAAATCACCTACCATATCTGAATCTACATAACCATGTAGAGAAGTGTCTAAATTGCCATAGCATAAATGCCTACTATTGGTTCCTCTCAGATATCTAAGAATCCACTAAACTGCTTTCCAGTGTTCCTTCCCTGGATTGGCCATATACTTACTGACAACTCCCACTGCTTGGGCAATATCCGGTCTAGTACATACCATTGCATACATCAAACTCCCTACTACGGAAGAATATGGAACTCTACTCATGTACTGTACCTCATCATGTGAATTTGGACATTGTTCTTTACTCAACTTGAAGTGTCCAACCATAAGTGTGCTTACTGGTTTTGCATCCTACATATTGAATTGTTTCAACACCTTGTTCACATAATCCTCTTGAGACAAAATCAACCTGTGATTTTTCCCGTCTCTCTTGATACTCATGCCAAGGATTTTCTTTGCTACTCCCAAATCCTTCATGGAAAATGTGTGAGCTAATTTCACCTTAAGCTCATTAATATCCTGCATGTGTGAACCTGTAACAAGCATATCATCTACATACAGTAACAAGATAATATATCTACCATTATTCAATCTCTTAAAATACACACAATGGTCAGATTGACACCTACTGTAGCCATGCTCAGTCATAAACCTGTCAAATCTCAAATACCACTGTCTAGGAGCTTGCTTGAGACCATACAAGCTTTTCTTCAACCTTCACACAAGGTTCTCCTTACCTTTGACCTCAAACCCTTCTAGCTGATCCATATAAATTTCTTCATCCAAATCTCCATGAAGAAACATTGTCTTAACATCAAGCTGCTCAAGATGCAAATCCTCAATAGCAACTAAAGACAATACAATCTGTATAGAAGTCATCTTAACTACAGCAAAAAAAATCTCACCAAAATCGATACCTGGTTTCTGTGCAAATCCTTTCACTACCAACCTAGCCTTATATCTCAATTGTCCTTTCTCACCTTCCTTCAATCTGTAGATCCATCTGTTCTTTAGTGTCTTCTTTCCTACTGGCAACTCAACCAAATCCCATGTTTGGTTCTGTTTCAAGGAATCAATTTTCTCATTCATGCCTAGCTCCCACTAATTCTTAGATTCTACCTGTATTGCTTCATCAAAACTCTCTGGTTCTCTACCATCAGTGAGCAATAAATAGAATAATGAAGGTGAATATCAAATTAGAGGTTTACTTACCCTTTCTAACCTCTTGATGGGCGTCTGAGACTCATTCACAACACGCTGTCCACCCAAACTCTCTGATAGTGATCGACCTCGGTCACCTCTAGGCCTGTTACTAGCTGACGTCGGTTCCACATGACCAACCTGGATTCCTTCCTAGCCAACGTCGGTCACTGTTTGACTGACATCGGTTCCTGTATTGCCGACATCGATTCTTGCCTAATCGATGTCGGTCTCTGTGTTTTTCTAGAAGTGATTTCTCACGAGCTCATTTTGGACCATCACCTCATCCAATTCTTCATGGCTCTGCTCAGAATTCTTTAGCTTCTTGAGCTAATCACTATACATCACTTTTTCATTGAAAACAACATCATGGCTCCTAATTATTTTGTTAGTTCCTAGATTCCAAAACCAAAATCTAAAATTATCAGAGCCATAACCAATAAATGTGCACCTCATAGACTTAGCATCCATCTTCTTTCTATTTTCCTTATCAACGTGCACAAAAGCTTCAGAACCAAATACTCTAAGAAATGAAATATCTACCTTTTTACCTATCCACACCTCTTCTAGGATTCCACCATCTAGTACTGTAGAGGGTCCTCTGTTAATCAAGTAAACTGCAGTATCCATAGCTTCTACCCAAAACTCTAAGGGCAAACCAGCATGCAATCTCATACACCTTGCACGCTCTAATATTGTTCTATTCATCCTTTCAGCAACTTCATTTTGCTGAGGTGTCCTTGGAACCATCCTTTGTCTGCGTATTCCATGCATATAACAATACTAGTTGAACTTGTAGCTGCAAAACTCACCACCATTGTCAGATCTAAGGCACTTCAATCTCCTACCAGTTTCATTCTCAACCAAAGCTTTCCAAATCTTAAACGTGTCAAATACATCGGATTTCTTCTTAATACAATAGACCCATACCTTTTTTATAGCATCATCAATGAAAGAAACAAAGTATTGTCATCCTCCAATAGAAGCAACCTGAGATGGTCCCCACATGTCTGTGTGAACAAGCTCTAACTTGTGCTTCTTCTTTGTTGACCTAGTCTTGAGAAAACTCACTCTCTTCTGTTTTCCAAAAATATAGTGCTCACAAAAATCTAGATTTATTCTTTTCAAATCTGAAAGCTTACCTTTTGACTTAAGAATTGACATCCCCTTCTCACTCATGTGGCCAAGCCTTTGGTGCCACAACTTTGCATCTACATCTGAAGTAGATAATACAGAAGGAGAATTGTTAGTAACACAATTACATAAATAGAGAGTACCTACTCTCTTACCTCTGGCTAACACAAGTGCACCCTTGGTAACCTTCCAAGATTCAGCTGTGAGAGTTATTGAACAACCCTCATCCCCTAACTTTCTTGCAAAAATCAAATTCCTCTTCAGGCTGGGTACATGCATGACATCTTTCAACACCCACGTGTTGCCATTCTACATTTTCAACTGCACTTTTCCTTTGCCAATCATTTTACAAGGTTCATCATCCCCTAAATAAACTATTCCAAAATCTCCATGGACATAGTCATTGAAATATTCTCTATTTGGGGTTGCATGAAAAGAGGCCCCAGAATCTAAAACCCAAGATTCTATATTATTATGCAGAGAGAATATAAGAGTATCTTGTGCAACTATACCTGCAACTTTTGCTTCTTCTTTACCTTGATGCTGATTGTCTTCTTTAGGTTTTGACCAGCAATCTTTGCTTATATGCCCTATCTTTCCACAATTCCAGCAGGCTATCCTCCTGCCATTTCTTGATTTGGATCTGCCTCTCATCTTTGACTTAGACCTTGATCTCCCTTTCTTGCTCTTCTCTTTTTGCCTTCCCCTGCTCTCAACACTTAAAGTGTTCCCTGATGTTTTCTCTGTGCTTTTCCTGTGAATTTCTTCATTCAAGATTACACTAACAGTATCATCTACTTTTAAAATATTTGAAGCAGATGCAGTATTACTAACTGCCATTACCAAGCTATGCCAGCTCTCAAGTAAAGAGCATAAAATTAATAGAGCTTTAATTTCATCATCAAGCACTATTTTGACTAAATTTAATTGATTCACAATTCCATGGAAATCATTTAGATGATTAGATACATATCCACCTTCCTACATTTGCAAATCAAATAACTGCTTCATAAGATATACCTTATTTGGCTGAGGGTTTTTCATATAAATTTGCTAAAGTAGTCATTAACTCTACCGTTGACTTTGTCTGTGATAAATTAGATATCACAGTAGATGCTAGACTCAATCTTATAGATCCAAGAGCCTTTCTATCAAGAACTTCCCATTCTTCATCCTCCATCTCTGTGGGCTTCTTTGCAATCCCACCTAACAGTAAGTATAGATATTTTGATATAGATAATCTTCTATCTGCATTCTCCATAATTGGTAATTATTGCCATTGAACTTTTCCATTCTCAGTTTACTTTCTTCTACTATTGCTTCTCCCACTCAAACAGTAACCCCTGTGAGTAACCTGTAATCAATACACACTAACTAGAACCTGAAAACACCTGTTAGTCAACCTGAGCTCTGATACCACTTGTTGGGGATCAACCAACAAACTTGATTACTATGCAAAAGCAACTAAACACGGAATTAAACTAGAATTGAAAATAACTAGAATCAAAAACAGCAAGGAAAAAGAGATACAAGAAACCACCCTGAAAACTTGTATTAAACTCTTGGAAATACAATTGAAGAAACCTCTGCTCTTCTCACACCTCTCTCAGATGTATAGCTTTCTTTCTCTCAAGAGTTCTCTCTCTCAATTACAATCAAATCCAACACTTAGATTGATACACATATACAATTCTATAATTGCCTACTTCTACCCAATAAGCTATGAAGATCTATCCCAATATATAGAATTGGGATCATGAGCAATGCAATTACAACCATCAGATACACCTCATAATCTAAGGCTTAAAATAGTTCTACTAAAAATAGAAACTCACACTTAAGACTAACACTTAATCCTATCATGCAAACACTATGTTCTATCCACAAAAATAGCATTCTGGATGCACAGGTGACCGATGTCGGTCTCTGCCTGTCTGCCTGTGACCGACGTCGGCCGATCCATGACCAACGTCGGCAGCCTCTGGTCCATTCCTAACTGTCGTCGGTGACTATGTGACTCCTGCAGCTTGCACTTAGCTCATTTGGTAAATCTTTTAGCTCCACAACTCAACACCATATACACATCATGAAATGACTTATGATTCTTTTCCAACCATAGATTCTAGATAATAAAAGTAGGACCAATAATCCAAGAAGTCTTAAGAAAAGAGGTTTGAGAAGGAGGTCTATCAATTCTATCCCAAAAATCAACCAAAGAAGAGGCACGAACACAAGTATGGTTCCAATCCTCCCACCATAGGTGCCAAATCTCCCAAGTAAAAGGGCACTAAAAGAACAAGTGAGGGGAATCCTACTCACTACCCTTGCAGATAACATAGATAAAAGGGCCTTGGAAGCCTCTCCTCCACAAATTATCCAAGGTAAGGCATCTATTCTGGACCACCATCCATAAGAAAAAATTACATTTAGGCCATGAAAATTTATTCCAAACTTATTTTCACCAAGGAATACCCACCATCCCATACATCTATCTATCCAACTCCAAGTATCCTGAGGCAACAAAAAAATGTCTTTTTGGATCAGGGCCCCAAGCCAGAATGTCCCTCCTAGGAAGAGAATTACATAATATGTTAGCCAAATTCCTAGCAAGCTCTTGACAAGCATCCTTAATGCCACCTAGTACCCATTCCTATATAGCCTTTTAGGGCATCACTTCCATCTGACCCAAAGCTTGATTCACATGAAAATTATCCACCTTACTCCATCCAGCAATAAGAAAACTGTCACAAAGAGGTTGTAAATGAGGAAAAACTGTCATCATGGGGGGATGCCCATCCCATGAATCATGCCAAAAGAGAGCATCAAATCCCTTCTTTCAAATTTAAAAGAGACCCTACTTAAAAAAAATCCCTTATTTTGAGAGTCTCCCAAATTATGGAATCCTTCTTTAAAAGATTACACCAAGAGACATTCATATAACTCACACCTGAAAGATACTTGAGGGTGAAAATTTGAGCCCAATCTTGATCTTGATAAGTACACCAATGCCAATATAATTTGGCAGCCAAATCCTACCCACTCAAACCCATAGGTTTGAGGCCCAGGTCACCTTCGTTCTTTGGTCTACATATAGAGTCCCACTTCACAAGGCTCCATTTTGAGGAGGATGAATTATCAGTCCATAGAAATTGATCGACAAGGGCATAAAACTCCTTAACAAAGCACATGAAAGAAACTTTAAAAAAACATCTATAAATAGGAAGGGCCTGAATAACCAAATTTAAAAGATTCACCTGACCAACCATCAAAAGCTACAAACAAGTCCAGTGGCAAACATTGTTATGAAGTTTATCCAAAACATCTATTCCTGATGATGACATTTTATTCCTATGTGGGATAGGGGAAACCCTAACCATGATCTTATTATTTTTACTATGCATGTTCACAAGGTTTGGTGGGGCTAGTTTGTGTGGTGTTCACATGGGCAGTGGTGTGCAAATTTTTGGTGATGCATGATTTTTTCTTTGGGGTTGTGTTGCTAGTGGATGGTTTTTTTATGGTTCCTACGTGACTATGTGGGAGATGTTTCATTCTTTTTTCTATTTTAGAGGCTCTATCTTGTGATTTTGGTGCTTATGAGATATGGATCTTTTTAATACCAATATGCATGAAAACCATGAAGAATTTAAACATGCTTTTGACTAGCGAAGATTCCTCTTCAGAGAAAGGTTTTCTAAGAATTAAAAAAGTGAAAGGATGCCTAGAGAGAATCCATGAGTGCCCAGTTTTGGTTATCTAATCAGAGTCTATTGAGGAAGATAATGCCTATCTGACCAATCATGCTCTGATCTATAAATTCATGGGGATCTATCTCTCATTGTTAGTTTTGGAATCTTAAGCCTGGAAGGTTTAGATTAAACTATTCATGAAACCCTATCATGTGGGTTTCAGTTTGGTTGAGGAACACCCTATGGGTGTTCTAGTTTGGGTTCATCTTCCTCAACTCCCCTTAGAGTTTTGAAGGAGTGATATCTTGCATATGATTACTATGCTTCTTCATCCAAGAGGGATTCATCCCAGTTAAGCCTCACAATAAGGGAAGGGGTTTGAAGAGAAATCTGAAATATAGGCACTATGATGGGGTTTTTAATTGGTTTGATGCTCTAGAAAACTTATCTCAAGAGGAGGTAACTCTGGTTGATTTATCAGTTGGTGTTGAATCATTGGGAATGGACTTTTCAAAGGATAAATGGAATGACCTTTTAACTTCCAGTGGGGTAAGTGTAGGTTGAGCATATGGTTATAGATAGGACATCATATATTTTAGTCAAAATTGAACTGTGTGGGCCTTTGGTCCAACAAGAGGTGGCAACCTTGGTGCATTCAACTCCTTCTCTTCTAGGGGAGGCTCTAGATACTAGTAAGAATAGAAAGAACATATAGGATCTAGGTTTACATTTGAAGTAGCTTAAAAAGAGTCCTTTGGAGAAGGCTTCCAAGGTAGGGTGCAAGAAGGGCCTAGAGAAGGTTAAAGTAACTGGTGATAATTTGGTCAAATTAGGGAGAGTGAAGACCATTGACCCCCACTTTTCCCACTATAAAAATGATTTTTATTTCATGTAATGTGAGGGGTATGAATACCATCCCTTGAAAAAGGCTATTCATGAGATGATTAGTGCTCATTATTCTGATATGGTTTTTCTTTAGGAAACTAATTTATTTATGGACTGTATGTTGAATCATTTTTTCCTATATCTAGTCTTGTGGATCATGTTAGTGTGTTGGGGCTTATGTATATTATTGGGTGTAGCTTATTTATGGGATCCAAGGAAGATTTCTCCTCTCAGGTGGTTTTCATGCCACTCTTCTTTGTTTGTGATTGCTTTTAGCTTGGATTCTAGTGAAACCTACCTCTTCACTAATGTATATACTACTTCTAATTTCATTGGTAAAGTTTAGCTATGGTCTCATGTTAGATATATCCAGTCTTTGGATCCCTTTCTCTCATGGGTTGTAGTTGGGGATCTTAATGTGTTTATTTGTCTTGAGGAAAAATGTGGAATGCTAGGCTTGATTCATCTTCTTACCTTTAAAGGGATAATATAGAGCTCCTAAATTTATCTGATGTGAAGCTAAATAATGGGACCTCCACATGGAATAACAGGAGGTTTGGTGATAACACTATTTTTGAGAGGCTTGACATATTTCTTGCTTCCTACTTTTAGGTTAGTGATAGGTGGACTACTAGATCTGAGACTTTGGATTGGAAAGGATCAGATCATTGGATAACTAAACTTTCTTATATTTCATTTAGATCTTCTAAGATCCCATCCTTTAAATTCTAATTAATGTGGTTATAGGACCCCTCCCTTTATGATCTATTTAGAGGTTGATGGTTACAAAGAAATCTAGATCATGGTAGAGCTATGTATTCCTCTGCCAAGAGGTTACAGCATGTGATGTTTGGGCTCAGCAATTAGAACAGGCAATGTTTTGGCAATCTTCACCTCAACAAATTATCAATCCAAGCTAGTTTGGATACCATTACCTGCCAAATCCATGATCATGGTTTTATTAATGATTTTCTTAGGAAGGAAGTTGTTTCTATCAAGGAACTTGAGGAATAATGTTTGTGTGAGGAGATCCTCTGGAAGAAAAATTATCATGTAGATTAGCTCCAAGAAGGAGATCAAAATATTGGCATTTTCCATAATTCTATCAAGGTTAGAGGGATTAGAAACATTATTGCATCACTGGTATCACTAGAGGGGGTGCATCTTATTTTGTAGGGGTGAGATTTCTAGTGAGGCTTATAACTTATTTTTTGAGGTTTTCACTTAGGACTCTCTTCTGGCCTATGGTGAGGATAACCCTATTTTGGATTACATTCTTGCCTTGGTCTCTTATGAGATGAATGAAGGTCTTATGCACCATAATTCTCTATATAAATTAGAAGAGGTTGTGTTCCAACTAAAAAAAGCTAAAGCCCCAAGCTCAGATGACTTTCCTATTTAATTATTTTAGGAGTTTTGGGGGGGTTATCAAATTAGACCTTTGTGAGGTGGTTCAAGAGATGCATTAGAATAAGCAAATGTTATGAGTTTTTAATTCTAATGTTTAATCTCTTTTACCAAAATGGAGGGAGCTAACTATTTGGACCACTTCAAACCTATTTCTCCTTATAATGTGGTCTATAAAATCATTACCAAATTGATAGTGAAGAGGCTTAAGATGTGGCATCACTCTTTGATTTTTGAAGAACAAAGTGGTTTTGTTGCTAGTAGGTAAATCTTAGATGGGGTTGTTACTTATATCAAGGCTATTCATTCTATGGTGAAATCAAAGGAGAAATCCATGTTCATCAAGATTGATATGTCTAAGGCTTATGATAGGGTTGATGGGCCTTCTTGAAAATTTTTCTTTAAGCCTTTAGATTTGGTAGAGCGTGGATTTATTGGGTCATGCGTTGTGTTACTTCCTCTTCCTTTTCTATTCTTATTAATGGTGAGTGTTTGGAGTTGTTCACTAATTCTAGGGTTATGCATCAAGGGGATACTCTTTCTCCTTACCTATTTATTATTATGGCTAAGGGGTTGGGAAGGTTTATCAAATATCAAGTTAATCAAGGATTGATTCAAGGTTAGAGCTGGGTAGATAGGGTGCCTCCTCATTCTCACTTGTAGTTTGTGGATGACACAACTTTTAAGGGTATGGCCGTGATCTAGGAAGCAATGAATTTAAAGAAATTTTATATTTACTTGTGTGTTACAAGGGAGTGTAAATTATAAATTTGGCACCAATTTGATCGTGATATGCTAGTTTTTATTCTTCCTTAGAGAAGTTAATCAAAAAATCATGTTATCTTAACAATCCATTATAATTTTTTCTAGTAATTTTTTTTTGAATCCAATGCAATATAGCAAATAAATTGGCACCATCCATCACCAATCAACAAATATTTTTTAGATAAAGTAAGAAAGTTATTACTTAATGTATTTTTTAAAAAAATTAATATAATAAATTAAATTAAATTATGTAAATAGGTATAACGTGAAATTGAAATGAACCTTATAATTGACATCCTTTTAATTTTCATAAAATATTTTATACCTTAATAATTGATCTCCATTTAATTCTCATATGATATTTTTCCTTATTTTTTGAAGAGACAATGGAAAAATGTGATATCTTTGAGGTACTATATTATTTTGTAGCTCATTTTTTTAATTTTTTTCTTAAAACCTAATGTAGTGATATATTTGACATACATAAAGAGGTGTTGAATTTCTTTGAATCCCTTCTTGATTCCATGGAGGCATCTGATCTTCATGCCCAAGATGAAATGATTACTTTCATCCCTAGACTTGTCACTGATGAATAAAATAAGTCTTTAATGTCTCCCTTTATTGAGAAGGAAATAATAAAAAGTAGTTTTTTCAATGAAAATAGACAAGGCTCTAGGGATGAATGGTTTTGTGGCCACATTTTTCAGGTTTCTTGGCCCATTGTAGGGGCTGAGGTTATTAGAGAGGTGGAAGAGTATATGTTAAAAAGGTTAATGAAAATTGAGCTAAATGCTACCTTCATAACATTGATTCATAAAGGTGCTAACCAACCCACCATTAGTGACTAAACCTACCTCTCTTTATAATAATTTTTATAAAATAGTGTCAAAATCAATTTATTTCTAGCCTAAATCTTTCATTTTAGATATGATCTAAAGTGAATAGGTTTTTTTCCCATGGACATAACATTCAAGAAGGCTATCAAATTATTGGTGATTCCATTATTTAATCATGCCATTGTAACCCTTTTTTTGTTAAGGTAAAATGCTTTTGACCGTAGTTATGAACCAGTACTGGGAAATAGAAGGCTACTCAATCCCCCAAAATAAGAAGATATCAACATGAGAAAAGGAAGAAATAAATCAACCTAGATGAAAACATGCTTTCAATAAGGAGAATAAGGCAATATTTACGAAAACAAGGGAAAATAGTCAAACGATAAAACATTTTTCCAAAAAGCAACAACCAAACCATGACCAATAGAAAAACTTCAACCCATATAACATGAATGAAAATTGAGAAGACAAAATAAATCTAGAAGACAACTGAGATAAGTCCAATCTATGGTGATACACTATTCAAATGTAAGTATAGACTATCTTCTCTTGTGCCCCAAAAGAGGGGCCTTCATTTTCCAATGGGATCCCTCTTTTAGTATTGCTTCTACCTCAAATCATAACCTTTCTACCTTATAAAATATACTTTTCCTCTTTACAAAGGACACAACATCATATTTAAGTTTCTTACCATGCACGGTCTAAGATATCACAGTAGGAGAGAGGAGGAATGATGTAGGAGGGGGAATATAAAGGAGAAACCTAGGGAGGGGAGATAGGGTTGAGGAGAATAGTGGGAGGTAATCAAATAGGTGGCAAGGGGGGTTAAGAGAAGGGAAGGATAAAATAAAATCATCCACAGACAACCATCTCATTACCAAGTCACAATTGGGTTTCTTAGGAGTGTCTTTCATAACTTTAGGAAAACACCTAGGGGAGGAGGAAGAAGGAACTTACCCTCGAGATGAATGTGGATCGGTTGAAGATCCCTCCTTCAAAAATTCCTTAGTAATAACCTCTTTAGAGAAAGGGGGAAGAAGAAATGTGTCATGATTATGCCATGATAAATCTCAACTAAGAGTCTCACATTTCTTCTTTTAAACTTGAAATGACTGAGGAGCAAAGGGACCCCAAAGCATGGAAGGACACCAAATGATCTAGTGATTAGGAATATTGTAAAGGAAATAATGGAAGGGGAGACCTTAATTTAGGAATTGAGTCCATGATCTGCATGAGAGAAAATTCACTAAATGAAAGATCAGTTTGGAGAGGTCAATGATATCACATGCTATGATAAAATTGAGATTATAGGAGGAGTCATCAATGATCACAACATAACCAACTTGATTCACCAACAACTTGATGAATTTTTTTCTCCTTAAAATAAGTGGAAGATTATACAACCTAATCCATAGAAGAGAAGCTAAAACTTGGGCCTTGTTAGGATCAAATAAAAGAGTCTAGGATCACCAAAATAAGTTGAAGTTATTAAAAAACTAAGGTCCAAAGTTGAGCATAAACTCACAATTAGAGGAGCTCTAAAATTTAACAAGGAAAAAACTAGAACTGAGCAGGGTGAAAAAGGGAACAAAAATGAAATTTTAAGCCTCAGAATCCTAATTAGAGAGGTTAGAAGTGGAAAGGAACCTATCCACACATTTACCAAAAATATATTTGCAACCTATCTCAACTTCCATCTCTTGGATAAAATATTTAAGGATAAAAAGGTTAGGGATATTCTTAGAAACATTAATGGGCACATCCCCATAGAGATGGGTTGGTGGGATGTAGACAGCAAGGAGGCATCAACTAGGGAGGGAACCCTAAAAGAAGAACCAAGAGGGATCTAAGTTTATAAGAAATCACTACAAATATGAAATGGGTTATAAATTTTTATACATTTGGCATAAACCCATTGAGTCATAGACCCAAGCTAAGGATGCTCAACCACATGAAAAGAATCAACACTAGGATAAGGGGGAGCCATAATCCCAAACTGGGAGCATGATGTTTATTTCTTATACACCAAAAAAACAACCATGATAATAGATTGAATACCCATGCTATAAAGGAAGGAAGACATGGAAATGCACACAGACTCAAGTTTCATGATGTAAGGATTAGGAGCTACTCTACTAATAGTGGGAACAAAAATGACAATAAAAAATGAATCAATATTAGGTCACCTGATGTAAAAATCCATAGAAGGAGTAACAACATAGCACTTCCTAATAGAACACATGGTTGGGGGTAGAGGATCAATAGAATGTGGAGACAACATGAGCCTTGGGAGTTTGAAAAAATCCCATAATTGAAGTAAGAATGGGAGGATAGAGAAAATTCCTTTGTAAACTAGCCACACTACCTCCATCAACACAGAGTATAGTGACCACTCTATGAGAGCCATTTTTAGGAGAAAACTTCATGGGCCATCAAAGTTGGCATGCTCCACAAAGGATTCAAGAAGGTTTGATTTAGAGTCCCATAGAGAAGTCTGATAGACTGGACCCATTACAAGGTGCCATTGGAAACAAATCAAGCTAGGTATTTGATTTTAAACTCATTTTTCACCCTCATTGAACTTATTTTAATTTATTAACTCTTATAGTTATGTAAATTTAATGTAAATATATTCAACTCCAACAAAATCATAACGTCAATCGATAAATACATATTAGCTTTTCCTAACCATGTTTTCTTAAGTCAACACCCTCATCAAGGGAAATGGTTCAACTATAAACCACATTTTAACAATACCTCTAATTTGTTTCCCACAACTTTCAGTCATAAACCATATTTAAGAATCATGTTTAAGGGTTGGTGTTGCTCCACAATCACTCCTTTTCAAGTCATAATTTAAATATGTCCATGTTGGTTGATATTTAATAATACTCTCATTGAATGAACTATTCCAATACATACATGAACAATAACATTACATAAATACTTAAATTTTATTATATGAAGGATACAACATGAATTTATTATATATAATATCTTGATACACTCCTAGAAATGAGGAGAGGCTCAAGGATTACACTCATAATAGTAGTTGAAAACACACACACACATAAACACAAACACACACACTTATATAGCATAGGGATTGGTAGTCCATTTTATTAGGTCGATACACTTTATTTTATGGTTTTCATGATACACTAAGCATACCTTTAACTTATTCTTATTCTTTCAGAGTTAAGTTATGAGCTTACATATATTAATCCCATAGTTTTTTGAGATCTTCTTCTGAGCAACTGTCAATGTTGTAGCTACTTTCTTTGAGAACAGTCTTGATCCTTTTTAAGGAAATGTTCCTAAGCTTATGTGTAAACTTAAGTGTGGAATCTAAAATATTTTTTTTAACATTACCCTCAGTCTTATGAACTCTTTCGATGAACTCATCTATACTATTCCAAAATGTTTTAAGAAATGATTTAATGATATCCAAAACATCATTGACTATATCAACAATACTTTCCTAGAGACTTTGAAACTTAGTCATCACCAATTTTGTAAGGGAATTTATGCCTAAAATAATGATGTTCCATATTCTTATGTCTTGTCCAACTATAGTGATTGAAAAGAAATTAGAAACATCATAAAAAATATTAGCATTTTTATATTCATTCACATTATGGAAATGAATCACGCTACCTCATCCTTGTAATTACTTCAACCCTTCAATTTTTACATGTAGCCTAAAATAGAAAAATAAAACATGAGAGTCGTCAATCTCCATAGTTGATCTCAACACAAAAATAGATATAAATGTAAATTTGCTCACATCACAATTGAATGATTTTGGAGAAGATATACTTGGAATACATATATTAGCATGCCTATGTAAACAATAATCTACAAGGTGAATGGTGGACATGTTGCACTTCATATGTGACTTCCACGATGCACAAAAGTGAACATTTTTACTTATAATTATGTACTAAACAATTTTTATTAATTTATTTTTATTGTTGGTGGCCATTTTTATTCCACTAATCTTAACTTTATTCTAGTTACTTCTACTAATGATAATGTTATTTAAGATATGATTTAATATAGAACAAGCTTAATTTGTCAATGTCAAGCTAAATTTATTATAATTTATGGCATGTTGATGTTATTCTTATGATACTTCCACTAATGCTAATGCCTTTTCAATTTTATTTTGATGCTAATGCGATTCATATCTCACTTCTATCGATGAAACACATGGCCTTTGAAGGTTTTTATTTTGTTAAATTGATTTTTTTAAAATCTTAATTTGTTAATGTTAAACTTGTATTATTCTAATTACTTTCATAAACCCAAGTGATACTCTAAACCATTTTCATGTAGTTCTATTAAATGATATGATACAAATTTGGCAACAGGTACTTTTGTAAACCATTTTCATTGGGAAGGAACTTGAACTAAATTAAAAACCTATAAGATAGTGATGTCTTGTCAACATGTCTATTTGACCTGAGTATCAATAACTTGATCTTGTTTTACTGCAATGATGCAATCTAGATTGATCTTTGTTTCTTAAACAGTCTATGTAGTATTTAAAGTGTCCAACATAGGTGAAAAGTAATGTCATAATATTTTCCATTGAAGTCTGGATGCAACCCAAGATAAGAAGGTAGATTAATCTTGAAAGTGTTATCCCTTACTTGTTGATTTTTTAGGGCTCATACCAAAGTCGTTGAAGCTTGTGTTAAGGTTATATAAGGTTTTATTTATATAGGTGTAGCCATAATCGATCATTTATTTGTAATGTATGTAATGTCAAATGTTTTTCATGATTTTACTTATACTTCACATTAGTGTTCTATAGAATGGTTTCCACATTATGTTGAATGTGTTGAATGTCCTCAATGAATTGAGCTTATTTTTCAACTTCTTCTTGAGTTGAAGTGTTTTTTGTTGATGGTGGAACATGATAAACTATGTCAATGGGTGCAAGAGGTTAGAAACCCAAGTAAACGTAAAAATGGCTCTTGGAGGCACCACTATGTAGAGTTTTATTATTGTTTTGCTGAAAGAAAAATAATATGTCATCCCAAATTCATTTCCTCTTTAAATTGTACACTTTAAAAAGGTGAAATATAATCCTATTTACAACTTTTGTCACATTTTTAGAGATATAACCATCTACAACTATGATGGTACCATATATTTCAAATATTATAACTTTAGTTGCTACAATAACATCCATTTTAGTAGACTATTTTATTTCATTGGTATGAGTTTTATTATGGTAAGTGATACATAATCACTAAGCTTTTCTATATTAGCCATGTCCATGTCACCAACATTAATTGCTTCCATTTCATATCCATCTATTTAATCTTCTTTAGTTGGGACATCATCCACTTCAGATCCTCTCACGTTGTATGCTTCCACATAATTATCCTCGTTGCCTTTCATTCTGATTTAACTCAATACATTTATATTTTAAATGTAAAACAAGAAAACATTTATATGTAAAATCTTTTTGTATAATAATATATTTATTTTATTTAGATTTTTTACATGCAACTGAGTTTTGAAGATGAGGTAGTGCCCATCAAATCCTATATATACATGTTGTGGTTCATTAGGTAAAAAATAGAGATTTTTGGTAAGTTAATACAATCAATATAGTTTTAGGACTATTCTAAAGCTGTGTTAATTAGCTATCTTTTCACATCTATGATGCTTTGATTTTTTTTGTGAAATATTATTATTGTGTTAATTGATGTATGTCCTACCACAAAGGTTATATTGAGTTGTATGTGATTATAAATAACTTTATGATTATAATTCATGTTTTTCATCATGTTTGGTAATTTGGATGTGCTTCAACAATTCTTTACTAACAATGTCTTTTGGATTAAGGTTATAAAGTTATTTTGCACTTCATATTCTCCTTAGACTCAATATTTTGTTTGTTAAATGTTATGCTTATAACTAAGAGATGATAGAAATTAGTAAATTACATGTTCTAAATTTCACATAAATAGTTAACTTGAGAGGGATAATTCTTCAAATTAGCCATAAAACAACTTTTTTGCCTAACCTTTCATTCCTTTTTTACCCTTTTGATCAAACCCACTTTAGCCTAGATTATATATGTATAATACATTATAGGTTGATTAGTTTTAGCTTATAGGTCATATTTTATAGTTTTAATCATATTTAAACCATTAGAGGTAACCAAAATCATTGTGCTCCACTACTATTCCACCACATGGTTATTTTTAAAATTGAATACCCACAATTTGTGGCTTAGAGGGAGTAGTCAAAAGTTATAAAATGAGAGGGTACATACCCATATAAATATTAGGGTGTGCATAAAACCCACATCAACATATCAATTTGCACTAGTATAGACCACAACTTCTGACCGTTAAGTCAAACTACATCTAAACATATTGGATCTACCATCTAGGTTAACAAGGTCTAACTTAGATTCTAGCCTACCTAAGATATCATGATCCCAACTAAGTTAACCAATCCTAGGGAATCCACCCCCATATTTCACCATGAAATGGCTAGTTGGTTCTACCATCAATGTCTTTAGTGTAGTTCATTATTTACTTAGGAATCCTGAGAAGTACCTCTCCTTGATCACTCCAGCTAGAGTATAAACAACCAAAGAACATATGAAATTGATATTGTTTGATATTGTTGAATGTAGTTTACGTATATTTAACATTCAATATTTTGCCTTATACCTTAAAAATTACTACATATGATCAGTTTCTAAATCTTCTCAAAAGCTCTATAATTAAATGGAACCAATGTAATGACATATTTATTGCATAATTTGGGAAAATTACTGACCTAAGTGTGGTGTATCAACATTTTTTTAGTATGAAAAGAGTCTAATGAACACATTAGAGCCTATATTAAAAGGTTCCAAATTTTGTATAGTTTTATTGATGCTACCTTTAAGTCTACTGATGGATTAGCTTTAGAAAGTATAAAAATATTCTAGAGTCAAAGACTACTATGTGTTTATGTAGAGGCAAGAATATTAATGCTATTTCATATGCATATGTTGAATCCATCAATATTTATTATCAATTTAATCCCTAAGACTTAAAACTATACTCATACCTAATGTTAGTAAAAATTTACCAAATTTGAATCCCATTCCAAATGTTATTTAAAATACTCTAGCTAACATTCCCAACCAAGTCCTTAACGAATTGCCTTTGGCTCATGCTACACCTAACCAGAGTTTAGGGTTTCTCAAAATTTCTATCTCTATGCCTATCCAACAAATTAAAACTCAATTCTTAGTACTTGTTAATATGAAAAACAAATAAACTAAAACTTATAATTCTATCAAGTGAGGGTTAGATGCTATTCAATGCATGGGTTAGAATATTAGCAATGAGTTTCTTAACTTACAAAATCACATGAGAAAAATAGTAGAAGAAATGCCTAATAGTAATTTTACATTCTTGAAGTACTAGATGTCATTTAAAAAAGGGAGAAATAATTCTAAGCCATCACTTGATAAGCTTTATGAGATAAACATATGTGAGGTATCCTTGTTTAAATTGTGTATAATACATAATATTGCACAATATGGTGAATTATATTGTATCAAATTATATAGTGACTTTGAAATGTTTGAAAAGGATATGAAAGGGAATGGAATTATTCCAAATGAGTCTAGTTAATCCACCACATCTAATGCATTCAAATCTTCTAGTACTGCAATGGTGTATGAAACTTATGATTTACCAAGTGAGAATGAGAATGAGCCTTAAGATAACACTAATGAAATTCATGATTTTTCAGCAATTTCAAAGAAACAACTATAACCTCAGATTGAAGAACCAACAACAACCCTTTACCACATCTATGTTTTTAAAAAACAATGTCGTTATGCCCCCAATCAAAAATATAATAACTATACACCTCTAAAAATAAATGATCAAAATCAACATGGTGATTCACCTAGAAAAAGTGGATATAACATAGTTGAGGATATGAATAAAATCAAATTTAATATGACCTTTCATGAATTGGCTCAAATTATAGAACAAAAATAGCTCTTATTAAAATTTAAGTGACTGACAAGCCATCTTCTCGTGAACAAAAGGTTTCACAAACCAATGTAGTCATTTATAAAGATAAACCATAAGTTATGTGTTATCTTTTGATTGTCAAAATATTTGGTAAAATATACAAAACTACTTGGTTGACTTAGAAGATTCAACTAACATGATTCCCACTAGAATTTGTCATAAGCTTGGCTTAACCCCAATAAAATCTAAGAGAGTGGTTATCTAATTAGATAAATATGTTTTCATTTCCATTGGACCATTTCCTCATATTTTTAATATAATATATGATGAGGGAGTGAGTAAATATGGTGAGGGATGGTGAAGGTAAATGAGTGATTGATTAAGGATTAAGAGGGAGTGATTAGGATGATGAATCAATGATTAGGGATGATGAGGGATGGTGAGGGTCATTGAAGGAGTGAGTAGGGATGATGAGGGCAAGATTAGAGATAATGAGGGATGGTGAGGGTCAATGAAGGAGTGATAAGGGCTAATGAACAATGATGAAAGAGTGATTAGGGGTGATGATGGATGAGGAAGAAGTTATTAGGGATGGGGGGGGATAATGAACAAGTTAAAGTAATAAAAAGTGGTCATTTGATGTGTGCATCTCATCAATGTGCCCTATGTTTCCCCAATCATACCATTTTGGCTTGATTTCATCCTAGAAGTGCTAGGAAATAATTTTAAAGGCATAAAAACCTAAAAAATGACTATATATTTATGAAAAATTGACATCAATTGTAAAATATATACCTTGAAATCATCAAGCTCAATACTAAAACCCTAAAAATGCCTATGTACTAACTAGATTAGACCAACTCTATCAGATGCAAAGTGACCCAAATTTATTATATTTAATAAAATAAGCTTAAAGTATAAGTATACTTAACATTTATTTTATGAAACCATCTTATAGTAGACCATCTACCACTTCCAATATATCTTTTGTACTTATTTTATGCAATGTGAAGATAACACGTACATGTTCCTTTCACATTACATAAAATAGATTGGGTGGCCATTCCAAGAGATATTTTATAGTTGTTACTACAATGTGAAATGAATGTGTGAACACTATAATGTGTATGTGTAATAGCACATATGCATTATGTTTATTTTAAATTTAAAAATCCAAGCCTTTTGGCTCAAAAATGGATTCGATTCCTAAGCCAAAGGCTTCGCCCTATCAACACACAGTCGAATTTGAGAGTTATGATAGAAAAAAATTCAAATTACATCATAAAATACACTATGAATTTCAATGAGAAAATTTATAAAATTATTATCACAATAATGAGCACGCTTTCCTCTTTCCAAATATATGATTTTTATAATTTACTATTTTAAGGTTTCAATCTATGTTAATTTCTAACTATAGTTTTTTGAGGCTACTACATGTCTTTATATGCATGTGTATCTTCTTTTCATTTATCCAAATACAAAAAAAATGGTTAAAAGTTAGGCATAATTTTACATGCATTAAAAAAAACTAGTTTTTTTTGTGTGGTTAAGGGGGTTACAAGACCGCCTATCCATTTTTTGTCAGTTTTTAGGCTCTATTTAATTATGAAATAATAAAAAATCATCAAAAGCTTACAAAAAAATATAGGTTACAAACTAGATGATTTTATCTAAATTTTCACCAAATAATTTAAAATAATATTAAATTATGCTAAAAAATGATGGGTCGCATGATCGGCTATTTTATCTTTGTTTAGATTTCATCAAGAATGAAAGGATGGTCAAAATATACTTTGATATTTGAGGATGGGGTGTTGTTCCATATTGAAAGAGCTTAATCTTGCATAGAGAAGGTGGAATGTGGTAGTTTAGACTTGGAATTACTGGTCTAGGCCTTGTAATTATGACCACTACATATAGCCATCATCATAGACATATTAAGGATAATAATCACCGTTGAAGGATTCTAGGAATTCATCCTAGGTTGAATCATCTTGTAGTCAGTATTTCTCCTAAAAAAAATATGATTTCCACCATTTCATGATAGGTGAAGAAATTTTAAGTGAAATCTTATTTTTTCTTCCTTAGAGAAATTATTCATATAAAAGTAAGATTCTAACTAATCTAACCAAACATCTACTAGATCTTTGTTAATCTTAACAAGAAACACACAAATGTCTAGGTTTACTTAAAATATAGCGGGAATCAAACACCAAAAGATTTAGCTGATGATAACATCAACGAATCTACCCGCTTAAGGACTTATACAAGCTAGCCAAACATAAATTTACACTTCTCCAATAATGGTTCTCTATCTTTACTTTTAATCAAGGCATGAATCTCCTCTTGTGTTGTTTTGGCCATCTTGTCAAAATGGTCTTAAAGTTAATTTGATGGATCTCAATGTTTGATGTCGAGGCTTAGATACTCCCATAATGTTTTATATGTCATGAAATAATAATATATACCACTATGATACCATTGATCTGATGCCCAAGTGGTGAACTAATGGAGAGCTCTTCATATGAGGCTTTGATTGAGTTATGTGCAAATGCAGAAGATTTGTGGGAGAGATAGTGAAAAATAGAATATACTCTTGAAAAATATATATGGTTGTAATATTATCAACTATTTTTATAATTATATTATTATATCTAATAATTTATGTATGTGTATATATAAATTATGTGTGGAGAGGAATGATAACCATTATGACTGTTGAACCATTTCATGTGTGGCTCATGATCTCTAACAGATATCATGATATCACTTACTTTTTTATTATCATAACTAAGTTGTAATAAAGAGATGGAGTTATATGGTGTGGTTTTCCATCTTGGTGTAGGACTTTGTGACATATCTATTTTATTTAGTACAAACTGAATAAAATAATAATGGTGAGGATTGACATAGGTGTTGATATTCAAAATGAATTTATTGTCATTGGTGTAACACTTTATTTCTAGTATCATAGGAAAATATCTAGGATTTAGATACCTAACAAATGACAACTTAGACACAATGAAAAGGTGATGCTTAGAGCTAAAGGTTAGGTGGTAAATACCCTTAGTAATGTTGAATAATAGATTTCTAAATGTCTGGGGGTTTGGTGATCCTAACATTAGCATCCTAAATGGCTTAAGTCCTATTTGTAACTTGGTTGGAATAGAGAAGATAAAATAATTATTGGTTAAACCTATCCCATATTATCAACAAATGCATTTAGGCTTGGATCTATGAACTTATTGATTTGTATGTTTGGTCAATCTTAAGAATATGTTTCCACTAGATAACTTGAATTTGAATATTGACACTGAGATTAACATAATTAAGTTCCTTTGAAATCTTATGAAATTCATGGTATGTTGCATCATGCATCATGAACATATTGTTTAAAGAAACCCTTTTTCCTCCCATATAAATGGAAAAATATGGTAGTTTATTTAACAACACGCTACCACCAATAAATCCAACTAGTATCTCTAGTGGGTTTGGGAACCAAGTTCCCTATCCACTTGATATGGCTAAGGGTTTTTTCATGCTTAAGATGTGTTATGTTGAAGTAAAATTAAAATTTAACGATTATTTTTTGATGGGAGAACCATTCAATGCATAAGAGGATGGGTTGGTGGTTTGATAGAATGGAATCATTGATAATTGAAACAAGATAATCCTTGGAGCTAGAGAAGTATAACATATCTTAATCTATAATTAAGGCCCAGTGTAATATTTTAATCACTTTGTGTTGACCCTGCCTGAGATTGGGCCAAGTAAACTAGGAGGAAGCTAACTTGTTTCTATTATGATGATTGGGATGTAAAAGAACAATATTATTTTGCATGTAGAACTAATATTCTCACTCCAGTATGCACCAAAATATGGGGAGATGACCTTCATTGTATTATTTGGATTCGACCATATTGAAATCCCCATAGAACACCTACTGAGCATCAAGGAGTATACAAAACACCTCAAAATTGGTGCTCTTTTGACAATATCCTTGGAAGCATATAGGCTGGATAACCAAATAATTCATCCATCAAAATCAAAGAGGGTCCTTACCACCTAATGGATGGGTTCATCCCCCCATGACATAATATTTTATGATAGCTGAGGCACAAGTAACATGATGACTCCTCCACACCCATGCTCATGATTTGAAACATGTCATAAAGTACCTAGGTAGATTATATGAGTAAAAAATTAAAGATGAAAAAAAAAATTGTTACTTTTTGTAAACACAACTCTTTCATATTATAGAAGTTCTTAAAATTGTCCTTGACTATGTATGTATGTGTTGGTTAAGTGAGGCTGCAAGCATTATAGGAATATACTATCATGGAGATACATCAAGATACATGTTGGTTCCCTCTTTAAGGGATTTGAGGGTTGCAAATGTATTATAGAAGTCAAAATTTGACCAATTTCCTCTCATAAAATCACTTAACTAATAAAGTCAACATTTTTATTATGTAATTTTTTTATCTTTTAAAGGAGAGGAAATGCCAGACCATTTAAGAATGGTTTCACGGTTGAAAAAGACCACATAATTTAGGTTTTTTGGGGATTACCAGCCTCTCATTTATAAATATAATGATAAAATAATATTTTAATATATATTATAAAATAAATAATCAATTTAAATTTTTAAATATTCTATTTAATTCACTTTTTAATTCTCATTTATGTGTATACACTGGGAATTGAATCAAGTATACTAGTAGGTTTTGTATGCTCTATGATAACGTACTAATAAGTATTTTTCATCTATTCTATTTATTTTTATTTAACTCTAAATCCCAAATTATTTTCAAGGCTTTCATCCATGTTTATAAATTATGAAAACTTCATCATATATTTAAATTATATTTCTTCATTAATCATAAAGTATAAAAAGGGGAATAATTTTATTTTAAAAAATAAATTAAATTTTAAATATCTCAAAAATTTATTAATTATAATTTGAATGCCTTACTATTAGTCCAAATAGACACTCTTATTCTAGTAATCTAATTTCTCATTCCAACAAAAAGTTCTTATCTTTTATTATGAGGCCATTTTCATTCTAATGCATCTATAAATTTGTAGAAAGTTTTATGGATGTAATATAAAGAGTCTTCTATTTATGATACATTAATTATAATTATGGCATTCATAATGAGCTCAGATAATCTGAGTAATGGTCAATTAAAGATTATAAGCTTGCTTTGCATATTTTTATCTTAATTCAAATATATGGTAATAAGTGCTATTTTCCTAATACACATTCAATTATACATTAATTTCAAATAAATAAAAATAAACTCATTCTTCAATTGTTAATATATTTAATGATCGAAAAAGAAATAAAACTGAATTATAAACTATGCAACCATTTCCACTCAAAACTTATTTATTTAACTTGTCTTAATAAAATATACACACTAGATGAAGAGTTGATTTGGTGATACGATTTCCTGACCACCTACACAACGAATACATATATTTATAGAAGTGTACTAAAGAATCATCTAAGTTTATTAATCTATTAATTATATTTAATTCCCTTAATGTCTATTCAACTCACTACAGTCTCCATATGTTCATTTCTATTTCCCTTCTTAGCCAAAATAAAAACATAGACTACATCTTTTTGGAGATTATTTTATCATTTCTAGTCTCAAAAAAAACATTCTAAACATAAAAGTTATGTCCCTTTACAAAGGTTACCCTCTATTTATAGGTAAACTCTTATTTTATGATGTTTACTTTACCAGTAGTCGATGTGCATGTATCTATTAAAATTGCTTTCCACAATTAGTTTATATTGAAATATGTGCAATCTATTTTTTTAATATTTTCTAAACTTTTAATATTAAGTTTCAAATATACATTGTATTTATAAAAAAATATGAAAAAAAGACTATTTTTTAGTTTGTAATTGGTTAGAGTTCTACAATGAGACAAATTTTGTGGAGAAATTGAAACATTTGTCAATTAGAAAATTACGAAAAAAATATCTTATCTATCTAAAAACTATCTTAAATAAATTTATTGTATGCATCATTATTTTATCGTTTTAGAGATCGGGAATTAAAGTCTACATTTTTTATAATAAATACATTTATTATACTCTCTTCACATTTGCAGTAGGGTAACAACGTTCCATTTAAATTCATGAATTGCATGCAATATCATTCTAGCAGGAAATTAATATTTTGATAACTGTGTGAAAAAATAAAATAAAATAAAATAATCATTCCTTAATAATCTTATGAATAGTTTGATTATCTCTAAGTGTTTAAAAAATCCTTAAATCCACATATTAATATAATTGATAACAATTAATTGGTGTTATTGAATGTCTCATGTCTATTTCATTTTTAAAACTTCTTTTGGTCAACACCAATTTCAACCGCATCGATTTGTTAGTTTATAGCTTGTTATAAAGAAGTGTATGGACAGTAAAATCTTTATCAATATGAATTTGAAATAAATTTAATGTATGAATAGTGTAATATTGTAAGATATCAATAAAAGTGGTGGGTAATAAATTTAATATTTACTTGTGTGTTATAAGGGAGTTTAAATTTTGAATTTGAAATCAATTCGATCATGATATGCTAGTTTTTATTCTGCCTTAGAGAAGTTAATCGAAAAATCTTGTGATCTTAAAAATCCATTAGAATTCTTTCTAGTAATATCTTTTAAAATCCAATGCAATACTACAAATAAATTGGTACCAGCCGTCATCAATTAACAAATATTTTTTAGATAAAATAACAAAGTTATTACTTAATATATTTTTAAAAAAGTTCAAGATAATAAATTAAATTAATTTATGCCAATAAGTATAATTTAAAATAAAAATGAATCTTAAAATTGACATCCATTTAATTTTCATAAAATATTTTATACCTTAATAATTGATGTCCATTTAATTCCATATGATATTCTTTCTTATTTTTTGAAGAGAAAATAGAAAAATGTGATATCTTTGACGTACTGTATTATTTTGTACCTCATTTTTTTCAATTTTTTTTAAAAACCTAATATAATGATATCTTTGACATACAGAAAGAGGCGGTGAGTTTCTTTGAATCCTTTTGGCTTCCGTGGAGGCATCTGTTTTTCATGCCCAAGCAAAAATGATTAGTTTCATTCCCAGACTCGTCACTGATGAATAAAATAAGTCTTTGATGGCTCCCTTTGCTGAGAAGGAATTAATAAAAAGTAGTGTTTTCAATGCAAACCGACAAGGCTCTGGGGTCAGATGGTTTCACGGCCAATTTATTGGAGTTATTGAAGTGGTGGAAGAGTCTAGGTTAAAAAGGGTTATGAAAACTGAGCTAAATGTTACCTTCATATCTTTGATTCATAAAGGTGCTAACCAACCCAGTGTTAGTGACTACACCTACCTCTCTTTGTAATGCTATTTATAAAATAGTGTCAAAATCAATTTCTTTCTGGCTTAAATATTTCATTTCAGATCTGATCTGAAGTGAATAGGTTTTTTTTTTCCTTGGCCAGAACATTCGTGAAGGACATCAAATTACTGGTGATTCCATTCTTTAATCATGCCATTGTAACTCTGAACAAGATTTGACCATATAGTTATGCAAATTTAATGTAAATATATTCAACTCCAACAAAAGCACAACCTCAGCTGATACATACATACTAGGTTTTCCTAACCATGTCTGTTTAAGTCAGCTCCCTCGTCAAGGGAAATGGTTCAATTATAACCCGCGTTCCAACAATACCGCCATTTCCGTTCCCACAGCTTGCAGTCATTAACCACGTTTAAGTATCATGTTTAAGGGTTGACGCTGATCTAGAATCACTCTTTTTGCAGTCATCATGTAAATACGTCCATGCTGGTTGATTTTTAATAATACTCTTACTGAATCAAGCATTCCAATACGTCCATGAACAATAACATTACCCAAATACTTAACTTTTATTATATGAAGGATACAACCTGAATTTATTCTATATATTATCTTCATACACTCCTAGACAGGAGGAGAGGCTCAAGGATTACACTCATAATAGTAGTTGAAAACACACACACTTATATAGCATAGGGACTGGTAGTCCATTTTATCAGGTTGACACACTTTCTTTGATGGTTTTCATGGTGCACCGAGGATATCTTTAGCCTTCGCCTCTTCTTCTTCAGTTAAGGGTTGAGCTCTTCTTCTGAGCATCTGTCAATGTTGTCGCCGTTTTCTTTGAGAACAGTCTTGATCCTTTCTAAGGCAATGGTCCTTAGATTATCTGTAACCTTCAGTGTGGCATCTGTAATGTGATTTTTAACATTGCCCTCGGTCTGCTGAACTCTGCCGACGAACTCGTCTACTTTTCAAAACTTTTTAAGAAATGATTTGATGATATCCACAATGTCATTGACTGCATCAACATCACTTTCCCATAGACTTTGGACCTCACTCATCACCCATTTTGCAAGGGCCTTTATGCCTGAAACAACCACGTTCCATATCCTTACGATGGCATAACTAAGAGATATTGATGTATTAGTTATCATAGTTTCCAATAGGATAATAGGTTTATTTGAGTCATATTCATGTTTTTCATGTCAAGTGTAATAGTTTTCCGACCATTTCTTTACTGATAAGTTATTATTTCCTGCATCAATCTAATGGAAAACACTATGACTATGATAATTTATTTCAACCTTAGTGGTTATAAAATGTTGTTTGGATTACATATTTTTGTTGAATTATTATTTTGATTAGATAAATCATGATGACTAACATTTTAAATATGAGTTTCGTCGTTTAAGTGGTTATGTATTGTATAATGATGTGATAAATTTTACATTTTGTTTTGATATAAATGTGGTAGTTCTCTTAATATATTAATTTATGTTAATATTATGAGTTTGTTTATGATTATGATTGAATAACTACCTTCTTTCTCTGTATGTAGTGGATGCAAGATATTTTATTTGATACTTCATAATAGAATCATGAAGGAGGGCATCATCAAGGAGAGGGTGGTAGATCATGAAAACTGGAGACATAAAGAGCAAATCTAGAAGAGTCAGACATCTACATTTAAGTGATTTATTTTCATTATAGGCTTGATCTATACTTTCAATATAGCTAGTATGTGGTTATGATAATGATTCAATGATCAAATTTAGTTTTGCTTGCTCAATGTATTCTTATATTGTTTGTATACATGTTAACTACTATTCTTACATTTATTGTTTCATTGGATATTAGTTTTATAATGTTCTATTGGGAAGCTTGACAACCATCTATCATTTTAATATTCATGTAAAATTCTTTTGATTTAGATAGTTTATGCACCATAGTTCTCTTGCATAGTCATATTCATACTTGTGTATAAATTCATATTCTAGTATTTCTTGTTTGGTCATATTTCTAAGTAGTTAGTTTTGATGCATAGTAGTTGGGTTATTTTTCATAAACATTGTTTTGAATAGAAAAATCACAAAACAAAACATAATAGACCTCATTTTTTTGGGTCATTAGAATCAGAGGAAACTTTCAAACACATTATGGTGTGCCTTGAATAACTCGGAGTACATTATGAAACCATTACCATAAGAAAATAATTTAGAATTTAATTATTTAATAATGTAATAAACATTTTAAAAATTGGTTAAAAAACTTAAATCATTCATTTCAAATGCGCTGGAATTTCCATGAAGTTCGAGGTAAAACTCGAGTTGTGGATAAGAATAGGATTTTTGAGTTTTGTTAGGATGACTTAAAGAAAGGCATGATGTTATTGTGAAAATTGTGCATGGCTTTGTAACCCTATTCATTTGGGGAAACAAGAAGTGAACTAAGATTGAAATTAATGCATATGTTTATGTATTTATAATGACTGTTTAGAAGGGGATAAGATAATTCAGAATTAGGCACATGCAATGATGAAGTGGGAGAGTATATAAATAATGAAGTGGGAGAAGGATGTTAACTGTAAATAAAGGAAACAAAGAAGATATCAATGGAAATGACTTAAACAAAGGACCCGCTATCATTTTCCAATTTTGAGGCAAGTGACATTTTATTTTAAATATGTGTGGTTTAGATGGTTTTCTTCCTTGAATTGGATTATAATAGGGGGTAGTTAATTACATGCATTTATTGTTTAATATTTAGATGTTAAAGATGAAAAAACTCATGGAAAAAATTATGAAACTCATAAATTCTGGAAATCAATAGTATAGGTTTCCCTTGAAACCATGATTTTTAGTTATCTATGTTGTTCAGCACTGAGATGATATTGTAAGTACAACTATAATATTTGCTTCAAAATATGGTTATAATGGAGTGTGTTTTAGGTGGACTATTAGTTTTGGGAAGTTTTCTTTAGATTTTACACCTCTATGGACTTGGGGTGAGATCCTACTCTCATACACAAACCCATATGGGGGATATTACTACTAAAATATTTAGAGTAAACCTGAGTTCATAATTAGATAATAATCCTATTTTCATTTTATTAAATGGTTTTAGGGTTTAAATAAAACATGTTTTTAGCAAAATCAACTAAAGGGGTTAAATTGATATGACTTGAGTCAAGTATTCAAAGCTATTAAGGATTGAAATATATTGATTATTATCCTATATGGTTATTGGTAATTCTTTACATGAATACAAAATATGAATGTGAGTAATATTAATACGTTATATAAATTTGAATGGATTAGATATATGTTTCATGTTGTTATTGCCTTTTGATGGTACATAATATTCCCAGAAAAGAATTATTTTTATGATTCCTCATAGGAAACCATGATCTGATGTATTCATAGGGGAAACCACTATCTAATGTTATTTTGGAGGAAAACACTAAAATATTAACATGTGTTATTTATTGCTAATATAACCATAACACACCACCCCCACACACCTCAAAACATCATGCATTTTTTTTGATATTGGTAAAGTTAGTGTTTTGAATGGGGACCTTCCATTTTACAGTAGAAAAAAAAATAGAAAATTGTAAGCCCAAAGATACACTTCTTCCATCAAGAGATGAGATAGGCTACAAAGGGGTTTTAAACTAGTTGCAAGCCAAAAATAAATGTAACTATATGCATATATAAAAAATAATTGGGATTCAATGTTAAAAAATATATAAATTATCAAGCACTATTACAGTCATAGAAAACATACCTTCATTACATTTATTCCAAAATTTGGGTCCATCTCCAATAATTTGGATTTCTCGTATCTCAACAAATAGTCTAGTTATTGTGGGAGTTGGATGCCCAATATGAAGGTAATTTACCCATCCTCATTTATCACCCCACCATTATATCCATGATAGATAAACCACTTGTTAGGATTTTTTAGTGTCCTCTTCTGAACACTTGTAACATCATCAGGACTATAAACATATTTAGTCTCCTTGATATTTCTTTATCTATTGTATATATCATCCCTATTGAAGAAATCATCCCACTCTACTTAAGCACTAAATGTCACTAGTCTCTCATGGACCATCTCACGGTGTTTAAGATGGATAGAACAAGTAGGCATCCCCAATAATAGTATCCTATGAACCCATTCATTCAATTGGGGGCTGATGTATGATGCATATAAGATTTCTTCCCCTTGAACTATTCATATTATTGGTCATGATTGTGATTACCTTAATTTTTCATGTGTTCTACCTAATAGTATGTGACCAACACATCATCAAGTCTAATGGCCATTTAGAGTGTGCTAAAATGACACTAATATCCACATCTTAAATTTTTTCAGCATGGTCAACTACCTTTTCCTATCTTTGGCACTGCTAACATGTCCTTTGGTAGAACATCCAATTCATAAAAATCATTGGGCCCATACAAACACCAATACATGTATGTAAATGTTAGACATGTGAAACATAATGAAGTTGAAAATTAGCTACATAAAATATGTACAAGTGGAACACAATAATATACAAATACACCCACACTTGTAGTATAGAATAAAACGTCACCTATATGACATATTCGAAGGTAGAAGTGACCTTGTTGTGCTTGCTAGGTTGAAGTGTCTTTTCTTATGATGGGAGACATGAAAATTTATAGGAAATGACTTCCTTGTTGATTCTCCTTTCATGAAATCCTCCACCCTATCAATAGCCATCCAAGTGACCCACATGTCTTCCTTGTTTTTTTTTGGAAAATTTTCCCACTTAATATTGTTGTAGTCAAATGGACCATCATTTGATTTCTATAGTGAAAGTTGAATGATAGCATCTCACATGCCCACCATCTATTTCAGCATCAATCAAAAATTCAATAACATGCAATGAAAACCAAGAATGATCAAATGTTGAAATATATGAACAACAATGCATTGTTGATGTGTACAATAGTGTTTAACACATATTTACATTGAACAACTTCAAACAAAGATTAAAAATTGATTATTAAATTTCTATGTAGTGAATGTATTTAACCCCATTAGAATACTGAAATGAAGTATTTAACACAAATTGAGAATGACACACATGTACGGTTATGGTACAGATGTAATTATGTAGTTAGTAAATTTACCCCTATAGTCATTTTTATACTATGAACTCCATAGAAGCACAAAGGGGTTTTGGGTATGTCTACCAGTGAATCATAGTTTATTTAAGGTGAGACAATTTCTTACCCTCTGAACTATCCTGCCAAACTCCTAAATCTACCATCTCTTTATCACTCTTAGATGACTCTTGCACGCTACAGAAGACTTCTTCCATTACTGATTACACTAATTTCCACTATCGATCCATTAAACCTAATATCATCCCTTTTCCTTTTTCCAAATATGGCTCAGACCTAATTTCCACTACCGTTGATGCCCTAGTTGACACCATATTCACTGAAGCTTCACGAGCTCTCCTACCTATAAAAAAGATAAAATTCATAGAATTATTCTTATTATAACATTATATTAAATATTTTCTCCATAAACCCTCATTTAATGAACTTAATCATTTACTCTTATGGAATAATATTCTACTCCATCAGAATATGACATTCTCAAATTCTTAAACTTCATTTTAAGGGGTTAGAGTTTTTCTCATCTTACCTCAATAGAGACTTGATATGAAGTCTCCAAGGCATTCCATGCATCATGAAAATTTTAGCATCCTCGAATTCTTGGATAAATGCTTAGGTCTATGATACTCTGAATATAAAATAATACTTGTGTATATCCCTTTTCTTCATCATTTTTTATTATTTTTTGATATTATGTCAAGGTATTCCAATTTTGAATTGGTGTGTACCCATGGAGAAAATTCTCCCAAAATCTTTTCCATACAATAATTCTCTTCAACCGATCTCTCTAATACTCAAATTTATCACCTTTGAAAACAAGCAAATTCATTGAAGCAAAATTCACTAAAGCCATTATTTCTTCTGATAATGGTCTAAAAAACCCCTTTGAACTTTATTTGAATTTAGATATGATACCAAATTAAGTTTTTGAATGTATATAGGAGTTAGAATTATATTTTTATCTATAAAATTGAAGCTATGTATCAATCAAGTTATCCCATAATTACTAGCTATTAAACTAGTTGTGTTATAAGTGGAATTATTGACCAAAAACTATATTTAATAGCTTCAAAACTAAAAGTATATACTTTTTTGTATTCATTTATGAATACATATAATAAAAAATTAGAGATAAAAAAATACAGCATGAATTTTCAAAATTAATTATTGTACTATACTTGTGCACAATTTTTATTAATGAATAAGTCTTAAAACAAGCCTATTACAAGATAACTTGCATGAAAAGTTATTTCAAGAAAAATATAAAGTAAAAACTAAATTAATAAATTTACTTGAAAACTAAGTAATATATACTTAAACTTATATAATTAAACTCTAAGATAACTTAAATAATACTAAAACAAGTTTGACTTATATTCAAGACAAGGTCAACATGCAAGAAGCCCTGCTTAACAAACCACCAAATCATAGAACTTACCCAACTATGGCATCCCAAATTCCCTATAAAAAATAAATTAAACTAAATATACTTTAATTTCACTTAATTATCACTAAAAAATCACCCCGCCACTTGTAAATTCATTTGAGTACTCAGATAATGAATTGGAGTTAATTGGCAGTTACAGTTATTTTGAAGAAATCATGTAAAGTGTCCAAAATGACCAAAAAAATAATTTAAGACATAAATAAATTAAATAAACTTCCTAAACACATAAAAAATAAACTAGTCATAAAAATATAACTCAAGTTCCCATAGTGGCATCATACCCAACATATTAGAAAAAAGTAAGATTGACAGAGATAAAACTGTTAAATTTGGAACATAGCAATTGCCAATAATGATCAAACACTAATAGTAATGCCCATGCAATCCTAAAACTATAGATCTTGATATGAATGACTCATGGTCCATTTTACTTTTTGTCCTACCACCTATATATAGTCTCACTCATGTATAGAACACAATAATGTTAAGTATCTCATCTTCTTTAGTATTTTTTATATTTAATAAGTGTAATTGTCAAATCAACTTCAATTATTTAGATTCAAGTTTAAACTTAATTATAATATATAATAATTTGAATTAATTAATTACACATTAGTTCTAAACTTTTTTAAGGTTAGAATTAATCTAAGATAAGATAAATATAGTGGCAAGCCTATATATTACTTGAACATTGCCAAACCCTACTTTTTTCCTTAAGGTTTCATCCTTCTTTCTAGGATTTTTATATTTATGCCTTATGGTTTCTATTCTAACTTTTAAGGACTTAGTGTATTAAAATCTTAGGTTGTTAAAGGGTCTAAGTATAGTAAATTAGGGAATAAATATATAATAAATATAACCACTAATTTGTGTAAGAATTGACCTAATTTAATATTTCTAAAAATAGTAATGAATGACACAAATAAGTATTTAACTAGAAATCGATTGAAATGGATGAAATGGTGGTTAAAAACAAGTGTAAAATCTGATCTAAATGTTATAAATAGGATCTAGGTGTTAGAAACCCTCCTAGATAGTAGTGTGGTACCTTAGATAGTAGCATAATGCACTAGTTTCCTGTCTGCCATGCTAGTGACCCTTATGAAAAAATTGTTTGATCTTCTGGTAGCACCTCTAACTGAGTTTGATATGCTTATGCCTATGTGGATGAGCCTTGATTCACTGTTTGTGCATTATTTTTGAATGATTTATTAGCAAACCCTAAAATTCTATATTGTAAGGTTATTTTAAGAGAACAAGTATCAAAAGTGTGGTGGTAGTTGGGTAGGCTAGATGTCCTCAACACCCCACTATGTTGAGAGTTGACTACATACTAATACCTCAAGAGGGGATCAATCTCGATGTAGTTCTCCTAATCTAAGTACTAATTTAAGTAAAATTGAATGCTAGTATAAGTGTCAACTTAAGTACTTTGAGTGAGGTTTGAGACTAGAAATATACGTAATATGAGCTTAGGATGGATGTAGCTAAATGTATATAGAAGTAGGGAATAATAGGGATCAATAACCTTGATTTTATACCACCTATTTTGAGCTTGTTTGAGGGTATTTTCATCTAATTTCCAACTAGTGGATAAAGGGATAAAAGTCATGTATTTATACTAATCTAATACTTGTGCAGAGTGTGAAATAGGTCTAAGTTGACCTAAGGTATCTTAGGAATTGAAATTATATCTGTTGGTGTTGAAATTAAGCAAGGGACACTAGCACAGTCCCTTGGTCACTAACACAATGCACTAGTGTCCAAATAAGTGTGCTAGTGTCCAAGTGGTAGAACTTGGGGCACTAGGGGCTTGGATGCCTAGGGGAGAGTCTAGGATTGATTTTGGGATGTTTAGGGATGTGTAATACCCACACAAAAGGTGGATAAGGGTTAAAAGAGGCCCTAAGATAGTTTTAGGGATAAGTTAGGGATGGGTGGTCTCAAGTGACACTCATTACACTTAAGTGACATTTTATATTACTACAGGTTCATTTTTAGACCCAATTTATAATTTTACTTTATCCTCTATGAAAATAAAATATTTTTAATCTTTAGCCCTAGGGTTTCAATCCTATTAACTTATTAAAGCTTACTATGTTAGGGTTGTTCCTTGTTTAGATAATATCTAATTTAAAAGAACCATATTTTAAAAACACCCAAAGGTTTTTGTTATTCATTGATTGTAAAAAAAAATTATCTTTGTTTACCAAATTTATATACAGATTTTTTGGAATTATTATTATACTATTTTTAGTAAAATTGGCCTATAAGATGAAGGTTACATCTAGTTATCAAAGCCAGTAATCAAAGCCAGTAATCAAGTCTCAAAGTTACATCACTTAAAATTAAGCTTTTTTATGTAAAGAATCCTAAGGATGCTAGTGTTAATTACACTTTTGTCTCCTCATTTTAAAACTTTGTGCCTTAAAAGGCAATATCTCAAGTATGGGTTCCAATAAACATACATCTACAAATAATGGTTCAAGAAGTTTTCATATAGTTAATAAGACACCAAATGAAACTTTAAGGGATATGATTCACAACAAGTTGATCACATTGCCTCCTATGCATCCTTTAAGGACATCAAATTACTAGCGTACCTATCATAGAATGTATGGACATCAAACATGTAATTTTGGGGCCTTGAAGAGAAAAATACAAAATATTATTGAAAGTGGTGATGTTAAATTAGATAGGTCTATTAAACCACCATTAAATTCAAGCACACATTCTATGATTAAGTAACGTTCTCAAACTATAGTTACATCTTCTAAGGAAATATTACAAAAGGGATAATTTTAAAAGGAATAGTCACATCAATAACAATTAAGAAAAAAAAGTTTAAAAAAGGAACACTTTCAAAAGGAACATCTATTAAAATCAAAGTTACAAAAGAAACAATTTGAAAAATAAAGGTTTCAATAAGGAAAGTTACCACAAGAAAAGATGCAACTATAAGAGTTAAAAAAAGAAAGATTTCAAAAAGAGGTGCAAGCTAAATGAAAAAACATCTTTAAGAAAGGATTTTTTGATAAGGAATTTCAAAAGAAATAGGTACCAAAGAAGGCTAATGTCACAAGCATGGTTTTCAAAGATACAACTACAAAAAGTTGTTTGTATCTAGAGCCTTTGATTCTTATACCTTACATAGATGGCATTAAATACACCAACATTGAGATTAAATTTTTTTATGAAATTAATGTATGTATCTTGACATTTCTCAAATATCTTGGCTATAACATTCAGCATTTGGATAAGATTACTAAACACAAGCAATGCATTGGATCCATAGAGTTGTTGGTAACTCTTGTTCTCAAAACATGTTATATTACATTTCAGATTGATCCCACTTTAATTCAGTATAATGTAATACTAGGAAGACCATGGATAAATACAGTGGGTGCTATAATTGCTAGGAATCATTACTATGTTACATTTGATTTCAATTATGTGATTGTTACTATTTCAAGAGATGGCATATTTACAAAGTAAGAAAAAAAAAAGGAAAACATTTATTCAACCAATACTCAAGTAAATACATCTAATGCAATCATAGTAGAATCCCATGATGCTCATAGTACATAATATTGTAAAGCAACAAAAATCATAAAAATCAATTCCATAATATGGCGTGGCTGATTTACATATACTAGTACATATACAAAAGATGATTGGAATGACATGTCTAGAATGCAAGATGAACATGAAAACTTCTAAATGATTACGACATGTATGATACATGACTACATGGGGGCACCCAACTGAGGGGATCATTGGGTGGTAGGAACATAATAATTTGTACTCAACTTTTTCATGTTTGCTAGCTTACATGTTCCTTCTATTATCATATCTTCACACATACATGTACATATGAATTTACATTGATTATTATTCTAGCCCTTGGCATTGTTTCCACTTGACCCTTGCCTTTTTATTATTTGTATTGATATGGACATCAATGAAATATATCCTGCATTGATATCTCATTTATAATAGATTCAATCTAGTGTACATTCTTTTTCAACAAATCTTGTTATCACCCTTGCATATTAATTATGGCTTATGTTAGTGCCTAAAATTGAACCAAACCAATTGAGCCCTTATTAAATTTAGCCAAGTCTCATTTTACAGGTCTTCATGAAAGGTCAAGTTTCATGTTAAATTGGCTAAGTCTTAAATTTGGTCTTTACTAGCGTGTATATTAAACCCTAAAACTTTTTTGGATTTTTGTGCAAACACTTTGCCCGACGAAAATATGTCTTCAGGTTTTTTGTTTCAGACAAAAATATTGAATCCTTATTTCTGTTGGGAAATTATTCACACTAAAAGTCTAAAGGAATTCAATATTTTGGGGAAAGTGTTCCATAAAAAGGTTGAAGACTTATTTATTTCAAACATTTTGTTTGTAGTAAAAGTCTTAAAGGCTAATTTTTTTTAGACATTTTGTCCGCTACAAAAAGCTCAAAATCTAAATTCTTATGGGCATTTTGTTCACACAAAAACCCTGATAAGAATGTATTGCTTTGGAAAAGTTTAAAGTCTAAATTCCTTCAACAAAAGTGTAAAGTCAAAATTCTTTAAGAAAAGCATAGGGATCATTTGTTTCAAGGAAATTATTTTGAACATTTTATCTAAGACAATTATCCCGACAAATAAAAGTCTAAAAGAATTGTATGCTTTGAGGAAATTATTTAATAAAAATGTCTAAAACAATTCTCTCGATGAAGACAAAAAACTTGAAGACCAAATTATTTTTGGAGAAGTGTTCAATTACATCAAAAAAATTATCCTAGACAAAATGTCTGAAATAATTATCCTGATAAATAAGGGTTCGAGAGAAGTTGTTGGGTAGATATTTTGTAAATTGTTATATACGTATCTAGGTAGTGATGAGATTAAATCCCCTTCATTTAATGGTGAAGCTCCTGTATATTTATGTTTATCTATTTCTAGTTACTTATAACTTAGATTTATTCACAAAATATACAAATTATGTGCAAATTATTTTGATTATGAGTATTACTTTAATCACTCTATTCATGAGCCATAACAAAGGGGTTTTATGGCAAGTAAGTAGCTAGTTTTTGGGATATGGAAGGAATTTAAGAGAGGTTGGAGAATAAGACAAAGATCATAATGCTTGAGAAAGAAGAAAATTGCAATTCACAATAAATGGTTTTGCAGAGTCTATTATATCCGTGCAAGTAGATAAACATATAAAATGTGATAACTTTTTCAAAAAATAATTAAGAAAAATATGAATTCAATTTAGATTAAAAATAATGCAAAGTTTACCATTTTATCTTCATAGAACACATAGAATGATTCCCTCAGACACAAAGATCTTTAGAAAAACAAATTTTCTTCTTATTCACTTTCAGCATAATTCATACAAAATAATCCGATTATCTTAAACACAAAGTTTCAGATTTCTTAAACTTCTTGTATAATTGCTACCATTACTTGTTTTGAAAAATTATCCTCAGGGTAATGGCCAAGCTAAGTCAAGTAATAAAAATTTGATGAACAACATCTGTAAGCTAGTGGACAACAATCAAAGAACTTGGCAAAAGAAGTTATTTGATGAACTATGGGATGATAGAATCACACTGAAGAAAGCTATAGGTATGTCTATTTTTTAGTTACTCTATGGAATAGATGTTGAGATACCAATAACCCTTGAGCTACCTACTTTACAATTATCTAAAGCTATTGAAGACAATACTTACGAAGATTCACTAGACAAGAAAATTATGTTTCTCACTAAACTGCAAGAAGTCCATGTTTAAGTTGTTGATAGGCTAACTAATCACCAAATGAAGGTAAAGAATATATTTGATAAAAATGCCCAAAATAGATAGTTTAAAGTTGGTGATTTATTCCTTTTGTGGGATAAATAGAATGAATAAAAAGGGAAACATGGAAAATTTAACTCCTTACGGAAAAGGCCCTTTATTATACAAAGCATTGTTGGAAAAGATAGCTTCATCCTAGCTGATCAGGATGGAATTGCTCTACCACTACCTTTCAATGAGTAGCACTTGAAGCTCTACAAGAATTGAGTAATGAGGTAATACATGTATGTATATAAATAATTTTTTCTAATTTTCTTTTTTTTTGCTTTTGTATTGGTTGTTTATTTAGTTATTTTATGGTTGAGTTTTTGCAAAGCCTCTATACCCAATAGATAAGTTGTGAAACTAGAGATGATTGGATCTCACCCTTGTTCCTCTCTGTATGATAAAAACAAAGATGTCCCTAGCGGAGTCACAAGAAATTGTTCTCTAGATACGTTTAAAACAATTTTAAAAATATCTAGCCAACAATTTCTGGTGACTCTGTTGGGGAACTTGCAAGTTTAACTCCTAGAGTAAATTTTTTCTTTCTCAAATCAGTTAAGATGAGTCTAGCATGACACTAAGTTTTCCCAATTTACAAAATTTTGAATGTTGATCAAAATCAATACATGCTCCTAATGATGCATTGGTTTATTTTTAGCGCTTAGTTGAAATTAACTTCTCTTGCTTTAACCGGACATGTTCTTCTGGTTAGTTAGTTGCATGTTCTAGAATCCTTAGTTATATTGCTAGTTTAATTCAAGTTCACTTACCAAGATCATTACATGTTAAGTAGATTTTTATTTAAGTCTTTGTCTATCAATATAATTATTGAGTGTATTACTTAAGAGATCTTGCTTTATAAAATTGGCAAATCGACCTTTCACCAAGGCAAGGAGAGCACAGGGGTAAGCAGATGAGTTCTTTGAGATTCAAGAACACTTCAACTTTAATTTTCCTATTTAATAAGGGACCAGAAGAAATAGCCTTTCACCTGTTAGGCAAGTGGCATCTCCTGCACATCATCATTAGCATAATTCCTCTGAGATAATCCAACCAGCTAATCCATAGTTTCTTGCTCCTAGAAAAATGACATTACCACATCTTGTCCCATGGGGCCCAACTATTGGTCCTTTGAATTTAACTCTTCCTCTACATGACTTGCCTAAAAGATCAAGAAAGAATTTTCTTAAATTTACTGATGATGGCAAGCAAAATACAGATGAGCACTTGGTTGCCTTCTTTGTATCATGTGGAGTAATTGAAGTCAAAAATGAAGATGTCTTTGTTAAACTCTTTATGGAGACCCTATATGACTAAGCTATAGAATGTTTTTACCATCTAGCTTCGAGTACTATAACCAATTGGGCTACTATGCATGAAGAGTTTGAAAAGAGATTCAAAGTTGTAAAAGATGCTCATATATTACTCATGTAATTGACTCAGCTTAAAAAGGAATCGCATGAACACATGCATGATTTTATTTCTAGATTCAATAGATTACTTTATAAGATTCCTCAAATTACATTGCCTACCATAGATAATCAAAAGTGTTTATTCATTGATTCCCAACTTCTAGAAGTCAGTTATCAGCTACAAAGAACATGACCAACTAATTTAGCAGTAGCCCAAAATCTTGCTACGAAGGTTGACGATGATTTGATAATGGCTGATAAGATCAATAAAATAGTCTCTAAGGGAGAATCTTATACTCTAACCACATCCCAGACTATAGATCCCTTATTACAAAAATTGGCCAATGACTTTCTTCAAGTTAAAAGATAAATTGCTCAAGGTACTCATGTTGCTTCTGCCAGGAATGTTCCCACATGAAATTTTAATAATCAAAATAAGAACCATATTGTTAGTCCTCAGCAAAGATTAGTAATTGAAGATGATCCCAAAAATCATGTTAAGATGAGTGAAGAGGACTCAATCACTGATGGTATTGATTAAAGCATCAATGAAGAAGGTGATTTTGTAGATCGTGTTGGCTACTCCAACTTTTACCTAGAATATGAATCATAAAGTGACTATGAAGAAATGCTTGACAAAGATCATAGTCAATCTTATGCAGTATTTACAAGATCTTAGACTCAACAAGCTGGTGAGAAGTCATCAAAAGAACAAGAGAGAGGAAAGGAACACTCTAGTTCTAATGTGAGTATTATTAAAAGAGGTAATCCTTTACCTTATTATCTTGCCCCTAAAAAAAATATGTTCCCTCTACTTCTCAAACTTATAAGCTAATTTCTCATACAAATGAAGTTAATTCCATCTTGCCTGCACCCATTCCTTCCTTTGACATAATTGATCATACAAAGAAAACTAAAATTTAGATGTCAAAATATGAATACTTAAGGTCTTATCTGGATTAGCTAAATAGGCTATTCTAGTATGTTCAAATCAAGGGATCGAGCAATACACCAAATGCTTTGAAAGGTATTTCACCTATTCCTAGACCAACCTCTATTTAGAATAAGTCTATAAGTACTTCATCTGCATCTACTTCCACATCTGAGAGGATAGAACCTTTTTATGTTTCCCTCCTAATCAATGGGTATAAGTTGAGTAATTGTATTTTAGATTCAAGAGACTTTGATAATGTTATGCTAGCTAATGTAACTTGATTAAATAAACATGAGAAGAAGTCAAAATACATGGTCTCTAAATATGAAGATCCAAGGTCATAGACTCTTTTTGAATAATCAGACCATGGAGTTTACTTCCTTGAAATAGGTAAATAAACCCAAGAGGGAAAAGAAAACAAGATATAGACACTAGAATTCGATGGCAGTTGTAGCTCTCTCAGTTCAGGTGCAGGAGTAGTATTAATCTCCCCTATTGATGAAGTTTTTCAATATTCATACAAGCTTATATTTAAAAAAACCAATAACACAATTGAATATGAATCACTCTTGCTAGGACTTGAGAAATCAAGGGAAAAAGGAGTAAGACTCCTTAGAGTACAAGGGGATGTCAAATTAATAGTGAGATAGATTAGAGGGTAGTATCAAGTGAAGAAAGATAAGCTGAAACACTATTGTGATAAATTTCTAAGTGCCACACTTGACTTCTCTAATTTATCAATTAACTCAGTTCCTTGAGATTAGAACTTTAAGGCTAACTCACTCATTTTTACTACATCTTTGCTTAGGCTAGAACAACAACCAATAATATTTAAAGAAGGTAACTACAAAGTAGAAATGGTCTACCATTTGAAGGTCCTAGACAATGTTGAGCAGTGGAATTAACAATGATAAGCAAATAGCTATATTTATATAGTAAGATAATTTCAAAGGATTTTACTTCGAAGGAAGCAGGTCACATCCACGTGAAACAAAAATAGGTATCATTGAATCTAAACTTACCCATAGTCAAAGAATAATTTAGATGATAGGAAATAAAATTCCTAAAGGATTAGTTTTCGTAGAATAAATATTTGATAAACATGATCAATTTTAGAAGAAAAAGAAAGAGTACAGTGATACTTCTTCCCCAAAAGTAGATATTAATCTAGGTAGTGTAGAAGAACGCAAGATGGTCAACATTGGCAAGCACTACTCATGAGAAAAAAAGGAATATTTCATTAGGATTCTCATAAATTATATTGATGTGTTTTCTTGGTCCTAAAAAGACCTCAAATCCTTCTAACTAGATGAGGTACAATACTATATTCTAATTCAGCCAAAGGTAAAGCCTTTTAAGCAAAATCTACATCATCATAACCCAACTATTCAGGTACAATTTATGTTGAGATACATAAACTCCTTGATGCAAATATCATTTATCCAATTCATCACTAAGAATGGTTAGCAAATATTGTTCTAGTGAGAAAAAGAATGGAGAAATATGCTTATGTGTTGATATCCATAATTTAAATCAAGCCTATCTGAAAGATAATTACCCATTACCCATCATGGACCACACCCTATAAGTAGTTACTAGCTCAGAGATGTTATCTATGTGAGATGAATTTTCTAGATATAATCAGATAAAAGTAGCTGAGAAGGATCAATACAAAACTACTTTGACAACACCATGGGGAATATTTGCTTATCAAAAGATGCCTTTTGGGCTTGTCAATGCTGGAGCAACCTTTCAGCAAGCAATGGATCTACCATTCACTCACTTAAATAACAAGAGTATTTTGGTATACCTGGATGACTTAACAGTCTTTTCAAAACAAAGAAGTGATCATCTAGTTGATTTTGAAGAAGTCCTTATCTAATGTAGAATACATTTGATTTCTTTATTCCAAAGAAATCAATATTTTCTATGACTGAGGGAAAGATCCTAGGCCATATAGTCTCAAAATAAGGAACCAAAATTGACCCAAAGTAAGTTAAATCTATTCAAAGTTTGCTTATGCCTACATCCAAGAAAGGGTTGCACTCATTCTTTGGAAAGGTAAATTTTCTTAGAATATGTATTCTAATTTTTCAAAATTGACTTGTCACATCTTGGATATGATGAAAAAGAAACAAGATTTCAAATGGAATGTTGAATAAAAATTGGCATTTGAAAGAATCAAGTAAATAATAGTTGAAGCCCCAGTGTTAGTTTCCCCTAATTTTAGCAAAGAATTTATTCTTTACTGTTACTCTTTTGAGCATACCATATTAGCCATCCTTATAATTATGAGAGAGCACAAAGAAAAGGATTGAGCCTTATAGATAGAGTTCAATGGTCTGCACTTGATCCATGCCAAAGAGATCAATGATGTGAGATGATGCTAGACTTTTCAATATAACTTTGAAGCACAAAGAGGGGTGTGTGGGACCTTCTAAAAGCATATTTTCCAAACAGCCACAATTTTTTTATGTTTTTTCCATAGTTAGAGCATATTGATTGTGATCATCACAAGGTAGTGGGTTTTATTTGTCATGTACTAAAGGAAAAGGCAGTTATCTAGGAGGTTTTAGTTATGCAAGTGAGTGGTTTAGGGCATCTTCAGGCAGTCCCACATAAAGACAAATGGTTTATTTGCCCTCCACCATAAATATTCTCCTTCTAACTCATTTTAAAGCATTTTTAGCCAAGAAATCAAGGGGTTTATTGAAAATCTCCATCATTCTTTGTAAATACATTTGAAATAATCATTTTCGTTGTATTTACATGAAGATTTCAGGTGTGGTAAAGGAATATTTTCTAGCTAGGGGCATCCTAGTGGGTCTTTGGAAATTGTAAATTTGAAATGGGTAAAAAAATGTATAAATAGAGGGTTTCTCCTCTATTCAAGGGTTGGTTGGCTATTGTGTCGGTCATTGTGTCAATTGTTGTTGGTCTTTGTTTGTCTACAAGTCCAAGATTTTCAAATTTTTGGGATCACTATTCTGTGTGATTTGTCTCTCTTGCTAAGGTGGTTGTAGTTGTATAACTATAAGGTGGTTGTAGTTGTACAACCATTAGTAAGCTCTAAGAGCATCTCTATATGTTTCCCCTATCTAACATGGAGCAAATCCACCATGCTTGTCCCCATGTTAGCATTTTGAAACATTGATGTGTGTAAGGTTTCTTTTAAAGTTAATGAAAATGCTTGTGGTTCTTTGCTATTTACTATAGATGAAGTGTAGTGACATGTTTTACAAAAATTATTGATTAGACATTTGGGTTTGTGCTCACTACTGGTTGTCATTTTGAGCATAGATTTAGATTATAAACTCTTTTAGCATTTATTTAGGATACGTTATTGAATAACTTGTTAGGGAACCCTAGGTTTATGGATTTGATAGAGAAAAGTATTTGAAATACTAGTTTTAATGTATGTTATAGTCTCTAAGGAATCATTTGGTATTTTCCATTATCTTACATTTGAAGTTTTTTTGTATCTTTACTAAAGAATATTGTCATGAAATACTGCAAGATACCCTACTATATAGAAACTAATAACACACCACCCTCTTTCTTTTTAATCATCTAACTTGTCCTACCTTGTCTTCCCCTATAAATAATACACCCTTTGCACACTCTATGTGTTATTTGCCTTGTAAATGTATAAGATATTGCATATTTGAAATGAGTTTATAGATTTTGCTTTAAATCCCAACATTGTAATATTTTATTCATCCCCTTATTATTGAAAAGTTATTTTGAATGAAGGTTGTAATCACTTTGATATTTGTCTTTATTAGCTTGTATATGACTTAGAAAATTTGCTCATTCCATGTGACAACCCTCCATGGGTGGAGTGAGCAAGTTTGGTTGTGTTCTAGTTAGATTCATGTCTTTTTGTGCCAATAATCCCCATAGAGGTTGAATTGAAGAATCTCTTTATGTGATCAAGATACCTGTAGGTCCTCTCACCTTGGTTTAGGAAGAGCTAAAAGTAGTAGGGAGATAATCATGCCCTTTGTAGGTGCCTCTCCATCATTTTTTACATCTCATCCATTCTAGATGACAAACCCTTTCCCAGCTACAATGCCATGCTATCAGGTTTTTCATCTTTGTTTGCTATTTTCTTTAAGTGTGCAAGGTCGAGCATATGAGGTGTACAACTAAGAACCAACACTCAACTGGTGCCATTTTTAGGGACACTTCTTGTCACCCATGTTACCAACGACTCTTGCAAAGAGCTGGTTGTTAAAATCAGGTTTGCAAAAGTTCTTTACCAATATTATATGAAATTAATCTTAGCTACATTTTTAGACAAGTTTATTCATGTTTAACTCATGTATTTTAAATTTAGGGTTATTTGGGCATGTTTTTCTATCTTGGTCATCAATACTGTAACACTCCACTAGGGACATGTGAGGAATTTGATAGATTTGATCTATTAACATCTTCTAAATTTTTTGCAAAGAGCTGGGAATTTATCATGTTCTAAGGTGGTTTCCCCTTTTGAACATGAGTATAAAAATAACATTATATTTTATTTCATACATCATCACTAACTTCATTAAGATATGGTTTCAATATGTATCACTTCAATTTTGTAAATGGTTATATTCTATAACTTTGCTTCTTGTGGCAACTCCAAAACATCATCTAGTTTCAAAGAAAGATTAGTGTCCATCTTCAATATCTTCATCTTTAAGAGTTTTCCTGCTTACAAAGTTGAAAGGACTGAGGTCTTCCTTCAAAGGAGACCCATCAAATAAAATTTTATCACCCTCAGGTGTTTATCAAAGAAGAAAGAGACAAGTTTGGAAGCCTATTGAAGAAAAAAGTGCAGCTACTAGAGATTGTGTGGGCTATCAAAATTATGGTAATCTTGAGCTTCTATTTATTGAGATTCCTATTACTAAAGATTATCATAATTCTTCTTATCATAGCTCTTCTAGTGATTTAGAACCATACATCCCCATTTACTATCTAGCTCCTTCTCAACCAACTAAATCCCCTCTTAAGTTTGATCTTGCAAGTCCACCTCATTCACCCCCTCACATCCCTTTGCCATTTGTTTCTAAACCTACCATTGAACCAATCATGAGACATAGGGATCAAGGTAAAAATTATCATTCTGCATTTATAATTCCCATATTCAAACCTATTAATTTTGATTACATGGAAGGTTGTCCTAATGAAGTCCCAAATAAAGTAAGGAAATGTCTTCCAAAGTTTCAAGGGAATAATGCAGTGAGTGGTGATCAGCATTTGAGGGATTTTCACAATATCATTGAAAATTATGAGGTTGAGCATGAGGATGTCTACATTAAGTTATTTTTTCAGATGTTGGAGGAAGACACTCGTGAGTGATTCATTTCCCTTCCCTGTGGATGCATTGATTCAAGGGAAAAGATGAAGAATGTTATAAGAATTCAGTATGGTGATAGAGTTGATCATAGATATCTTTTAGCTAAATTTGATAACATAAAAGAGAATCCTAATGAGTATGTGTAGGACTTCAATACAAGGTTCAATAAATCTATGATGTGGTTGCCCAAGAACATCAAGCCTAGTGATACAGTGTGCTTGATCAAATACTATGATGCCTTTGATAAGAAGGTTGCATGCTACTTGAGGGACAAGGCTCCCACTAACTTGCAATTGGAATTCAATATGGCCATCCAAATTAAAAATAACATAAAAATGGTGGGTAAGCCATCCAACAAGCAAGCTGAAGCAAAATTGGTTGATCTAAAAAAGACACAGTATAAGAAAACCAAACTTGAAGATACCATTAAGACTTTGGCCTCCACTATCAAACAAATGTCCTACAAGCTAGCTAGAGTTGAAAAGGGGCTGCTCAATAGGCTTGCATGTGATGATACAAATGAAAAAAGTAAAGTTGTAAGAGAAGTGCCTAATCCATTAAATGCCAAAGTAATGTTATGAATTTTCATTTTTACATTGATTGGTATGACAAGTCCTTCCTTTCACATTCCCCATGTGATACTATTCAACAAAGTGATGAATATGCAGATGATATTGAGTCTACATCTAATGGTGATGTTGATTTTATGATGTTCAATTATCAAGACTCCCCAAACATGTTTTTTACCTCCATAGAAATGATGAATGCTACTATTTTTGACTAGTTTTAGAGTGCGGTCAAGAAGGTATGTGTCCCAACATATGAATTTTCTTGTGATGGTAGTATGACACAAGTAAATGAGTTACCTAATCATGATGTAATTAAAGATTTGAAGTGTGATTTGAAATAAGTGCTATACATAGATGTAGCATTGGGTAGCTCCATTGGGAATATGGACATTGTTGAGCAACCAATTGTTCTTGATATTGGGTTTAAAAATGAAGATGTTGTTTGGAAGATGTCATTTGATGAAGATGGGGTTATATTTTATACCCTCAAAGATGAAAAATTTAGACTTATTTCAAGCAGTGTTTTGAGTGCATGAATGACATTGCTAATCTTGATGCACTCTTTCTTGGTACTCATTTGATTACAGTCAAGAAGCAACCCTATTTACAACTATTGAAAAGGTACCAAGATCTTTTAGCATGGTCTTATCTAGATTTGAGATCATGTAAAGAGGATTTGTTTAAAACTATCATCTTATCCCAGCCTAGCAGTAAACCTTTCAGGCATGTGCAAAGATTGGTTTACTTCATCTTGGCCACCAAGCTATTATAAAAGTTTAAGAGATTAAAAGATGGCAAAATTTTGGAGCTACCAATTAATGGTGAATATCTTAAACATTTCCTCGATCGAGAATGTAACTGTGTACATATTGTATAGTATTTTGTTTCTTTGTCCTTCTATTGCTTTGTTTCCTCTTGCTTTAGGCTTTATTTTTATAGTTACTTTCCATTTTTTTATATTGTGTGTGTTTTTTCATATCCTCTTGATTTGTTTTTGTCAATTTTTCCATTATTTTGTTTAGCCTACATAGATGTTTGCTAAAATTTATAAGTGTTGACTCCATGACCCAATGGATTGGCACTTGGTCTTACATTCTGGGGTTCTTTGCACATGCGCAGGAGGTATGCATCCAGGGATGAGAGCTAGTTTTAATGCCCAAAATTTCACTAAAGTAATTGAGCCCTTGTTAAATTTAGCCAAGTCCTATTTTCAAGTCTTCATAAAAGCTCAAGTTTCATGTTAAATTGGCTAAGTCTTAAATTTGGTCTTTACTAGCGTGTGTATTTATACCTAAGACTTTTTTGTATTTTTTTAAAAACACTTTGCCTGATAGAAATAGGTCTTCAGTTTTTTGTCTTGGACAAAAATCTTGAAGACTTGTTTCCATTGGGAAAAGTGTTCACATAAAAAGTCTGAAGGAATTCAATATTTTGGGGAAAGTGTTCTGTAGAAAGGCCAAACACTTATTTGTTTTGGACATTTTGTCTGTGAAAAAAATTTGGAAGGCTTATTTCCATCAAACATTTTTTCCACTATAAAATTTTGAATCCCAAATTCTTGTAGGCATTTTGTTCACACAAAACCCCTAATAAGAATGCATTATTTTGCAAAAAGTGTAAAGTCCAAATTGTTTCAGCAAAAGTATAAAGTCAAAATTCTTCAAGAAATGTGTAGGGATCATTTATTTTAGGGAAATTGCTTTGGACATTTTCTCTAAGATAATTATCTTGACAAAGAAGAGTAAATGTTTGAAATAATTGTCCTGATGAAGATAAAAATGTTGAAGACCAAATTGTTGTGGGAGTAGTGTTTAAAAAGTGTTCAATTACTTTGGGAAAATTATCCTGGATAAAATGTCCAAAATAATTATCTTGATAGATAAGGGTCTAGGAGCAGGATGCTGAGAATAAAAAATCCCACAATAATGCTACCAAAGATAGGAGTATTGAAGATAAAGAGCTTGAAGACCAAATTCTTGCAAAACAAAAGGCCTAATAAGCAAAGTCTTGAATGAAATTTCTAAATTGCATAAGTGATGGGCTCATGGATGTTAATTTTAAGCCATATAAAGTATCTATTAGGGTTCAAATATTTTGAGATGATTACATGAGCATCAAATATAGGCCCATGAATTATTTGTTTGAGTTTAAATGGAGGTAGATCTATGGTGTGCACTAACATGAAGCATGATGATCTGATAGTGTGTGATCAAAGTTGAATAGTCAAAGAAACCTAAGATGAGTGAGATGGTGATAAGTAGCATCATCACGAGACCCTATCAAAAATTTGATAGAGTGTAGAGCAAAGGATTGAGCCTTATGGATAGAGATTGATGGCCCATGCTTGATCCGTGCCAATGAGATTAATGATGTGAGATGATGCTGGATTTTTAAAAAAATAAAACCATAGAAAGGGGTATATGGGCCATTTTAAAAGCATATTTTCCAAATGGTCATGGATCTTTTTTGTTTCTACCATAGTCAAATCATTTTGATTGCAATTATCATAAGATAGTGGGCTTTCTTTGGCATGCGCTAAATGAAACGGCAGTTGTCTAGGAGGTTTCAACTATGTAAGTGAGTGGTCTAGGGCATCTTTAGATAGTCATACATAAAATCAAATGGTTTATATGCCTTCCACCATGAATATTCTCCTTCTAGCTCATTTTAAATCATTTCTAGCCAGGAAATCAAGGGGTTTGTTGCAAATCTTCATCATTCTTTGTAAAGGTAGTTACAACAATCATTTGCCTTTTAGTTATATGAATATTTCAAGTGTGACAAAGGAATATTTTCCATCTAGGTTCATCTTAGTGGGACTTTGGTAATTATAGATTTGAAATGGGTAAAAAATGTATAAATAAAGGGTTGTTCCTCTATTTAAGAGGTTGTTTTACCATTATGTTGGTCATTGTGTGGGTTGTTGTTTGTCTTTGTTTCTCTCCAAGTCTAAGTTCTTCAAATGTTTGAGATCACTATTGTGTGTGATTTGTCTCTCTTGCTAAGGTGGTTTTAGTTGTATAGCCATTAACAAGTTTTAAGATCATCTCTATATGTTTCCCCTGTCCAACATGGAGCAAATCCACCATGTTTGTCCCCATGGCAACATTTTGAAACATTGATGTGTGTAAGGTTTCTTTTCAATTTAACAAAAATGTTTGTTGTTCTTTATTGTTTCCTATAGATGAAGTGCAGAAACATGTTTTTTAAGAATTGTTGTTTGGACATTTGGGTTTGTACTCACTACTTGTTGTCATTTTGAGCATAGATTTAGATTATAAACTCTTTCTACATTTGTTCAGGATAGGTTGTTGAATAACTTTGTAGGGAACCCTAGGTTTATTTATTTTATAGGGAAAATCATTTGAAAGATTAGTTTTAGTGTATGTTCTAGTCTCTAAGGAATCATTTGGTATTTACCATTATCTTGCATTTGAAGTTTTTTATACATCTTTGCTAAGGAATATTGTCATGAAATATTGCAAGATACTCTACTATTTTGAAACCACCAACACACCACCTTCCTTATTTTTAACCATCTAACTTGTCCTACCCTATCCTACATTATAAATAATACACCCTTTGCACACTATAAATGTTATTTGCCCTAAAAATGCCTAAGATCTTGCATATTTGAAATGTGTTTATATTTTTTGCTTTAAAGCCCAACATTGCAATCTTTTATTCATCCCATTATTGTTTAAAATTTATGTAAAATGAAGGTTTTAATCAATTTGACATCTATCTTTAGCATCTTATATCTAACTTAGGACATTTTCTCATTCTATGTGATAACCCTCCCTAGGTAGAGTGAGCAAGTTTGGTTGTGTTCTGGTTAGATTCACATCTCTTTGTTCCAATAAAATCCATGGAGGTTGAATTTCAAAATCTCTCCATGTGATCAAGCTACCCCATATGTCCTCTCACCTTGGTTTAGGTAGATCCAGAAGTAGTAAGGAACTGACTATACCCTTTGTAGGTGCCTCTCAATCATTTTCTATGTCTAGTCCATTCTAGATGTCAAACCCTTCCCTAGTTACAATTACATACGAGTGGGTTTTTCATCTTTTTTTTCCATTTTCTTCAAGTGTACAAGGCCAAGCATACGAGGTGTACAATTGGGAGCCAATAGCTTACATAGTGCTTACATGATCATATACATACTACACAAGCATATACTAATTATTTCCTATTGGGGCGTACTTACCTTTATATTTTCATACTTTTTTGAGCTATGATTTTGTGATTCACATATAAATTGGGGACATGTTTTTTTCTTCCACTTCATTTACATAGCCATGCTATCACATCTAATGCACATTATGCCTTGACACATGTTATGGATTGTTTAGATCCCTCACATTCTTATATTTTCAAAACCTTTCTACTTGGTCTTGCTTGCTTTTATAGATATACATTCAAATTTAAAAAATTTAAAAAATACAAAAAAAAAGGTTCAAAAAATCAAAAACATTCAAATATTCATAAAAGAAAAAGGACCTCATGACACAATTGCTAATTTGCATTATTTAAATATGCTATTTATCACATATTTGATAGATTACATATCATTTCTTACATGAATGCATTTCACAATATACATGAGTGATATGTATGACATAAATGTAAATATGTTGGGCTTTCCTATACCCAAAGGACATGGAAAAGTTAGGCACATCTTATTCCACAAGTCACATTAATACACGATATATCTTTATATGGCATTTTCCATTTACTATGTTGAGTTATATTGATTGCTTACACATATTTTTATTACTCATACTTTATATAGTGCCACATGGATACATTAATTTACTAAGCTATGACATTGGCATATATTAAATGTGTAGACTAGTATGGCTTATCTTATGCTTTATTGATGTTGTTTCTCTTTTCAGATAGGTTAATCATTATTAGCCTTATATGTTTGGCATTCATTATCCATTTATTACATTCCTTATCATTATTTATTGTGACATATTCATTATCCATTTATTATGGCCCTTGGTCTTGTTTGGTGCAACATATTCATGTCCATTATTTGAAACCCTTAATCTTATATGTTTTAACATCATGACCCTTATTTGTAGCCCTTGGCCTTGTTTATCCTGACATCTTCATGCCCCTTGTTTGTGTCCTTGGCCTTGTTTATTGTGGCATATTCATGTCCCTTATACGAAACCCTTGGACTTATGTGTGACACTAGTGTTATTATGTTTATTTTATTGTGTGCCTTATGGCCATGACATCATGTAATTATGAGTGAATTAATTTAAGTTTGTTGCTAATCATATTGAATATATTAAGTTTGTGAGTGCCATGATCCACATCATGTACCTCCCCATTTGTGTGTAATGATATTATTCATATCATGCACCTTTTATTGCATGGTCTTATATAGTACTTATATAAGTGATGGTTACTATTGTGTGCTTAATAGCTATATCTATCTTGACATGAAATTTGTATGCATTGCATTACATATGTTTCATACATGAATTGATGACATATATATTAATGATGATATACTCTCCACTTGTTGACATGATTATACATGATTACATCTTTATACATAACTTGATATAATTAACTATTTGTTTTGATATGAGTGATTTGAAGGCTACATTTATCACCTCAAAAGGGGGGATATTAGTGGCCTTGTCATAGAGACTTAAGCCTCTATGAGAAATCAATTCATATTTTAGAATAGAATACAAGATTAAGAGATTTCAAAATGGTTCATATATGGCTTTGATTTAGATTATGGGACATGAAACTAGTTCATGCACATAAAAACTACTACAATATTATATTTTATAAAAACATTTGATGGTATAAAGGAAATGAGAAACCTTTAATTTATGAGTTCATTTATTGTAATTAATTCATGTTTGTTAAGGTAATGTGGTTGAGGTTTAGTGATGATTGACAGATTTGGTATTGATCATAGCATGCCCAATACATGGCTCCCACATTCCATCTTTGGGTTTCAAGATTAGTGCAAAATTAGCTACAAGAGTTAGTGTGGTTAAGGTTCAATGATGATCAGTGGCCTTGACACTACTCCCCTATTTCATGAGGGTCAGGGCATTTACCTTACCAACCCATGGTCTTGCTTTAGCTACGTAAATTTGGGGCATAATCACCCCATTTATCTAAGTACTTTAACAAGGAATCATCATACAAATTATAGGGAAACATAGTTTACTCACTTACATGTGTACTCCATCCTTGCTCTTAAGTTTAAAATTATAGTTCAAGTTTCAGATTTCATTTCATAGACATTGACTACTACATATTCATTGCATGATTTTTTTGGACCAAGTTACACATTTGGATCTTTCTCCAAAATACAAAGTGTGTTATCCACACCTAGTTGCATCTCTTTATCCTTTTATTATAGTATTTGTATTGTATTTCAATACTATAATAAAAGGGAGCATTTGTCAATACTAAATATAGTACTACATACTTGGTAACATATATTGTTACCAACTTTTAGCCTACATGACTTATGCACACATATATTACTCTTATTTACCATTCTTTCACATCCACATGTTCTCCATGGGTTTGATCATCTTTAGTTATTATCAGACACCTACAAGAATTCCCCTAATTTGTGCCAAACTAGTCAATTATCATACTCAAGAATCTAAAGATAATTAAATCAGTGTTCCTATCTCCCAAACATAACTATCAGACTTAAATGGTACTAAAAATTAAGTACTGTTAAAACCTAATGATTTTATCCTAGGTGTCAATCAATAGTCACATTTCAAATTAAGACCATTCCTCTAGGTCAGCCCATACATTTAACATGTTGGTGGTGTGAGAAATTACCCAAAGACTCTCATATAAATATAAAATATGAGTAATCATATTATCCATTTAGTAAACACTTATCAATCATAATCTAAAAATTTCACATTCAAATACATTATCCTATTCTTCAAAATTGGGTCATCATTCACAAGGAGTAGGTCTTAGCCAAGTTTGAATCACCTCAATCCCAAGACAATTTTTCAATTTTCCAAGTATCAAAAACTATATTACATGTTGCATGCATTAAATGAGAACTATTTCACACATTCACCTAGTATGAAAACTAAATGTGGTTTCACTTTCCCCTTCGAAGTATTAGATATGTGGTCATTTCTCAATCATTCAATGGGGAGTGGTTGGGGTCAACTTAACTCACATTTCTTACCCTCTTATAGGTCATAACCTAGTGTCAAAAGTGTACCTATAGTTTTAAGTGAATGAGACATATTTTTGGGTAATTCACATACAATCAAACCTCAATATTACACACTCATACATAATAAACTTAGTTGTACCATCCTATACTAGAATAAAAAATCAAGAGATACATAATCATCAGACTCAAAACATAACAAAGGATAGTAGTGACTATAGGCTGATGGTAATGCCCAGGCAAGTCCACAACTTTAGTTCTTGATTAAGTGATTCATAATCTAGTTTCATACCTACCCTCCACCTATATACAGTCTCAGTATTACATAGAACAAACTAACACCAATTATATTATTTTCTTTAGTAATTTCCATATTTAGCAAGTGCAATTGTCAAATTGGTTTCAATCTTTTACATTCAGATTTATGTTTGATTGTAATACATGATAATTTGAATTAATTAATTGCACATTAGTTACATGATTTTTATAACATTGATGAATGGGATACATAGTTTTTAACATTGTTTCAGTGATTTCCTAACTCCATAACCATTTTTTTATTTTAAGTGCCAAGCTAGGTTAAAAAGAAGGAATAAAAAAATCCATGCATTCTACTTGGCAAAACATGAAAACACATGTACAAGAAGATCATAAAATAGGAGGTGAACCAATGATATAAAAATCAAGTTTTTCAAACCTACATAGGTCACAATCGATAGGACAAAGATTGACTCAGTGACAAAAATTTATCTAAGGTGAGTCTACTCAGGTCACACCCATGCAGAACATGATTCATGTAGTAGGATCTAAGGTTACATAAGAGTTCAAAATAGTGCATAGTTATCCTACATAGTCATATTATATATTTAAACTTATATATTTCAGTTACAAGAAGAAGGTATGGTCATACCCTATCCTTTTGTACTTATTTTTTATAGCCTAGTTATTTATCACTTTCATCTTATTATTATTGTTAGCCAATTAGGTAGATCTAAATTCTATAATTTCATAAATATATTGTTAAATGCACTCTTTGCAATATTTTATTCCTTATTTTATATAAAACCTTAACTATGGTAAATAAAAATCTACATGAATTACGTTCTAAATGCTTGAATTAATTACTCTTGTAATTTCACAATTTATTTTTGGGCAGATGGAATTGTGTTCTATATGCACTAACAAATGTTTATTTATAGACTTATTAAATTCAAATTAGGACCTTATTTATGTGCAATTTGGCATACAATGGGAAATAAATGTTGATAAATTAGGAAAAAACAACACATGAGACCCAAAACATGGGTCATATGGGCCCACCCAGAACCATACACTACATGGTTTTGTGGCACCATTACCATATAATGTATAATTATGGGAAAGCATCCTATAAATTAAAGTAAATAGGTTGAAGAGGAGATACAAAGAGGAAAAAGGTAGTAAATAATCATAAACAAGAGAAAATGTGCCAATAAGAGCCTAATATGAATCAATAATTGATAAACACACAAGTGCCCTATAATAAGACAATTCTACAACTAATAATTACCCCATATCAAAATCAGGTGTGTATAGAACCCAAAATGACTTCAAAGATCAATATTTTAAGTCACAATAAATGGTTTATAAATGACCCAAAATGACTTAAATGATTATAATAATTAGGTAACATGAATTCTCAAAATATTCTATGTTGTTTCTACAAGAAGTTATATTATGACTACATTTTGATTGGATATTTATTTATATCATGAATTTAAGTAGTTTTAGTGATGATATATATAATAATTGATAGTGAAATCATGTGTATTTGATATGAGATGTTATATGTTTGAAATCAAATAGGGTAGGGTTATACACATTATTGAACAATATAAGGTAAATGTAAAAAAAAAATTCTATTATAAAAGGATTTCATCCAACAAATTTGTGCCTAGTTTAGTTGTGACCTAAAAACTTACCTTTCCCTTCACCTATATGAATAGAACATATTTACTAAGCAATTATCATACTAATGGAAAAAATGAATGCAATTATTATATGAATGGAATAAATTTTCCAAGTAATTGTCATGTGAAAGGAAAAGATGAATGTGTATGTCACATTAATAACAAGGATTTATTAAGCACTAGCTTTATGAATGGCAAGGATGATTGCAATGGATTCAATAACCATAATTATCTAAGCATGTCATTGGCCATTCAAGAGTTTAGAAAGCATACTCACATAGATGAATGCAAAGGTCACATGAATATCAAATATTTACTAGCAATGGTTTTATAAATGGCCATGATGATTACAATGACTTCTAATAACCAAAAAATTGTCTAAGTAAACCATTGGACATTGAAGAGTTTAGAAAGCATACTCACCATTCACAATGGTTGACTTCATTACATACTATTATCACAAAATTTATAAGTTCCCACTTTTAAACTTAGTGCATGTATGTATAACAACCATTTTTTTAATATTAATGGTAATAGTGTGTAAATGTAAGTTCCCTTACATTTTATAAGTTATGGAAATATTATATTTGTAGAATTGATATTTGAGTTATTTGATACCTGATTTTATTCCAAAATATTTTAATTGAGTAGAGCCTTGATAAGATACATGAGATGAATCTCTAGCTATATTGGTCTCTATATGATATAATTTATGGAAGTTTTTATGAAATTATTTTATAAAAGTTTCGATGAATTTATTTTATATTGTGTTGTTTGAATAAATGAGGGCCAATGTTGTTGATTTTTTGGAAAATTAATATTTAATTTGATAAGAATATTAAATTTAAGAAATACTTTTAATTTTTTGTTTGTATAAATTCTAATTATGTTGAGAGACATTTTATAATGGCATATGGGATAGTGGTTTGGGTTGTAGTGGAGTGAATGTGTTCACTTTTAATGGCCAACATAATAAAACTAAAATTTAACTAATAAAAATTATATATAAAATTACAAGTAAAGTTTGAAAAAATTCAAATAAATTTAGAATGTATAATTAATAAGTGCAGAGCTAAGAAACACTAAAAAGTTGAAAATTTTATATATTTTCATTACAGGAGTAACCTAAATGGCATTCACACTCCAACTCAGTGTCAGAAGAGGCAGTGGAGCAACCCAATCACAATCATAATCACTATCACAATCTAAGAATTGATGAAAAGAACCAGAGATAAATTGGCATGTCTCCACATTTAATTTGATTATATAGATTTAATTTTTGTCACTAAGGAAATGAAAAACATATCAATACTTAGATCTCAAATATTTAATTATACACATAACTTCATAGAATCCTCTACCTAATTCTTAAATCCAAAATAATCTTACACAAACATGGAGAGAAAAAATGTCATGTAGCAAATCTAAATTCATATTTACAAGTGCCTCAAAACTATAAAATCTTCATGCCATTCCAACTGACATCCCTATGTTCTCGCAAATGTCATGACATAATGAAATGGAGACATATTTTTTAACTCATATATTTAGTGTCATTTAAGGCAACTTTGATGTCCTTGTGTATCATAAAACTCAGCAATGCTTAATAATGTTATTTTGGTACACAAAATTGGTAGAGGTACTTAATTCTCAAAAAAATCGATAGCTCCCACAAGTAAAATGGCATAGATAATGAGTTTGATGAGGTAAAAAAATAGAGTTAACCTAGCAAGTGTTGATCTGGTGATACTAATAATTCATTGAATGATATTTTTAAGAGTAGTGTGATTAAAGTTAGGATTAACTAAGTTTTTGCTTGCAGTCTATAGATGCATGCAATAATTTCTGATGTAATTCAATTTGAAAGTTTTGGGATGCAAATAAGATGTTGATGGAAGGTGTATGTATTGTTAGGAATACTTCATATTTTTATTAATTTATATTCCAATTGATTATGTTAAAATTTAAAAATAACTTCATTTATTTACCTTTTACTGTATATCTGAGAAATAATAAATAGAAAAGACCAACCCAAAATAAAATAGTGTAACATATAATTAACAAATATAATTTTTTTAAGAATTTTCTTCCAAATTTTTTTTAGGGACTACCACAACATCAAACAAGTGTCATGATGTGGCTTTAGTACGTACCCACTATGTAAGCAAGGTTGTAATATGTAATTGTATGCAATGGAATGCCATGAGTCTATATAGAATGCCTTAAAGGTATTCGAGCAAACGAAAATAATTATCCAAAATTCATTTTCTACATAAGTAGTGTGGTTCTCATTTATTTATTTTATAGTTTATAAACTTTGCACAATAGGCACATGTATGGACTTAAAATACATTTTTCAAGAAAAATAACATTGATTCATATATTCTAATGACATGTGAGCTAGAAAGTTAAGTTTTATGGACAGATTTTTATTTGGTAGGAATCCACAAACATATTTTCAAATGTTAGTGCTTGGTATTGAAATACATAAATATTAAGTAATTAAAACATAATATATGATCCAAAATTGTACTATCATTTCAACCTGATAGGTATCTTTTTCTATGATTGAGTGCATGATTTTGGTGTGCCAAGTGCTTAGATAAAACACTCTTACTGCATGGTACTTTAGGATTTTTGTGTATCGGTTCATTTGCCTCTTATTGGTAGATGAGGCCTCATGGCTTAGTTTATATCATATTCTTTGCTTTAATGATGGCTATGCATGGTATGTATTTGAATAGTTTTTATGTTCTTTGAAGAAAAGTATATACTACTCATAAAATTTATAGATGATTATTTGTTTGTATACACATAATCATGGAATTCACACAAAACTCTAATAAGTGTGATCTAAAATTCCTAGGAGAGAATTGATGGTCTCCACAATAGATGAAACCTTTCCAAATAGGTTATCCAATACTAATTTTGGAATTTCGGGTTGTAAATCAATTGGAGAAGGTAGCAACTAAAAATGACTACAAAGGATGTTGACTTGGGAAAAGCTTCAATAATATATACTCACCATTGATTTAGTATGAGGGACTTAATTGTTATTATTAGTTTGGCATGTGTATGCAATAAAAATTGCATGATGTACATGAATTAATCCTAGATTGGATAAGATAGAGCACACCTACACTTCTGATTAGGTATACACTTTTTAAGTGGGAGAATGACCAATATGTGGATCTTCTAGACCCAATTAGGGGATCACTTGTATCACTTGTCACAACATATCATGCTAGGAAGGGTTCCAAAGCCTACAGTCTAACACAATCACACAACAACCCTAAAAGAGTCCTACGATTTGATATTTCACTTATGCTAACAAAGAAGAGAGTAAACTATTCTAATAACAATAAAAGTAAACTAATTTAGTACGCACCAAATCTTGTGGCAAAATGTGGGTGTTAAAACAATAAAATAAACAATAATTAAACTAAACATGCATAGGATACATATACTCACGTCAATGTATATAGAATCCTAATACATGGAAAAGAAGAATACATATTGCATTATATATCTACTCTTACAAAGGAGAAATAAAGTTAGGAATACTTACCTTTGAAGATGAACCTACTGAGCCTCAATCTCTCCCTTGGCCAAGGTGCTTCGCAAGAGATTGTTGTGGTTTGTAAGGATAACCAAGATAAATCAACTCTAGGATACACAACCTACCAAAGCATCCAAAATACTTCTCCACAAGACAAGATTGGAGCTCTAAAGAAAGTATTGAACCTTAAATCTTTATTCCTCAAGTAAAATGGTCAATAAGAAGATGTTTGTTCACTCTTCTTCACTTAATTCAACTCTCTCTCTTTAATAATGAAAAAATGAACTTGTATATATAGGCAAATCTTACCTAGAAACTTTTAGACATATCAGTTATACTAGGTTGACTTAGTCAACCTAGCACATTTTTGGGCTAATGCCTAAAGTTTATGTTAGGTTGATCAGAAGGCTAACAAACTTAAAGGGCTAAAGTGTCCCCAAAACACACTAGGTCAACTAGGTCAACCTAGTTTGTTGAACAAATCAAAAGGGTAACAATGAAAAAAATGAAGGAATAAAGAATGACAATGAGAATAATCGATAGCAAAGAGAAGAATAAGCCTAGGGTTCATGGTTTTAGGAATCAAGAGTACAGATGGTAGGTGTTAAAAGGAACAACAATCTTATGAAGCATCAATGGTCTACCCACCCCTTTCTCAGTGTACCCCTTAAGGCATGCACTCAGAGAGATTGAGACTTGAAAGGTTCTTGAAAGATACAAAGAGTCATTAATCAATAAAAGTTTAAAAATATTATGTGTATACATATGCCCTAGTCGAAGCTCATCACTTGTCACATAAGTGTAACATGGGATGGTGCTTCAAAAATAGAACATGATATCAAATAATATTGATGATAAGCATGGTGAAGTAAGCAAAAAATTAGATAAATGAAAGGAATAAATTTAAAAACACATACCTTTAAGTTACCTTAGTGTTGTAGATAAAGAAGAAGACTATAAGAAAGTGAAGGCATCTAATGTAAAGCACACTAGGTGAACCTGTAGAAGTTAGTGCAAAAATAGCCAAAAATAAATTCTTTTTGGAAGATAGACATATGATAGTGGATAATAATATCTACATCACCATTAATCCAACACATTTTATGGTTTGTAAAATGGATGAGCAGACACAATGATATGAGTAAAAAAAGGAATCTGAAGGAAAATAATTGAAGAATTTGAATTACTGAAAAGTGGTTTTAAATAGGAAAAAGAGAAGTCATTTTGTTATTTTGAATTGTAAGAGAAGAGAAAAAGAGCTCTAGAGATAAAATGAGCTAGGATGGAGAGGGAATGACATGCTAGGCAAGAGAGAGCTCCAGGAGTGACAGCAGGTGCACTATAGGTATGCATCTATGAATTTCAAACCAATTTTTGAAATTTGTACTAAATTAAGTTAATTTTTTGATAAAATTTGGTTTAAAGCATTTATATATGTTAAAATTGAACAAACATAGATTCTAAGGGTAGTAAATAGGAAGATGGGAAATGGGTTGGAAGGATTTAGGAAGAAAATGAGAAAAATGCACATTTTGAGGAAAATGTACTAGGATGGCACATTGAACCAACTAGGTCAACCTAGTAGGTTAAATCAAGGTAAAAATCCATATGGTCGACCTAGTAGGTATAGATTGACCTAGTGTAATCTACAAGCTAAGACCTAATGAAAAAGTGTCTAGTTGGTCCGTAAGGCCCAAAATGGAAACTTAACACTAGGGAGAAGAAAATAAGAGAAAAAATAAGAAATTTAGGATAAAATAAAACAAAATTAGGGAAATTATGGTCAAACTAGGTTGACTAGGGAACCAAATTAAGCATGAAAAAGTGTGTAGAAAGCCAAAAGAGAGCTAGAATGGCCCAAAATGACCAAAGAAAGGAAAGAGGGACCAAAATAGCTAGAAATAGGATAAAATAAATAAAATGAGTAAGGTAATAGTAATTAGGCTTATTTTTTTATTAAAAATAGAATGTATAAAGAATGTATTATGATTATACATGGAATGGAAGAACTAATACATCTTTTGTTATTTCTTGATTGTAGAGACGACCACAATTCTAGAGGTTGTTAGACATCTCTTGGTTACTAGATTTGTTAGATAGGTTGATAGATGGAGATAGATCTAGACTAGTGTTTATAGGTCTAGGAGGTATATCGAATATGTGTAGGATCCCCCTCAGTGTTGACCTATTAGTCATGTTCCTAGAATGTTGGGAATGATTAACTAACACCTTCATATGGAAGGTGGATGGGGGTGTGATAAAGGTGGGTATCACACTAGAGGATGTCCATGCCATCCTTAGGTTACCTAAAGTAGGAGCACTAATGACCGTAGGGATACCAAACAACATAGAGGACAGGAGAGCCTTAGCCATATGGGTTATAGGCTCAAAGATGATATTGTTGGGGTGGAGTGTGAGTATGGATGATGTGTATATATCACATATTATGGATCTTTGGAAGGTGATGATAGGCCTTGTGATATAATGAGTGCTTTATCATAAGTTGAATGATAAGGTACCACTATACATGGTAGCCTCGAGCAGGATGATGCTAGAGGAGTGAGTGTTATATGATCTAGGCTTTGTCATTTACATCCATTTTGCTCATGATCTATTCAAGATGTAGGTCAAAGCCCATAAGACCATGGGATTGATCATACTACTAACAACATGGATATATGAGATATTTCTTATGTATTGACCTATTGAGTTTCCCCATGTGGTCGATAATAGGTTACTTCAGATGAAGAGATGGAGGGAGGACCAAGTAGCATGGGTCATGCCCCACATTCTAGTGTTACAGATGGTGAGACACATTGACATAGTATGGTGACCATATGAGTAGATAATGAATACTTTGGAGAGATGGCACATAGTTAGACCAATGCTAGATAGGGGAGACATGATAAGCCAATATACATGGTGGAGAGAGCCATATCAAGTGGCATAGGTGCCAAGGTAGATGGGTTTACCTCATCTAGTGACACTGATACTCATTCTCAAATAGTAGACTCAGCATGTGGGAGAGACACAAGGGAAGAGGGGACTTGAACCACTAATAGTGAGACTGACATTGAGGTCATGATGGGAGTGACCAAGGACTAGTTTGGCATGTTGAGGGGTAGAGCAAGAGGAGGTGGAATCAGAGGTGGAGATACCACATGTACTACCACCAGCTCCATAAAGAGATGAGCTATGGCCATCGAAGACACAACATTGATAGAGGTAAGAAGAGAGAGTGGAAACCATCATCATCCTTGGCAAGTCAGAAAAGGAGCTAGAGGAAAGATAGATGAGAGAGAGACTACTTAGGTACATGCTAAAATAGATGTGAACCATGACATCTAGGTTCAAGCTGAGGAGGTGACCCATAGAGGAGGTACTAGGAGGCAATGTAGATAGGGATATTATGCTAGGAAGTTGTACAAATGGTGAGACCAGAAGAGCTGAGACATAACTCAGTAAGAAAAATATGATTGATTTATTACTTAAGTTATTATTTGGTAGTAGAGAGATATAAATAGACATTATGAGATATGAAAGTGATCTAACATCCATTTAGTGTGATTTTGTAGGTGTACCTAAGGATGGGTAGGAGATATAGGGGTCTTTGGTTATGGGAGCACTCCATGAAATCTTAGATGAGACTCTATAGTCGTACGACCCCATGACACTAGAGGATCCAAGTGTACTATCTATCCTAGCTTAGGTGAGTTGGTTTAAACTAGTGGGAGAGGCCATGAGGTAGATACAGATGTAGAGAGAGAGAATGAAACCACCAATAGAGATGGGTGCAAGTGAGAGGTAGGATTGATAGGCCCTAGCTGATGAGAGAGTTACACATCTATACATAGTGACATTAATGAACAAGCATATACAGTGATGCAAACCCAACTAATGTAGGCACATACAATGACCCAAATTGAGTTGGTATAGGCACAGGTGTAGATAGCATGTTTATAGGGATAGGAAGAGGGATTTATATCTTGCACTATCTCATTATAGCATACCATTCAAAGGAATTAGATTGAGGCCTCATCAGGTAGTGTGGCTAGGCCATCAGATAGATAGGATGGAGCCCAATGCTAGAGCTGGAGCATTGTATATGATTGTATATGTTGTATCAATCTCTTAAGAAATATATATGATGTATCATTTTGTCTTATTGGTGGTGGTTGTGTATGTTCATTATGGTTGAGTTTATGGATGCTTTGGATATATTTCTTTCTATCACATGTATTTTAGCTTTATTGTATATGTTATAGGAAATATATATGATGTGGTTTCTTTTTTAACATTATGAAAAACACATGCATGATTAAAAAGAAATAGGTGAAAAGACCCTGAAAAATATAATCAATCAAATAAATGTAATACACACTAATTCAAGTTGGTAAATGTGTAATAACATGAAAAATGACTAACAATAAATAACCAAGAAATGGCAAACAAGATGATAAAAATGGGATTTATTTTTAAACCAATGTGAAAGTTTTTTGCACCAAATTAAAACAAATAAAATCATACTAAATATCACATTGGGAAGTATGAAAAATAATAATATAAAATGGAATGTATGTAAAAAGGCACAAATGGTAATAAAAACAAATCAAAATTAAGTCAATCATTTATATTATATCATGATGGGAAGTAGAAAAGAAAACAAAATTTGCAAAAAATTAGTCTTAAATTTATCATATTAATTCAAGCTAGGAAGTATGAGAAAATTCAATAACTGGTTTTGATCTTACTTGCACTTAGAAAATAAAAGGCAAAATAAAAAATTAAGCATAAAACATACTAAATATCGAGATGATAAGTATGTCAATGACGTGTAACCTCATAATCAATAGAATATTATCTCTTATTTGACACTTATAATTTTGATGGTCACTTGTTTATTGGAAAATTTGTGAGGAGGGCTAGGTCCTATCCACTGTCTTACACTATAACTCACAAAAGAAAAACCCGAGTACCAAATCAAGATTGGTAAGCATAAGGACAAGGAATGGTAAATCAAGTTTTTGGGTAATGTAATGGAAAAGGTGGTAATTTGTGAGGAATACCAAGTCCTATTCATGGTCTAATAAAATAACTCACAAATGAAATCCCATAGGGAGTGATCAAAAAGTAAAATAATATCTCTCAAGAGGAAATATGGTGAAAGGGAATGAAAAAGGGAGTGTAAAAAAAAAAGAAAACTCTTAGGCATCTTATGAGAATACCTTATGAGGCAAGAGGCATACTAAGAACATGAGAAGACACTAAGTGACTAGTGGTCGTCTATGTACAAAGGAAACCTATTCCCTATAGACACAAAGTTGTGTAGGTAGATAAGTGTGCTCCTAAGATCAATTCATGAAGGTAGATTGGTACAAGGAGAAGTAAAATGGACCTACCTCCCCATGATATGTTCCTACTCCTTAGGACCCCTTATAGAGCCATTGGTTTACTATGAATATTGGGTACTTGCATGAGAAAGTAGGTAGCACTAGAATTTTTTTTTTAATTCTCCTCTTCTAATCTACTAGCCTACTACACCCCAAAGTACCTCAACTCTATTGTGTGGCCAATTTTGGAGTTTGGGATTTGACTAGAAGAAGGAATGTGCTTTTAATCATGTCTTTTAGTATGATTTAAATTTTAAGATATTGCATATTTTTGCCTTTTGTTAAAATGATTTGGATTTTAACTTTATTTTGAAGGCTTTCTTAAGATTCCTCCTCCATATGGATTTTGAATGACCAATCATGAGAGAGATAGTGATACACATGAATGAGTTGTAGGATAAGGTTAAAGGAAGCTAAGTAACCAAAGACAAAATATTGACTAGGACACTTAGGCTTGACAATGAACAAGTATGTGATCTCAAGTCTCAACTATGTATATGCTTAGTTTGTGAAAAAGGAAGAAGGAAAAAGGAGATCCAAAGGTGGATCGGTAAAAAGAAATAGTAATGATAAAGACTGTTTGCTAACTGATCACATGGTAAAAGGAGATAATAACCAAAGGGAATAGGGTATATACAACTAAGTCATCATGATGATTATTTGTGAAAATAAAGATAATAAAGCAAAAAATCATGAAGATACAAGGGAAATTTTTTGAAAAAAAATCTAAAGGAAAATAAAGCACTGATAAGTGAAAAATAGCCATGATAAGGAAAAGACAAGTATATGTGAAATGTAAAACTAAAACATAAGCTAACTATAGTACAAAAAGAAGGAGAAACATGATATAAGATAGGAAATAATTTGACACAATGTCAAATTATATAATCAAAAATAGAAATAATATTGGAGCACACATCCAATATAAATGGAAAATGAGGAATCACCATGCATGTGCTCATAATTACTAGTAAATCTATCGACACACATTATCCAAGACATTAGATAAATCTCTATGAAGTTGAATAAGAACCACTGCTAATGTCTCATCAATCTTTGTTGAATATTGGGAAAATACTTATTTTCTAATCTCCTCAACTGAAAAAGTAGGAATACTCATTGGATCATGTTGTGGAGGGAAGTTGGGCAAAGTATGTAGTGTCTATTGATTGGGAAGAAGGACATAAGGTATCAATAAATTAGCGTAACTTATGACAATGGGTAGAAGAGTGATTATCTATCTCATGGAAGTAATAAATATGCTTGTGAGTATTTTTAGGAGAAACACTCATAAGAGAAGGTGTAATAGGCATGAAAGAAGAAATAGATGAATCATTAGACCATTTGGTGGGCAGAGGATCCATCTTAGGCAAAGGAAGCAAACCATCATCAAGATAAGGTGGTGATGGAGAAGGAATGGAACTAGGCTTAATATAAGGAGCACTAGTGGAAGAAGTAAGAGTAGGCTCAACAATAGTGGAAGTAGCAAAAATTATAATTCATAATCTTAGCATTATGGGTTTGGACAAGACTACCTAATAAAGGATCATCTAAAGAATATCCATCATCATAATTTGGAGTATGAAGATCAATGACATAATTTGGAATAATTTTTTCACTAGAAGAAGCATGGTGAATAGAATGTTGAGTCTTGGATAAGACTACATGAATGTCATTGCAAGGAGGTTTGTGACAATGAGGTTGCAAGGAAGTAGTAAGTTACGAGATGAGATGAGGCATAAGATCAAAAATTTTGATCTTTAAGTTAATCTCATCAGGCTTATCATCATCATAGTCTAAAAGGTTGGGAGGAATATTACCAATGAGCTTGAGATGCCCATTATAACCTTTGGTTGAGTTGACAAGAAAATTTAAACATTATGACTCACGTAATGCAATGCTAGGCAAAGGCTCGAGAGTAGGAATCTTGAAAACACCATGATCTTGGAATTGTTAAAAATTCTAAGGATTAGTATCTCCTTAAATCCTGTAAATGGCTCCATCATGAGGGAATTTAACACATTTGCAAGTGGAAAAAGTGATAACTCGCATACGATGAGTCCATGACCTACCAAGAAAGATGTTATAAGAAAGGGTAAAATTAAAGATCGTCACCTTTACATGAATGGTGACAGGTGAGACAGTAATGGGAAGCCACACACACCCAAAAGGAGGCATTTTCCTTCTATCATATCCTTGGTAGGTACTACATGTAGACTTAAGTTTTCATTCAGAATATACAAGGGTCTTAATGAAATCAAGAGAAGTAACACAAGTGCCAAAACCTTCATCAATAAATTCTCATTTAACTTGGATATCATCTATTTAGATGCTAATAAATAAGGGAGGATCATCTACACGAAGTAGAATCTCATTAGGAATCATAGATGTGATGGGAAATTTCAATGAAAGAGAAGTATCGATAGTTTCATCAACATTGATGGACATCTCTTCACATTGTTATAAGATACTATCCTCAAAACTAGATAAGGTTGCCTCCCATCATACTAAGGGAGGATGAGGAACATTCATCTCAAATAATAATTGCATAATACGGTTCCAATGATGGGGAGAGGTCTTCATAAGCTCAACAAATGGAATTTGAGATGGGAGATTAGTGAGCTCCGTAATGGGATCCCACTCATCATAATCCATGAGAAGATTGTTAGATATAGGCACATAATGGTTAAGGAGGTCTTCAAAAGGAGGAATCAAAGAGCATTGAAATTTGTGTTGATAAGAATGATAAGGTTTAGAAGAAGGTTGTTAATCATATTGAGATGATGAAGTAATAGGTTCATATTATTTTTGAGAAATAGAAGAAGTGTTAACAGAAGGTTGATTATCATTGGAAGATTGATTGTCATTGGTATTAAAATATGATGGAAGAATGGTAGAAATGGGATCTGTTATCTAAGGGAGAATCATAAATTGGACCATCATCAAAGGTTATAACATCTTCTTTCCCCAACTCATTCAATTGAGTTGGAGAAGAATTTTGGATAACACGGTATGTTTTAGAATGAGGTGAGGTGTAGATGGGTTGAGAATCAATGAAAGCCACCACCCTTCACATATTAATCATGCTAACCACATTCTCTTCAAAGTTGGTTCAACAAGACTTTCTATATTATTGGTGAAAGGGGTGGGTTTGTCTTGGTTTTATTGAATAAGTTGATGATTAGGTAAATGGTCTTTATAGATATTTAAATGAATGTTTACTTAATTCAAGGCTTGATCTTTATCATGAGTTTTGTAGTCTTTGAGAGCATTTTCATAAGCTTGTTGATGCTTGTGAATGATAGAATCATGATCAAAATTAGGTCCAACAAGAAAGTCCATAGCTAAATTACAAAATTGTCTACAAGTCTCATGAGAGTGACCCCAACTAGCATGAAACCAACAAAACTTGTTAGGATCATACCAGGTTTTCATAGGACGAGTAGGATCAATCTCTCGAGAAAGAGGCCTAGGTAGACTTTTAAGCAATTCAGCTAAGGAAAGAGGTTTATGAATATTAATGTTATTTGGTTAAGATAAATGAGGATTAGTATATTATTGAGAAGGAGGAGTTGGTTCCAAAGAAGGGGTAGGATGATAGCTTGAACATTGTGGATGGTATCATATTAATTAGTAACATAATAATTAGTAATATTGTTGTTTTTGTTTTTAAGTAGCAAATGAGGACCCACAAAAGGTTGGAGTGGCTTGAATTGATGCATAAGGAAATCTTGTCATTTGGCTTGGTCAATGGCCTCTTCCAAGGTACATGGAGAGAGGGTGTGAACTCGATATTGTAATTAGGATAAAAAGAATTAGTAAATAGGTGAAAGAGATTATCATCGGCCATGTTATGTTCACACTTTTTTAACAAAGTCTTTTATTGTTTAATAAAGGCTTGGTCAGTTTTGTTTTTATTTTGTTTGCAATTGATGAAATGGGCCAAATTGTTTTCAAGAAGAACACTAGTTTGAAATTATTGTACTAAAGCATTCACTAAATCCTCCAAACTAGTAATGGAATGAGGTCTAAGTTGATTATACCAATCCAAGGCATCACCTATGAGTATTTTGGCTAGGATTTTGGTAGCAGTAAAGGTGTTTAATTTTACCCAATCCTTATAAATATTTCCAAATGTCTTAAGATGAAGGGTAGGATCAGTTGATCCATTATAAGAGATTGTAGGTGTTATACCTCCAATATCAATGTTACTAATTTGAGTGGTAAGAGCTTCATTTTGTAAATGCTTGATGACTTTATTGACTAATGGAGGTTGAAGAATGATATTTCCTTGAGAATCTCAAAGAGGGGGAGGAGGAACACTTTAGTTATTTGTTCTCTAAGTCATTGGTTGAGGATTGTATTGAAGATTAGGAAGGTGGTTTTGCATTTGTGTCATTTGATTTGTATTATAATATTTGAATGTGTTCATTTGATTGAGAGTTTTCAATAATATTTAATGAGTTTGATTAGTGTTATTAGAAGTAGTATTGGTATTTGTGTTGGTATTACTAGCTTGGGTACCACTATTAGTGTTGATATGATCTTTATAAGAGATATGAGAATTTGAGGCACTAATGGAAAAAATTGCTTGTGAAGCAAAAGATGGATTAGTAAATGGTTGAGAGGAAGAAGCACTAAAAGTTTGATTGCCTTGGGTAGTAAACAGTGAACTAGTGTGTTGGCCCCAAAATTTTAAATAAGTATTGTTCCATTTTTGGTGTGAAATGAAGGGACCATTGTCCATTTTGATGCAAGTATTAGCATGGCATGGGAGGACCATGGCACATAGCTAAAAGGCATAGAAGGAGATGGGAATTGAAGGACAATGGCATAGGAGACCTAGCATGAGAGGACCTAATCAAAGGAGAACATGTCACAAGGGACCCAAGAATAGAGGACTTAGAACAAAAGTGAAAGACTAGGGGAGCATGTGGGAAGTAGAGCATGAGGGATGTGGGAGTAGTTGGAAGAGAAACTCAAGTAGGACACTTTAACCCCACTGATTAGAGGTTTTGTACCAGCTCATGAGGAATGAAACACTTGGCCATTAGAATTTAACATAGAATGAGGATCTAGGGGCATCGAGACCTGAGTCTATGGGAATACCTCATTGTAAGAGCCATGACTCTTAGTTTGTTAGGAATCCGTGTGCCATATGTTCATGATAGTTAGAATTATGACAATTGGTCAAGGTAAAACAAGTATAAAACCCCCTGTTATAATTATTTGGGTGATGGTCCTTTGGAGAAATAGATATAACATCTTTATCTTGTAATTTAGTAAGTAATTAATGAAAATCCAATGTTTACCATATCATGTGATAAGTTATGAAACATTCTAAGTGTTGGATGATGTATATGGTTTATTTCTAAGTTATGGGTATCTTTTTCTTGTGTCACTACTGTTAAATAGTAATGGTGATCCTATTTATTATGGTAGTCAAATCTGGAACAATAAGGATAATAGTATTATATTTATGAAATTGAATAATCTTTTAAGACTTGTTACAAAAGATGAAAAAACATCCAACATTGTGTTTCAAATCCATTGGTAACTAGTCTTTCACTATGCACTCGGGGTGAGCATGTGAGACTCATTTATCACATGATAGGGCCAACACACTAGCTTGTTGGGGGAAAGCTTCAACAATGAAGTAGAACTAACTAAAAAATCCCAACATTTTGGTTCCATTTTTGAGACCCAAAGTAATTGGAGCACAATCATGAGAAAATGTTTGAATACATTATGTTAGAGAATATTTAAGAATGGGTTACCAGTGTCAAAGACAACTTTACAGTCCCATATCTTGAACCAGGAGTTTTTGCATGACATTGGGTGGAGTAGAATCTCTATAGTTCTCTGCATGAAACTTTCTTTTCTAAGGTCCAGTTCTCTTGCATTCTTGGATTCTATCATATGCTCAAGGATGATCCAAAAATCTCTAAAGAAGGCAACATTGGACACTTGAGTGGCAAAGGAGTTTACCATGAATTAGAGTTCCCTAGATGTGAGTAGTTAACTTTTTGTGGAAAGGCATTCAAAATAACTATATTTTAGAGTACTATGACCACCTATTCATGTCTTGAGGAATCAAAGTTATAATTTATACAAGAGCCAATGGGATTTTATCTCTCATTGTTCACCTTCGAAATTAAGATGCTAGTTATTGACCTTGGATTGGAGACTCTACCCATGGAAGGATAAAAACTCCCATACATGAGCCACACATTTGGGAGGGGAGACTAGAGGTTGATTGAATATTATGGGTTCAACATGGTATCAATATAGTGATCATTATAGAAATGGAAGTATGATGAAGCTCAGTAAAGGATCATGAGAGCTAGGAGTGTGGGAAGAGATCAAGAAAATTTGACTTGTGTTATGAAGAGCCATAGGGAGGTGGATACGCATAAGGGACCCATCACTTTTGAGCCACATTCTTCTCCACTTCTATCCTATAAAAGAGAACTAAGCTAGACTTTAAGAATCAATGAACCAAAAATTATAAATCAACCAAGCTCCCCCACCATAGTGCATGTTCATGCCTTTGAGTCAGATAGTATACATATACAAAATTGGCATATAGATAGTACAGAGTCAAAAATTGAACAAGTATAGGAGTCCAAAACTAGGCCATTAGGTGATCATCTAGAATCTACATTATCTTTCCCTCTTCAAGGGAATTATAGGTTATAGCTTAATATACCTGGTGGATCTAGCCCTCAAGGTTAGAATGTAGGCCCAAACATGGGTAACCAACCCTCTACCATGCCTCTTTCCATAGGCACTACTACTGGAGGCACTAGAGGAGGATTAGGAGGAGGTGTTGGAGGAGATAGACTCCCTCCACATGGGATAGGATTTGGATCTTCCCAGCAACCACCCACTCAACCACAACCCACTATAGTCTACTATGAGATGACATTACATTTACCTAAATACCATGGGCTAGAGAATGTGACGTAGCATGTCCATAAGTGTGAACTAATTTGAAGGATGCGAGGCATCACATCTTCTGAATGTAAGGCTACTCATTTTTTCACTATGATTTTAGAGAGTACACACATGTGATATCAAAATTTCTACCCTCATCAAGCGGTGGTTGACTATGACAAGTTCAAAGCAGCATTCCTACAGGAATTTGACATTCTTGAGTTTGATCAACAAAGTATAGCGAATCTAAAAGACATAAATCAAGGACTTATAGAGAGCATGTGTGAGTATGATGCATGATTCAAAACCTTGCTTTCCAAATTTTCATTTAAAATAAATCTTCATCAACATGCACAATGGTTTGTGAGAGGTTTATTATTACCTTTCCATCAAACTCTATCTCAAAGAACCTTCACTAGCGTACGCAAGGCTCTAGAAGTTGCCCTTTATGTTAAAGTGGTTAGAAGCATGAATACCAAGATTAGTACCTTTATAGAGGCACAAATATCATCCATGGCATCACAACTTGAAATTTTAATGAAAAATAATGTACATGACACATGCAGCGGTGTCTGGTGTACCGACTATGAAACTAAAGGGCACACAAGGAAAAACTACCTACATAAGAACATCTATGTGGTACTAAAACAAACTTGTGAGATCTATTATGAAGAACATGATGTTCATTCTTGTCCACTCTTGTAGTGGGATACAAACACTAAGGTGTCTAAGTATTGTAAAATTTGTGATGCCTACACCCATGACACCAATTGTTATCAGTTGATCAATGATATTCATGAATCTCGAGCATGTGGCATGTGCCAAACCTCAGTCACCAATACCTAAGACAATGGTGTCTATCATGGTCGAGGGAGAGGATGAGGATGAGGTGGTGGTTGGTTTACACTAAGGACTTTACACAAATGTGGGTCACCAGACCACTATCAAGGGGATTTCTTAGAGTATCTAACCTATGCATTTTGAAAAAAGGACCATTACCTAAAAGAGTGTCCTTATTGATATGCATTCATCACTAAGGAATGCAATGAAAAAGACAACATCATGATTCAAATACACAAACCAAAATGGCACGCACATACAACCATCCCCATAATGCAACAAGTAAATATCACCACTCGTAGTGGGGGATAGACTCAATCCACAGCCAACCCAATCGAGAAGGTACATCAGGAAGAACCATGAGCTAGAAAGTACCTTGATGCTCAACTATAAAAAGATGTCCTTCAGGATATAATGGCACTTGTGTGAGAGCTCTATGGTGAGATTCAATACCTCAAGGACAAGGACATGACATAGTGCATCGTAGTGTAAAGGGAATTCAAACCTCAATTAGTGGTGTAGGATAATTTTCAAGAACTATGCAAACGTATGTTGGATGAAGACATTATTCCCCAATTGAGCACTTAGCTTAAAAGTCAGGCCTACTTACCAAACCAATTCCACCCTCACCTTAGTTGATAAAGTAAAGATCACTATTTAAATCATGCTTGACATTAGGAAAGTCCTAATTCCTCTACTCCCATGGACGATGGAGAGATATTGGTTAATTTTGCCATTAATGGATGGGTAATCTAAGATATTCTAGTAGATACTGATATAGAAGTTAATGTTCTTACTAAAGATGCTTGGAAAAAAATGTCTAGTCCAACCTTGTAACCCTCTCTTCATGTCTTGTTTATGGCAAATAAGACTTGAGAACATCCTATTGGGGTCCTTAGAAAGCCATTTTTGACATACTTGGGGTTCCCTTAAAGGTAGATTTTGAGGTCTTGGAGTTAGCAAAAGCTGATGACTATCCAACCCTATTAGGAAGGCCTTGGTGCTATGATAATCATGTAGAATTGAGCTTCAAAAATTGATATATTAGCTTTGATAATATCAATCAGTGCATAGTAATACCTTTAGACCAAGCATAAATACCTCCTTATATCAATCCCATAAATGTTGATGAAGACATAAACTACCAGTATAATGATATTGCTCAAAATGACAAACAACATGATCTAACACCAGATGGTATTCTTTGATGGATGGACAACTAGTCTATCTCAGATACTACAAGTAATGCTTACAACTATTAGGCCCATGATGACTATGATCTCATCATAAGGTTGTGCAACACTATAAATAGAGAAAGCATCCTACGCTAGCCTCCTAAATGTCACAAGTTTGTGCACCTCGTGGGTTTAATGATGAAAGGACCATTGGTGGGACCACCACTTAAAATACGTGATGAATCCCCATGGTTCTAAGGACAAATGGAGGTATGTGACTTTGTTCAGTACCTCAAAGAGTTATATAATATCAAGAATGACCGAATGAGGTCATTAGATCACATTTTTTATAGTTCCACTGCCAGATGGTGGTGTACTCATAAAGAGTGCCTTTTATACTAGGATCAATTACGAGCTATTATACATCATAGATTTCACCATGATAATAAGATCAAAGGCACACTTAGTTACAGTGGCGTGTAAACACTCAAGCCTCAAATTGAGGCTTGTGAGAGAATATGGCACATTGAGGAAACATCCTTACTAGAATACCTTTGGGTGCATGCATTCTATATAAATTTGTGTACTTGGGCATGAGCTTGGTACATTCATGAAGAGAGGCACATGGGAACAAAATTTTGGTAGTCACTAAAGGAAAACATGATCTCATCACTCTCCTACTTTTCACCAAGGATGGACTTGTACCTCACCTATCAAGCCATGCATAAAGCAGTCATTGGAAACCCAATTCCCATTGAAGACCACCTATGTGGTATTCATCAAGAACCTAAAGAACCCTTGCATTTATTCACTAATTCCCCCACCCATTCAGTTCTTACATCATCAACAATTCCTAGTGAATAACATGATGAAGAGATCCACCTAGGAAAGCAAAATCTTGTCTTCTAAGTAGATGAAGGTGAAGGGTCTACTTCACTCGACCCCTTGACTAACCAGTTAGATGTCTCTATATGTAATGGTTCATGAACTATTCAAGACATAAGTTTTCTAATGGACAACCCTTATCATGGGCCTATTCAAACCATTTAATGTAACATTGGCATAGAGCAAGAGCCAAAGATGGCTATAATTAGAAATTACACAAAAATTTCAAAGATTTTTGAGTTGTGGAAAGAGTATCAAGATGTATTTTTGAGAAATTATAGTGAAACAAAAGGATTCCATCCTTCCCTAGTAAAGATGCACATAAAGTTAATCGATGGTGCTCACCCCATGAAGAAATGACCATATAAGATGAACCCCAACCTCTAAGTGCAATTGAAAGAGGAGATCAGTAGCATGCTCTGTACTAGAATAATTACTCCCATTACTGAATATGAATGGGTTAGCCCCATGGTAACTAGTATCAAAAAGGATGGGCATATCTATAATTATGTGGATTACTATGTCTTAAATGCATCTTATGTGATAGATCCTTTCCCAACACCTTTCATAGAGGAAATCCTAGAAGGTGTTGCTAGTTGTGAAGTATACTCTTTTATCGATGAGTTTTCAGGCTACCACCAAGTCCAAATATCTTAGAAATACAAATCCAAGACTAATTTCACTACTGAATAGGGATATTTTACCTATATTATCATGCCTTTTGGGTTGAAAAATGCCCCAGGAGTGTTTTCCTAAATCGTAATTGAGGCTTTCAAAGATTTTATTCATAAATTCCTCCAAGTCTACTTGGATGATTGAATAGTATATAGGTTGGTCAAGGACCATTGTGTTAATCTAAGACTCATTCTTGAGCATTGTCAAGTGTTGCAAATTTCCTTAAATTTGAATAAGTTTTTGTTTGCAACACCTTTTTGTGTACTTCTTAGGCATATCATTTGTAAGGAAGGACTCCTAGTAGACCCATCCAAGGTCTCTATGATTACCAATGCCCAAGACTCAGTGTGAGGTGTGTACCTTCCTAAGACACACAAGATACTATAAAAAGTTCATTTAGGGTTATGCTAAGATTACAACACCCCTAGAAAAGCTTCTAAAGCATAATGAATAGTTTATATGGACTAATTCTTGCAAAGCAGCTTTGGAAACACTTAAACAAAGGCTAGTTACCACTTATATCTTGTAATTCCCTGATTTGACAAAGTCTTTCATGTCCATGTTGATGCATCTAGGATGGAAATTAGCATGATACTTGCACAACCAAGTGAAGGATACTTAGATCACCTGATTTACTTTGTTAGTCAAAAGTTGACATCAACTAAAATGAACTATACCACCATCGAGCACGAAGCTTTGTTTATGGTTTATGCTCTACAAAATTTTAGGTAGTACCTTCTAGCCACTCCATTTATATTTTATATATACCATGAGGCCTTGAAGTATCTAGTCAACAAACTAGTTTTACATGAAATAATTTGCCATTGGATTGTCTTGTTCCAAGAATTCTAGTTTTTTATGGTAGTAAAGCCTAGGAAGATCAATTGTGGACCTAATCATTTATCTCAAATTAAAAATGAATAACCCCCACATACCATAGAAGATGATCTTCCTGACGTACATGTCTTTAGAGTTACTCAAGTACCTAAAGAGCTATAGGATATTACAGCATTTCTCAACACTGGTTGTATGCCTGACTTCCTCACTTCATAGGAGAAAAAATAAATTGTGATCCAGGTTGTGCCTTACCATTTCATAGCAAGATATATTTATAAAATGGATCATGATGAAGTGATTTTCATTATGTGATGCACCATGAGCACCCTGAGGTGTTATGATAAGTCCATGAAGGTATTATCGAAGGACATTATGTTGGAGATGCTAGTGTGCACAAGGTCTTGCTCATTAGACTTTGTTGGACAACTTTATTCAAAGATACAAATGCATATGTTAGGCAATGTGATGTTTTCTAGCATGTAGGAAAACCTAACATAAGAGATGTTATGCTATTGCATCATATTCCTTCTCAAGAACCATTAAAAAAATGGGCTATCAATTTTATGGGGCCCATCACTCTAGTAGGATGATGAACAGGCTCTCGATACATCATTACATCAACTAACTACCTCATGTGCTAGGTTGAAGCGATGCCAATAAAATATTATACTATAGAAACCATCATGTAATTCATCTATTAAAACATTATAACACAGTTTGGATGTTCCCTAGCTTCACTAGTGATCATGACACCCACTTATTGAATGAGATGATTCACATCTTGTTGGTCGAGTTCATGATCACACACCATAAGAAAACACCATACCACCTACAAGCCAATGGAACAACTAAAGCCTTTAATAAGATCCTCAGTACCACTTTGACAAAAAAATTCAATATTGGTTGGACTGGTTGGGATGATAGAGTATCTATAGTACTTTGGGTGTACCAAACTACATATAAGCACCTCAACAAAAGTAAACTATTTAACCTAATGTATAGAAAGGAAGTGATCATGCCAGTGGATTTCTTAGTTTCATCTCTCTGAATAGCACATGTGGGAAACCTGGATGATGAAGCCTCTTTAAAAGCCTAGTTTGATGATTTGATAAAACTAGATGAGACTTGGTTTCTCGCCCACTAGAATCAGGATATTGAGAAACACAAATAGAAAGCAAGGCATGATTGCCATCTAAATAATAAAGTCTTTTATCTAGGCATGAAAGTTTTATTATATGGATCTAAGTTCATGTGATACCTTGGGAAGCTTTGCATCCATTGGGATGGTTTGTTTATAGTTCATAACATTTAACCTAACGGGGCTTATCGATTAAAATGAATGGATGGTTAGTTCCTTTTAGGGCACTATAATGGTAGTTCGCTTTAATTGTATTGTGATTTTATTTAACTAAAATTTTGTAATCAATAAGGCTCAAGGCCATTAGGATAGAATTTACTAATTTTAATAAAAATTGTTGCCCTTGAGGTGTGTAACTCTTTAATGTAATTTTGAGTTCATGTACTTAGATTATTTTTGTGGAGGACCTTGAACCCTTTTAATGTGGGGTAAGGCATCATGAATACAAGACATAAGACATGTGGGTGCTCAAGAACCATAAAGTGTAAGATTCATCTATGGCATGAAAATGATTAAGGGCACATGAATCATTCAATTCACCTTGAAAACATTTTGAAAGGTTCCTACCATTTGGGTGACAGTTGTCTTCCACTACACCAGAAAGGTGGGACACAGTTGTCATCCACTTCCAAGAAAGGTGTGGGAAGGGATGGACCATTAATGAAACAAGGTTAGTTGTGGTGAGAAGTATGTGAATAAAATGATGGGACAAATTCTTTAATGCACTAAATGCTCCATACAAGATTTGAAGTATGAAGGTCATTAAAAGATGTGCACTAATGACTTGAGGTGACGAGGAGAGGGAAGGAAATAATGAAGGTAAACCCCTTCCAAGGGGCTATAAATAAGCTTGTTAAATACATTTTACACATTACATTGCTATATTCCATAAGTATTAAGTGTGAATAGAGAACCAAAGAACCAGAGTATGATGAATCCAAATTTCTTGCATACTACGGTGCTTACAAAATAGGTGAGTTCATGAAGGTTATTTCCCAAAAAAAAAAAGAGTTTGATAAATTTGAATTGGAGTATAGGAGTGGAGAATTTTTAGGTTGTAGGTTGGAGATATGTCATTGTTGAAGTGTGAATCTTGAGAGATGAAGAAAGTTAGGTTGCCACCACGTATTCATTTGGAAATGTGAGACAATCATAGATTAACCTTTGAGTGACATGAAGGGTGATGTGACTAAATAAAAAGGCCAAAATACTTCAAAATATTCCAACCATACTAGAGGAGGAAGAGGTGAGTGGAGGAGATTAGTTCCCTATTAGGGAGGAGGCACCAAGAAATTGAGAACATATACCAAAATGAGTGCAATGCATAAGAGTTTTAAGATAACACACAGAAGGAGAAGTGAGAGAGAGTGTAGAAGAGGTAAAAAATATGGTGAAGAAAGGAAATCAAGTGTAGACCTCATTAGTGCAAAATTCCTCAGCATCTCCCCTTCCATCTTTACTCATAGAGGAGATGCAATACCTAGAGTTGGTCTTGCACATCAAGAACTGGGTCTCCAAGGTGTCAACTTCCACCATTTTTGACTATAACCATCTTTATATCGAAAATAAATTAGAAATTTACAATCACTACCAAGTCAAGGATAACAACACAAGGAATCAAGTGGTATATAACTTTTACATCAAGAACCAGGTGGACAAAGTTGACCTTTTTTAACTTTTTAAGCTACCATACTTTGGCAAGCCTACTAAGGTAGTTCAATTCCTCCTCTCACATGTCCATAAGTACTACATCCACCTTGTAGGATGTAATATGAAGATCACCATGGAAAAGATAAGCAAAGTCACAGGACTTCAGTGCTTAGGGGTGAATGTGTTGGATGACTTGGTGGACGTGAAGGAGATTCAGCAGACTACCATGGTGCTTATGTACCAAAAGTAGGGAAATGTAATGCACATAATGAACTTGTATAATTACTCCCTCAGAGTCATATTGTGGATCATTTATACCAAGGTTGAAGGGACAAATCTATGGAAGGAGGTGGACATGGCCCATCAAGTCTCTCAGGGAATAAAGTATAATTGGCCACTATACTTTGCCTAGAAGATAGATGAGGATGCAAAGAAGGTGCCTAAAATGCCCAAGTATAGGTTTCCTTGGGGATCAATCTTTTTATTGTTGGTTTTTGATGAGATCAATGTGCTTGACTACAACTAAGGTTCAATAAAGTGGGTGTATCTTCCCACCCACAAGTCCCCTATTGAGTACTTCAAAGCCTTCACTTGCCCCTAGCACATCATGCCATCTTATAAGATGAAGATGAGGTACTTGTTTAATGGGATGAAGGCATATTTTGGGAGTAAATGGTGTATTTCAAAGGATTTTCCCCATGACTGTAGACCAAGCAGAATTTGTTGTAAAGCAACACTACTCCCTAGTACACATTCACATGAATCCTTCAGGGTAAATTTTAGCATGGATTAAGTTTCCATATGCATTATTTGTGTGGTACTTCATCAATTTCATAAACCAAATATATGATGTTCAACCAATCATTCTCCAAGTAGAGTGGATAGATGTAGATTGTCACACCCTCAAAAAAAGGTATGTATATCCAAGCAAGAAGGCCTTTGTAGAGAGAAGAAACAGATTTAACTGATATCAAGGTTAAGGATATCCTAGTTGGGGAGTAGGTCTAAAAACTATTCTATATGTTACACCCCCTCCAATACCCTCAATATGGAGACCCTAAAGAGAGGCTCCCCCAGGCACTACAAATATGAAGGAAACATTCGGAGCCAAGTGTTAGTTTTAATGGACAATATGCCCATAAAAAATGGCAAAAAATTATGGAGGCACAGCCCTTTAGACCCATAGATTCTCACCCATCTGTGCCACATCCATCTCCACCTCACACTACACCTTCACCACCTCATCCATCTCCATCCCCTCACACTTCATCACCTCCTACCTCACCTTCCCCTACTCTTCCACTCCTTCCCAGTCACCTACCCTAAACTCTTCATCTCTTTAGCCAACTCCCCCACCTTCTCTACCTCGATGACCACCTTCTCTAAATATTGACATAGTGTTAGCCCCATAATAGCCTCAAAAATAAGAACCCTAATAGGACCCCTCTCAAGTAGAAATTCATAGCTTGGGATAAGACTCTAAAAAGACTCCATCCCTAGGATAAAAGGCCCCATCCAGTAATCAAATTGATACTAATAGAGTGGGAGTGAGTGATACAGCCTTAGGGAGCCATCAAGAGGATGAGCTTAAATGAGACTTAGAAATGGGGAAGGGGCTAGCTGAAGAAGAATAGGAATAGAGAGAGTTATCCACTACATGCAAATGTTACCAGTTTGGCATATAAGACAAACACCTATATCTTTGGAAGCATTTCCACCCTAAGGATGCAACCCCAAAAATAAGGAAGCATGTGTCCTTTTTGGAAATGTACAATGAGGAGCCCTAATTTGATATTCCTTTAAATTGCATTTTTTTGGCCCAGATACTTGAGGATTGCCAAACCTTATGAAGGTTGATACACAAAGGCTAACTCCAATAATGGTAAGTTTTGCATTTTTGAAATTAGCCATGGAAATGATGCACTAAAACATTTTTTTAGATTCAAATGCATGCACGGCAAAGAAGAAACATGGTAGGGTCATAAAGATGTACAATAAAGTTATTGTAGAAAAGAAAGCACTCATTGAGGAAGTGGCCTCCTTGAAGCAACAAATCCAAGAGACCATCGAGGCTAAGGTAAGGGTTTTAAACTTTTAAAAAATAATTTTGAAAAAAGAACTAGCACTTGTGGATGGAGTATCATTAGATGGGGATGTCATCGAGAAATTGGAGACCCTAGTTGAGCTTTTGCTCAAGAAAAATAAAAAGTGCCCTATGCCAAGAGATGAGGCCAAGGAAATAATTGAAAAATTCACCATAGTGGAAAACATTTGAAAGAGAACCTTGGAGAGATTCGAGGAAGTTTTCCCCATTTTGGATGGCATTTTTTCATGGCTAACATGCCTAAATAAAATAGTGGAAGCCTGGCTCCATGATGGGGAGGTCTTGAGGTAGCAAATAGATGATGTTACCCTTTTAATAAAACACCACATCGAGCACGTGAAAGTATTCAAAGACATTGAAATGATGGAAGATGCCATTAATAACCATCATCAACAAATAAATGAATTTTTTTCTATACTTTGAGGATGGGTTGACAAGGAGGTGTCCAAATTAGAAGACATCTAAAAGGAAGCCAACACAACCCTATATGAATAGATGAAAAAGATCGAGACTCCAACTCAACCTAAGGAGCTGAAAAAAATAAAAGAGGCCATTAAAAGAATAACTACTGAAGTCCTCGATGCATTGTCCCATAGGGATGGGATGAGGAAGGAACTCGAGTAGAAGGGGCCAAAAATTTTAGAGGATGCTAGAGTAGCTTAGTCCAAATGGACTAAGAGCATAGTGTGGGGTGATGTTGGCCCCTAATTTTTGTATAATTATTGTTCTATTTTTGGTATATGACATGGAGGGACCATTGTTCATTTTGATGCAAGTATCAGTATGACACAAGAGGACCATGGTGTGGGAAGACCATGGCACGTAGCTAACAGGTGTGAAAGGAAATGGGCATGGAAGGACAATGGCATAGGAGACCCAGTGTGAGAGGACCTAATCAAGGGAGAATGTGTTATGAGGGACCTAGGAATATAGGACTCAGAACCAAAGTAGAAGACTAGGAGAGCATGTGAGAAGCAGAGCACAAGGGATGCAAGAGTAGTTAGAAGAGAAACTCAAGTAAGACACTTCGACCCCACCAGTCAGAGGTTTTGTATTAACCTGTAAGTAATGAAACACTTGGATATTAGAATGTAGCATAGAATGAGGATCCAAGGGCATCAAAACTTGAGTCTACAAGAATACCTCATTGTAAGATCCATGACTCTAAATTTGTTGGGAGTTTATGTGCCATCTGTTTGTGATAGTTAGAATTATGACACTTGATCAGGGTAAGAAAGGTATAAGAACCCTTATTGTAATCATTTAGGTGATGGTCCTTTGGAAAAATATATATAGCATCTTTGTCTTGTAATTAAGTAAATAATTAATGAAAATCCAATGTTTCCCTTATCGTGTGATAAGTTATGAAACATTCTAAGTGTTGGATGATGTATATGGTTTATTTCTAAGTCATGGGTATCTTTTTCTTTTGTAACTACTGTTAAATATTAATGGTGATCCTAGTTATTGTGGTAGTCAAATCTAGAACAATAATGATATTAGTAGTATATTTATGGTATTGAATAAGCTTTTAAGACTTGTTACAAAACATGAACAAACATCCAACATTGTGTTTCAAAGCCTTCAAGAACCAATATTTCACTACACGCTTCATGTGAGTGTGTGAGACTCATCTCTCACATGACAGGGGAAGCATGCTATCATTTCAAGGGAAAGATTCAATGCCAAAGTGGAACAAACTAAAATAACCCAACATAGTAGAAGGATTACGGATAGTGTATCTTATGAGAGGCCCACTAGATTTAGAACCTACCATGTTAGTTGAGATACTAGGCATGGAGGTAGAAGAAGTTAAAGAAAAAGATGTCATGGCATAATAAGGAGTCAAGATTAAAGGAAGAGGTTGAGAAAAAATAAATTAATATCCCAAAATCTAGTTGAGAAAGTAGGAGTAGGAGAATGAGGTTCTTCAACTTGATGGTTAATCAAGAGGTTATAGATAGTGTAAGGATCCTTTCCTCTATGTTAAGGGAATTCCATGATAAAGAAAAGCATTTCAAGAGTATACTCTAACTCAAGATGATCCTATAAGAGAAGAGGAGGGTTTTTATGGAGAGATGTATGAGGAGGGGTCCCACAGTCCATCATGTGTGTTGAAATATGAACATTACTAGCATTCTCGAAGGAACCCTACTTTGTCTAAGGGAGACACTATTAGGATTGGTAAATTCCATCATATTTATTGACTAAAATTTAGTCTTGTCACCAAATAGATAGTCCATGATGAAAGGAAAAGAAGCAAGATGAGAAAACAAATAATCAAAAAGTGATTGAAATAAAACTAGGTTGACCTAGTCGACCTAGTGCAAAAATTGAGACTGTGAAACTATACAAGATCCACAAGATCAACCTAGTACAGAGAAAAAATACTAACAAAAAGGGATAAAAAGCTTGTAAATAGTGCTAGGTTGACCAGGTCAACCTAGTGCAGTGTACAGAGGCTAAAAAAGATGTTAGGTCGATAGGTTCAACCTAGTGTAGTGAATAGGAAATAAAAGAAAGAGTTGATAATAAATTTGTGAAATGAAATAAGATAAATTGTAGTTGATCTAATAAAGTAAATAGACAATCAATTGAAATGATGTTGGCCAATCCAATTGATTTACACAAAGCAAAAACTTGCACCAACACTAGTTAATGCAAGTTCTTGCACACACAATTGAACAAAGAGCAAGCAAACAACTTGGAAAATAAAGCTAGCTAATTGGTCAACCTAGAATGTTAGATTATTAAGAATAATTTTCAATGATAGAGAGTTAGTGTAATCAAGGTAATATATAGAAATATATGAATAATTTTGAGTTTAGGATGAAAGGGACTATAGTGGCAATGATATAGGCTTGGAATTGGGGCCTACCTCCTCACTTCACACACTGTAGCGATAATGGTGTCGGGTGCTTAGCTAGAACATACCATTAATAATGCTTTATACTTGATCAAAGTATCAAGTCAACTTCTTCTTTGGTGATGAAATTTAAGTAGGTTGGCCTGGGTAGTCAAATGTTAAAATGCTTATTAATGTTATGTGATTTGGCCATGTGTGCATAAAATAGAAATAATGAAACTAAATAGTTAATTAGAAACATGCTAATTAGACTATGTGAACTAGTCTAAGCATGTAAACAACTGAAAGAAAAGATGTGATTAACATACAATGTAAATTCTAACTTTGAAATAAGGTATAGTGAAAACACTATATGCACAACATATAGAACTAGGTCAACAGGGTCGAGCTAGTATTGATTTAACAAGGTATGAAAAACCTACTAAGTCAACCAAGTCAACCTAGTTGTTTTAGACAACACATAGAACATAGAACTAGGTCGACCAAGTTGATCCAATTAGTTGTGCAGGGGCAATTTTGAAGACTGTAAACTTGAAAGGAAAATACAAAATAGAAAGAGATAGAGAATAAAAGACTGACCTTGATAGTTTAGAGATGGAAATAAAGGAGATTGTTGATCAAGAACCTTGGAGAAAACTATCAAAAACATGCAAAATGGGTCGATCTGGTCAACCAAGCAATACAGAAACCCATTGAAAAAATATTGAAAATGCACGAGGTCAACTTGGTCAACCTAATTGATTAAACTGGATGTTTGAAAATTTGGAAACCTGTACTAGGTCAAACTGATTGATCAGGCTATACAAGAACTTGTTGTAAAGTGGCAAAAAATGTACTAGGTTGACCTAGTAGGTTAAACTAAAAGTCTAAAAAGTGTTGAAAACCTATATTGGGTTGAGTTAATTAATCTAGTTGCTTGTTCCTATGCATAGAGAAAAATAACTAGGTCTATAGAATCAAACCAATATGTCAAAATATATGATATAAATAATGATAAAAGAATAAAATATATGAAAGAAATCTTTCAAGGGTTAGTTTCATGTCGGATTTATCAGAATGTATGCAATTGAAATTTCATGATGTACTTGAATTAATTTTGGATCAAATAAGATAGAGCACACCTACACTTCTGATTGGGTATACACTTGTTAAACGGGAGTATGACCAATATGGGCATCCACTAGACCTAATTAGGGGATCACTTGTATCACTTGTCATAACATATCATGCTAGGAAGGGTTCCAAATCCTACAGTGTAACATAACTGCATAATCCTAAAAGATTCACATGATTTGATATTTCACTTATGCGAACAAACAAGAGAGTAAACTATTCTAATAACAGAAAAAGTAAACTAATCTAGTGTGCACCAAAGCTTGTGGCACAAAGTGGGGGTTTAAAAAAATAAAAATAAACTAAAACTAAACTAAACATGCATAGGAGACATATACTCACGTCAATGTATACATAATCTTAATACATGGAAGAATAGAATACATACTACATTATCTATCTACTCTTACAAAGGAAAAATAAATTTAGGAATAGTTACCTTTGAAGATGAATCTATCGATCCTCAATCTCTCCCTTATCCAAGGTGTTTTGCAAGAGATTATTGTGGTTTGTAAGGATAACCAAGATAAATCAGCTCTAGGCTACACAACCTACCTAAGCATCAAAAATACTTCTCCATAAGACAAGATCAGAGCTCCAAAGAAAGTATTGAACCCTAAATCTTTATTCCTCAAGTAGAATGGTCAATAAGCAGATGTTCGTTTGCACTTATTCACTTAATTGAGATCTCTCTATTTACTAATGATGAAATGAACTTGTATATATAGGTGGATCTTACCTAAAAACTTTCAGACATATCAATTGTACTAGGTTGATTGGGTTGACCTAGCATGTTTTTGGGCTAGTTCCTAAAGTCTATGTTAGGTCAGTCAGAAGTTTAACAAACCTAAAGGGCTAAAGTGTCCCCAAAACACACTAGGTCGACCAGGTCGACCTAGTTTGCTGAATAGATCAAAAAGGTAATAAGGTAAGAAATGAAGGAATAAAGCATGACAATGATAGGAATGGATAACAAAGAGAAGAATAAGCCTAGGGTTCATGGTTTTAGGAAGCAAGAGTGTAAATGGCAAGTGAAAAAAGAAACAACAATCTTATGAAGCATCAATGTTCTGTCCACCCCTTTCTTGGTACACCCCTTAAGGCATGCACTCATAGAGATTGAGACTCGACAGGTTCTTGCAAGATACAAAGTGTCAGTAATCAATAAAAGTTTGAAAATATTATGTGTATACAACATATACTATGAAGAAATTTGTTTTTCTTTATCATGAACTCTTTCTATGCTCTCGATGTATTTATTCACTATTTTAAAGCTCATAATAAATAGTTAGATCATAGTAAAATTCTTAATCTCTTGTCAATTTATTCACCATTTTTTCTTTAAAATTTGTGCCTTTATGGCACCTTTATGTAATTATTAGCAATAGAGATTTTTTGGGTAGATAGATTAGTGTGCCTTTATCTAATAGTTTGGGGGATTCAATGTGTTGGGTTTATCCCTCGTTTATTTTTAGTGATTTTGATCTTCTTCTATTATTTGATTATTTGTTGACCCTCGGGACCTTTTACCCTAGCAGCTTCTATTAAATGCTATTATAATTGAATGTATTCTCAAGTCCTATTGACTTACTTTTGATCATTCGTGGAAGTTAATATTCTTTATTTCTTTTGTTGATTTTATTTGATAATAGTTGTTGTTTAAGTTGGCTGAGCTATTATGCCCCTCATCCTTTCCGAAACTTACGATTCCTTTGGATCTTTGTTTTCTGATTATAATGTTTATAGTTTTGTGTGGAAATGTATAGTTTAATTACTTCTATTTTTATCGATTAGAGCTGATGTTTTCTCTCTTTCTTACGTATAGGCAGATGTATTTTCATTGAGTACATTCACTCAATTTGCAATCAAATTCAAAGGTTATCCATGCAAATAAGTAGCATACCACATGATGCACAATGTTTTGATGAACTGTTCTCAATAAATCTTTAATTCGGAGTCTATCTTTATATCATTACCGGTTTTTGACAAAGGTAATCACGGACAATTTAGTTCATCAAATAATTTCATTGAATATTTTAAGAACTTACAAATAAAGCAAGCATGCTATACTCATCTAAAATCCACGTCGATCGTGGTGAAGACATTGAAGTATTCAGTCTTAATATCTGAGCTGCACATGATTTACACATGGTCTTGCACCTAGTTAGATGATCAGTATTTGCTTTAAAATAGCTATATGTAATTATTTCTATCATTCACATTTTTTTAAATGCTCATTTCCCCTTCGGGAAGAAACTGTAAAATAGGAGTACGTATTGTAAGTCCCTATGTTGACCATCCTATACAATTGGAATGGTGTAAGCATATAAAAGCACCTCAGTGTCCCTTGATAATGACTGAATAGTTCTTGATATTTCATTTGGAGCTTCTCATTATGTAGTTGGAAACAATTCTTATATGAATCAAATTTATAGAACTTCATATCATAATTTGTAGTTGACAGCAGTTATTTTGTGAATCAAATTCACAAAAACCAGAAGGATTTGAACTTATTGCAATGAAATTGAAGTCAGGAAAAAATTGGACCCCAATTCAAGAGTCCAATGTTTTAATAATAATAATACTAAGTACATGGATTCCATGCATGTGAACGAGATTGCCAAGTGGAGGGCATATAAATAAATAACCCAACAACATAATTTACAATAAATCAAGTACTCTAGGTTTTGTTTCCATAAGTCTTTCAAATAAAAATGAGACCAAAAAGTGACCTCTAAGATATCCATCAAATCATTTTTTAACAAAATTGTGTCAAAATTCATTCTGGGTCAAAGACAAAGCATATATGTAGCTCTGAAGTTTAGTTTTAAAGACGTTCCCAATAACTAAACATAAAATGTCCAATTTAATATTTTCATCCAAACTCATGAATATGCCTATGAAAATAATCATAAGGCAGTCTCATTGCCTTTCTGGGGTTTTCTCACTTTTTTTTTTGCATGCTTTCCTTTTAGATTTTTGAATTAGATCAATAATTATGTTTTTTTTATATTGAGCTATATTGCTTTTACCTGTGCTACCAATGATTAAGTTCAATGCTCGATGGTTTCTCTAGTCTGTCGCTCATACTTGGAGGAGAAAATTTTAATATTTTTATTTTTCGTTGTTTGATTGTTATTATTTAATTAAATTTGAAAATAAATTACAGTATTTAAAATATTTAAAACTGAAGTGTAAAGTTTTACACAGAAGAGTGACTACAAAATGTACACAGTAACATAAAAATAACAAATAAGCTAGAGGCCAACACAAACAACAAAATACTTAATGGAAAAATAAAAAATGGGCTACAAATAAAGAGAGACAGAAAAACCCTGGCTCTATGAGAAAAATAGAGACAAACCCTGTGTTAAGAGCAAATGAGATCATAAAAACATCACAAAGTTAATATTGTAGCTAAAAAAAATTCTTAGAATTTTTACTAGGATTTAAGGAATTGAAAATGCTTTTCACAAATTAGGCTAAATAAAATGTTACAACGTCAAGAACAATTGAGTTTTTTTGCTAATTTGTCAACTACATGCAGTGGAGATAGCAGTATGAAACAAGTCTCTTTGTCATGTCAACCTACATCAAAAAGGGCTCCACAACACTTGCTAAACATCTCCATTTGACAGTATCATTGCCACAACTAAATGTTCATACTGCGGCATTTGATTGGCTCCCGAGCAGTCAATTAATCCCCTATTAATGGCAAATAGGGGAATAATAAACTATTTGGATTTGTCCTCAAACATTATGAAAGGAAATAAGTTTGTAGCTAGTAATTAATTTTATTTGGTAGTTAGAGTTGGTCAGTGCAGTTTAATACTAATAGGCAGAAACAATAGTATGTAAGGGGCAGGTACTAACAAAGGTTTACAAACTCAAAGAACAAAGTTTTTTAATGTTTTTCTAAAGGGAAGAAATGAATTGTGGAATGGAAAGTATGCATATTATTTTTATTTTATTATGTGTGTGTGTGTGTTTTTTTTTTTCAATGTTACATCACAATTAGAAATAATATTTTTTTAACACGGGTGACCTCCTTTCCTTGTAATATACATAAAAAATAATTTGAATGTTGTGCAACTTCTGATAATGTTTTTGATATGATCAACACTTCCAATTCTTTGTTTGTTTTTTAAATTAAAATAAGATGAACAATTAACATGTTTTTTTTTAAATAATTTTATTTTTAAATGTGAAATTTAATATTTAACATAACATAATGATTTGACATTTATTTTCATATTGATAAATAAATATATAATTTTAATTTTATTAATATAGTTTTATTAATTTTAATTTAATTTTATTAACATAATCATGATGCAAGCAGCATCCCCTCTAATGTTCTCAATGCCATTTGTGCTAAAGGTACCAAAGTAGATTAAAAAATAATCTCTTTACATGTGCATGACCTCACCTCGATGGGGCAGATCTTAATTAGGTTGATCCACACTCATTTCAAAATAAGGGGTCTTAATTATTTTTACAAGCCTTTGGTAAGACTTCCCACCCATTTGTGCCTTATTCATTTTTTCCCCATCCAAAAGCTTCATCTCCCCCGTTTTGAGTCTGCATTCTCAGTCTCCATGGGCAGCGATGGGGATAGACTAGAACCTACATCTTACGAAGAGGTCTATGAACAAAAGAAAGTATGGAAGAATCTCAAAAAAGGGGGGCTCACGAATATTATGGAACATGTCACTGAGAATAACGTTGATATTGCTTGAGACTTCATGGTAGCTTGGATAAAGTGAAAGGTTACCATGCACGGCATCACCATTAATGTCTTAGAGGATTTCGTCGATGACACCACTGGAATGTCATGCACAGGCACCAAGGAATTCAAGGACAAGTCAAAAAAACAAGAGTCCCTATAATATTTTTTCAAGATAAATGATTTTGTGCAGATGGACAAAAAAGGATTCCCACTGGTTGATCTCTCACGCTATTGGCCTGACATTTGCCTTCAAATCATGTGATACATGATGCTTGAAGATAAATATATACTAACATTTTTCTCATCATTTTTACTTCTTAATCATTTCATTTGGTTTAAAATTAGTCTTCCCTATTTTTTGCTAAAGTCCCTTGAGAGTGTTATCTTGCTTCACTAAGTAAATGATACCAACCCTATACTTCACCAAGGTCTAATTCTCCTTCTTGATAAGCATGACAAGGCCCTTTTAGGATTGGAGGTTCCCCCTGTGGGTTCCTCTTTCAAGGAGGACTCCTCAGTGGAGGATCCTATCGATGGATCCCACCAACCTTTTGACTGCACCCCCCAGAATAGCTTATCATAATTCCCCTACATGACCTCCCTCATAAATTACTATTTATCCCCAAACTAAAACCTATTGAAATAGGGACCCTTACAAAACTAGCCTAGAAAGGGAAAGTCATTATTACGGAGGAGCTAGAAAGAAATAAATAACTACTAGAAAACTTTAACTTAAAGGTGCAACAAGTAAGGTTTGGCATGGCCAAACTCATCCAGGATTGGATGCATTACATAGATAGGTCAAAGCAATAGTTCAGGGCTTTGTTCACTCTACTTAGCCCCCATAGTCCCCTAATATGAAATCACCAAAGGTTTTAAAATCCCCCTTTAAGGCTCCCCTAAAGGGGTCCCCCCTAAACAATCTCCCATGCAAGCAAAAAGAAAAAAGTGCCCTAGAATGATCTTCCCCAGTGAAGTGGTTGAAGGCCCCAAAAAATTGCGCTCAGGATAAAGTTTTAAAAGATAAACTGACCATCCCGACAAAGGACACTATTGATGCCGATGACCCTCTAGAGGGACATTCTTCCTAGTTCTATTATGGTTTCTTATTGTTTGCTTTCATTCTAAGTATTATTTGTTTTTGTTTTTTGACTTCTTAGCCTTGGTTGGCTTGTTAAAACTTTTGTAATGCACTCTTGTGGTTCCAGGTCCTTGTAAAACCTGGATTTTACCGTATCAAATTAAAAATATAGTTTTGTTATAATAAATATTTATATTATAAAGGATTTGATTTTATTAAGCTGAGAGGTGTTCTACAATGGCAACAAGGGGGAGGAGAAAAATGTGATATCTATTCATGATTAAAAATAATGGCCAACATTATTAGATATAATATAATTTAGCAAAATAATACAAAAATAGCACTAACATAATAATTGTTGCATTGTTTAAAAATAGAGAATACCTAAATAGATCAAACAACATATAAAATTAAAAATTAAACAGTTGAAAAGAAAAGTTGTAGAGAAGAAAAAGAAGAATAAGTATATTTTATTGTTCATTGTATATTATTTTATGAATAGGTATTCATTCTAAATTAATTTTAGAATAGGTATGCCCTATAAATTATATTTAAGTATTTGTGGTAAATTATTTTTAGGTATTTGTGGTAAATTAAAATCTTATTTGGGTGTACATTATTTCTAAGTATTTATAGTAAATAATTTACAGTAAATTAAAATTTCATGAAAATTACTTTTAGGTATTTGCAATAAATTATTTTTAAATTACCCACTTTTTGAATATGCTTAAATTATTTGGAATAATAGAATTGCTAAAGTTAAATATTTACCAGTATTTCATTATATTTACTAATACAATTCAATCCATTATTTCATAGACTCTATCCAATTAAATATACCTATCCAATGTGCTTTGCATAATTAAATATACCTATCCAATGTGCCTTGGATAATTAAATATGTCTCGCATACAATTATTTGGTAAATAGAATCCATAAAAAGTTGGAAACATTATTAAATAACATTAACATTATAAAGAATGTTTTAGAAAAAGATATTAAATGTTATTTTTTTTAAAGAGCAATTTTTTTCTTGTACATTCAATTAAGTGATGTGTATTTTATTAGGATTGATATTTCTTAGTTTCATGTATATTAAGGTAAAGAAGGTGAAATATTTGGCATCTAATTATACTGAGAGCCATTCTATCATGGCAACAAGGGAGAGGAGAAGAGTGTGATGTTCAGTCCTTGAAATAAAAATAATGGCCGACATTATTAGAAATATAATATAATTTGACAAAATAATTAAACAATAGTGCCAACATAATAATTGGTGCACTATTTAAAAATGGAGGATACTTATATATAAATAATAAATGGACTCAACAAAACATAAAATAAAAAATTGAAGAGAAGCAACTGTGAAGAAAATGTGTAGAGAAGAAAAAGAAGAATTAATCATCTCACAAAATTTTGAATAGATATGTTTTGTTATTCATTGTATATTATTTTTTGAAGAGATATTCTTTCTAAATTAATTGTAGAACAAGTATGTGCTATAAATTATATTTAGGTATTCATGTAAATTATTTTTAGGTATTTGTAGTCAATTAAATCTCAATTGTATGTAAATTATTTTTAGGTATTCACAATAAATGATTTATAGGTATTCACATTAAATTAAAATCATATTTATGTGTAAGTAAATTATTTTTAGGTATCACAATAAATTATTTTTAAATTACCCACTTTTTGAATATGCCTAAATTATTTGGAATAACAGAATTACTAAGGTTAAATATTTACCAATATTCCATTATATTCAATCCATTATTTACCGTTGACTCTATCCAATTAAATTTTCTTATCTAATACACCCTAGAAAATAAATATGCCTTGAGAAATTATTTATGGAGATGATTATTTGGTAAATAGAGTTCATTTAAATCTAGAAATATTATCAATTAACACTAACACTATAAGTGGTGTTATAGAAAAATATATTAAATTAATAAAGTTTTTCATAGATGGATACAAGGACAAGCTTTTTTCCATGGAAAACACTTCACTTATTGAAACAACTAGATCTTGGACATATAATCCAAGGTCAATAAAAGATAACAAATGGGAGTCAAGGAGTATTTCAACTATTGTAAGAGTATTCCCAAGGTTTTCCTTCATCCCTACACATGAATCAAATAAATTGATTGATTTTTGTTTGTCAAAGTTATTACTTTACAAGCCATTCCGTGATATACAAAGAAATGTTGGAATTGATGATGAAGCAATAAAATCAAATTGGGATTCATTCAATTATAATTATTGTTATGTCAAGAGAAGAAAAATTCTAAAAGATGTTTAAAGTCATGGTGATTCTAAAGATGAGGATAATCAACATATTCAACAAAACACAGTGGAACATGAGTGAGAAATCATATCTAGGTTATAATGTGGCCATGTTATGGAAGTTAGTGAGATAAATTTGTTGAAAAGAAGAGATATTGATAGAGAAGCATTATCGAAAAATGAATATGGGTAAGTGAAAAAAGTTGGGGGACAAAAAGGGACCTACCCATGAACATGTTTTTCCTAAAAATTGAGAAATTTGAACTTATATAGATAATTTGAGATGACTACACTCAAAATTTGAGGATGGTGTAAGAACATGAATTGTAGCATTTTGAGTCTAGTTTTCAAAAGACTATTTTTTTATAAAAAAATGGTTAAGTATAATTAAGTTAAACATATAAAATTTGAATCTTTAGATAATATCATTTAGTTTGTAGCCTATAATTTTTTTTTTAATTTATTAATGAATAGTTTCTTATATAAAGTTGATAAAAAAAAGGATAACCGATCGTGCGAACCCCTAACTACCTAAAAATAAATAAAAACTAGTTTTTTTTTCAATGCATGTAGAATTAGGCCTAGTTTGTAACTATATTTTTTTTTTGCATTTGGATCAATGAAAAAAGAGATACACAAGCATATATAGGAATGTATATTTGAGGCATGTAGTGGACTAAAAAATCTATAGTTAGAAATCAATAGAGATTGAAACCTTAAAATAGTCCAAAAATGATTTAAAAAAACATATATTTCGAAAGAGGAGAGTGTGTTCATCATCATGTTAATAATTTTATAAATTTTCTCATTGAAATTAATATTTTATTTGGTGATGGAAGTTTAATTTATTTTTTTTTAGTCAAAACTCTTAGTATCGACTGAGTGTTGACAACTTGTCTAAAACTTTGGCTTGGGAATCCAATCCATTTTTGAACCAAAAGGCTTGGTTTTCTAATTTAAACAAAATATAATGTGTAGCATATGTGTTATAATGCATAGTTTTTCTTTCATATTGCACTAAAAATTAAAAAATACCCATTTGTAGGGTTGTTTTCTTTTCTTAGTGCAATGTGAAAGGAACACATATGTGCTATAATGCATACACATTCCTTTCACATTGTAAAAAACCCATAAAAGTTATATTAAAAGGGAGATATGTTTTACTAAAATAAATGTAAAGTATAAGTTTATATTTATATTGTTACTTTTATATTCCTTATACTTTATATTTATTTTAGTAAATATAAGAAATTAGGATCAGCCTACATTTGATAGAGTTGGTCTTATAGATACACACCTTATGATGTGGAAAAGTTTTTCAAAATCCAATATAGTCAGTTCTTAGGATTTTTTAGGCTCTTAATATTGAACCTAGGGATTTAAGGGCATAACTATTGCATTTGATTTTTTTTTTTTGAGAAACTTATAGTCATTTATTAGGTTTTTGTGTCTTTTGAATTATTTGTTGTCTTTTATAAGAGTCCTAGGTTTGTCAAAATTGAAGTTTACAAACCAATCACTTTGAATTAAAGCCAAAGTGGTATGATTTGGACAACATAAATCACATTGATGACTTACACACATCAAACAACCATTTTGTGTTAATTTCACTTGCTTATTATCCCTCTCTCATCCCTAATCATTTTATCTTCATATTTTATCATCCTTAATAACTCCTTTATCACTCATCATCCCTAATAACTCCCTCATTAACCTTCACCATCCCTCATCATCTCTAATCACTCCCTCATCATCCCTAATCACTCCCTCATTGACCCTTACTATCCCTCATCATCCCTAATCTTTACTTTAGAATCAATCATCATCCTTGATCACTCCATCCTCATACCTAATAATCCCTAATCACTCCTTACTCATCCCTCATCATCCTTAATCACTCATTCATTGACCCTCAACATCTTTCATCATCATTAATCACTCCCTTATCCTCTCTAATCACTCCCTCATTAACCCTCAGTGTCTTGCATCATCCCTTAGTTTACCTAATCAATCCCTCATATTTACTGACACTCACCGTCCCTTATAGACAACAAGGTAAACATATAGTTACTTTTTAGGTTTTTATGCCTTTTAGATTGCTTGTTGGTATTTTTAGGGGTCTTAGGTTTTCAAAATTGACGTTTACAAACCACTAAATTTGAATTCAAACCAAAGTGGTGCGATTGAGGTAGCATAGGCCACATTGATGACCTATACAAATCAAATGACCACTTTATGTTAATTTTACTTTCTCATTATCCCTACCTCATCTTAGATCACTTCCTCCTCATCCCTCATCACCCATAATCACTCTCTCCTCATTACTCACTATCCTTATTCACTCCCTCATTTTATTTAATCACTCCCTCATTTACCCTCTCCATCCCTCATCATCCCTAATCATTTACTCCTCATCCTTAATAATCCCTATTGACTCCCTCTTCATCCCTAGTCATTCCTTCATTAACCCTCATCATCTGTCATTACTCCTAATCATTCCCTCATTATCCATAATCATCCCTAATCATTCCCCTCTCATCCCTCATAATACCTAATTAGTCCCTCCTTGTACTTATTGACCTTCACCATCCCTCATTGATAACAAGGTAAACATATAGTAATTTTTTAGGTTTTTATTCCTTTTGGATTACTTGTTGGAATTTTTAGGAGCCTTAAGTTTGTTAAAATTGAAGTTTACAAACTACTCACTTTGAATTCAAACCAAATTTGTGTGATTTGGCTAGCATAGGTCACATTTATGACCTATGTACATCAAACAAGCATTTTATATTAATTTCACTTGCACATCATCCCTCCATCATCCCTAAACACTTCCTCCCCATACTTCATCACCCATAATGACTCTTTCCTTATTTTTCATTGTACCTAATTACTCCCTCATTGACCTTCACCATCCCTCATCATCTCTAATCACTCCCTCATTAACCTTAACCATTCCTCATCATCTCTAATCACTCCCTCACTAAACTTCACTATCCCTCATCATCCCTCATCATTCTCTTATCCCTCATCGTCCATAATCACTCCCTCCTAATCCCTCATCATATCTAATCACTCATTTATTAACCCTCACCATCCCTCATCATCTTTAATCACTCCCTCATTTTCCCTCACCATCCCTCATCATCTTTTATCACTCATTCATCATCCCTCATCGTACCTAATCATTCCCCCCTCATCCCTCATAATCCCTAATCAATCCCTCCTCATCCTTATTTACCCTAACCATCCCTCATCATCCCTAATCATTCCATCATCATCCCTAATTATTACCTCATTATCTCTACTCACTCCCTCCTAAACCCTCCTCATCCCTAATCACTCCCTCTAATACCTTTATGGTGGGTGTAATGGTTTCCCACTTTTGCTTGATTGGATTATGTTATAATTCTAAATTTTCTCACTCAAATAAGGCCCAAGGAAACACTTCTTTAATTCATCCTATTTTCACTCAAATAAGGAACTCAAATATATCATATGATTATATGGTGGGATTCAAAGATATATATTGTGATACATGCCCAAACCATGGAGAGAGAGTGTATCTAGAGCCCCATACCAAAATAAATAGGTAGGCAAATGATAAAATGGTGGAATGAAATTATATTACTTACATATATAGATTAGGATCTCGGCATCTGAGACATCCCTTCATGTCAATTTTACTTGTGCTTAGGTCCATTATAGGCCAAAAGTTACATAAAAACACATATTTACTTATGATCAATGTAAATGCAAATAATGGGCCCACCACACTAATTTAACACATACATAGTGAAGTCCATTCAATGATGTCAAGTAGTTAAAACCAACTATTGTATTATTAGATTAGGAATTAACCATCGCACCATGTTACCCACACTTGTATTTCATTATGTATCACATCAACATCATGAAATATTTATAAATATGACATCGATCTATTCTATGATATGGAAAGTAGGTATGATAATAATGAAGTTATATATTAGGAAGAAAACTTCCCTTGTTTTATCGGTTAGGGCATAGATAAGTAGGTAGGGGAAGAACTATGCTATCTATCATAAATCTAGCTTCCCTTGATGGTTATGCCTTAATATTGAAGAAAAGAAAAGATATATAATAGGAATGCAAACTTCCATTAATAGTTATACCTTACTCTTTTTATATTTATGATGAAGATAATCTTCCCTTGATATGTTATATTAGGTGAAGCAAAGCTAAGAATCAAGAATGAAAGCTTATCTTACCTTACTCCTTGGCATAGATGAATTAGGTAGGGTAAAGGGTGGGATGAAATTATATTAGTTACATATATAGATTAGGATTTGGGAATTTAAGAATCCCAATCCTAGATTTGAGAATCCAAATTTATATCTATATAGATAGGGTGACTGAGGACTAGTTGAGAATTTCAATCCCATCCCCATATTTGAATATTCATTTTCTCTATATGTCATTGAGAGTATGTTCAAAGTAGACCATATTGATAAATAGCTACAAAGGTGATCACCAATCTGATAGAGTGTGTTTCAATCTGATAGTTGGTAAAATGTGTTTCCCAACCCAACTCAATGTATACCCAATATAGTTTATACCCAACCTAATTTATGAAGGGAGTGAAGGTAATAAGCCTTAATATAGTGTATCAAGGAGGGGCTACTTATAGATTGGACACATCTCAATGGGACTTAAAGCCCAAAATGGGGCCCTACCATACTCTAAGTATGCACCAGTCCCCAATAAAATATATCAAAGCATATCGTAGGAATGTGGGACCTTTCATAGATATATGGGGATCACCATTCTAAAGGCCCTACCTTAATCTCAAAATTTACCTACCTAATATAAAATAATGGAAGCTTTCCTTACCTAATTCATCTATGCCAAGGAGTAATAAAAGGGATTCTTGCATTTCTAATATCTAGCTTTTCTTCACCTAATAGCTTTTCTCATGCCTAATCACTCCCTCCAATATCCTTATGGTAGGTGTAGTGGCTTTCTCGTTATACCCAAACATCCTTACCCAATCCTTTCTCTATATATATTAGAATGCTATGTCTTCTTTCAAGATATGGCTTAGTCAATACCTTCTCATATGAATCATATGTTTTAATTTCCATTTAATAGGAAGGAATGGAATGAATCAACCTTGTACACATGGGGTACATAAGGTCACCTAAATAATAGATATTACCCCCTATATTAAATATGATGAAATACATTTTCACTATCACATCATCCTTGATCATTCCCTTATCGACACTCATTATCCCTAATCACTCTCTCATCAAACCTAACCATCCATAGTCCCTCCCTCATCATCCCTAATCACTCCCTCATTGACCCTAATCATACCTCATCATCCCTAATCACTCTTTCCTCATCTATCCTTATCCCTAATCACTCCCTCCAATACCTTTATGGTGGGTGCAATGGATTTTTTCTATCCCATCTCCTTTCAAGATATGCCTTGGGGGTTAAATTTGGTAGTCAATTACATATCAAGTATTAAAGATATGGCCAGGTAGGATATATTTGATAAAATTTAGATATAGGTATTCAAAATCAAGATATGTCTTGGGTATTTTATCAGGTAGGGAATACTCAAGTAGGTATGGAAATAAGGATAGGCAGGTAGGGTATACTAAAGTAAAAAAAGGTAGGTAGGTCATACTCAAGTAGGTATGGAAAGAAGGATAGGTAGGTAGGTCATACTCAAGTAGGTATGGAAAGAAGGATAGGTAGGTAGGTCATATTCAAGTATAAAAAGGTATATAGGGCATAATCAAGATCAAGCTATGGTTCAGATATTCAATCAATCAGGGCATACTCAATTAGGTAAAGTATGTAGGGTATAATCAAGTAGGTAAAGTATGTAGGTCATACTCAATGGTATGGATCTATTACGTATGTAACATGATTAAAAACTTAGTTTCTCTTTCTATCTATTAAGAAGCAAGATTAACTTGCCAATAACAAAAGCTAAGTAGGTAGCTTATAACTAAGTAGGTAGTGAAATAATATATGAAAACCATAGATCATGAATCAAGCTTCCATTGCTAGAAAATATCTATTATACAAAGGTAAAGTAGGTATGAAAAGAACAAAGATATATATCAGGAAGGAAGTTTCCCTTGCCTTATCGGGTAGGGCATATCTAAGTAGGTAGGGTAAGAACAAAGTTATCTATCATAAAATAAGCTTACCTTGATAGCCATGCCTTAATCTAGAATCAAGGAAAAGTTATAAACCAAGAAGGCAAACTTCTCTTTATATTTATGCCTTATTCCCTTGTTATCTATTGAGAAGGCAATCTTCCCTTGATATGATATTAGGTGAAACAAAGCTAGATATCAAAAAGGCAAGTTTCCCTTACCTTACTCCTTGGTATTTACTTAGATATTAGGCATGGCCCGATGGGCCTTAAAGCCCAAAATGGGGCCCTACCATACTTTGAGTATGCCCTGATCCAAAATAAAATATACCAAAGGATAACATAGGAATGTGGGGCCTTCCATAGATATATTGGGATCACCATTCTGAAGGACCTACCTTAATCTCAAACTTTCCCTACCCAATATAAGATAATGGAAGCTTTACCTACCTAATTCATCTATGCCAAGGAGTAATAAAAGGGATGCTTGCCTTTAAGATATCTAGATTTTATTCACCTAATAGCTTTCGCATCCCTAATCACTCCATCCAATATCTTTATGGTGGGTGTAATTTCTTTTTGTTTATGCCCAAACATCCCTATCCACTCCTTTCTCTATATATGTTATAAGGACACCTCTCCTTTCAATATATGGTTTAGTCAATGCCCCCTCATATGAAACATATGTTTTAATATGTCAATTTAATATGGAGTGGAATGAATTAGCCTTGCACACATGGGGTAGATAAGATCACCCAAGTAATAGATATTACCCCCTTTATTATATATGACTTAATAATTTTTCATTATCACTCATCATCCTTGATCACTCCCTTATTGGCACTCATTGTCCCTAATCATTACCTCATCAAACATAACCATCCATAGTACCTCCCTCATCATCCCTCTTCATCCCTAATCACTCCCTCATCATCCCTAATCATTCCCTCATTGATCCTCATCATCCCTAATCACTCTTTACTCATCCTTGCTTATCCCTAATCACTCCCTCCAATACCTTTATGGTGGGTGAAATGGATTTCTATTTGTCCCCTCTCCTTTCAAGATATGCCTTGGATATTCAATTTCATATTTATTTATGTATCAAGTATTAAAGATATGTTCAATTAAGATATATCTAATCAGGATTAGATACAGGTATTCAAGATCAAGATATCGATTAGGTATTTTATCAAGTAGGGAATAATCAAGTAGGTATGGAAATAAGGATATGTAGGTAGGGAATACTAAAGTACAATAAGGTAGGTAGGTCATACTAAATTAGGTAGGGAAAGAAGGATAGGTAGGTAGGTCATACTCAAGTATAAAAAGTTAGGTAGGGCATAGTCAAGATCAAGATATGTCTTAGATATTCAATTAGATAGGGCATACTCAAGTAGGTAAAGTATGTAGGGTATACTCAAGTAGGTAAAGTAGGTAGGGCATAACTAAGTAGGTAGGGAAATAATATATGCAATCTATATATTAGGAAGAAAGCTTCCCTTGATAGATAAATATCTATTATACAAATGGAAAGTAGGTATGATAAGAACAAAGTTATATATTAGGAAGGAAGCATCCTTTTCCTTATCAAGTAGGGCATATCAAAGTAGGTAGGGTAAGAACAAAGCTATCTATTATAAAGTAAGCTTCCCTTGATAGCCATGCCTTAATCTAGAATTAAGGCAAAGTTATATACCAATAATGCAAATTTATCTTGATAGTTTTTCCTTACTCCCTTGTTATCTGCCAAGAAGGAAATCTTCCCTTGATATGTTATTAAGTGAAACAAAGCTAGATATCAAAAAGGCAATTTTCCCTTGCCATACTCCTTGGAATTTACTTAGATATTGGGCATGGAATGATGGGCCTTAAAACCCAAAATGGGGCCCTACCATACTTTGAGTGGGCCCTACCATACGTAGGAATGTGGGGCCTTATATAGATATATGGGGATCACCATTCTGAAGGACCTACCTTAATCTCAAAATTTCCCTACCCAATATAAGATAATGGAAGCTTTCCCTACCTAATTCATATATGCTAAGGAGTAATAAAAGGGATTCTTTCCTTTTAGATATCTAGATTTTATTCACTTAATAGCTTTTATCATCTCTAATCACTCCCTCCAATATCTTTATGGTGGGTGTAGTGTCTTTTTGCTTATGCCCAAACATCCCTAGCTACTCCTTTCTCTATATATGTTATAAGGACCCCTTTCCTTTCAATATATGGCTCAATCAATGCCCCCTCATATGAAACATATGTTTTAATGTCCATTTAATAGGAAGGAATGGAATGAATTACCTTACACACATGGGGTAGATAAGGTCACCCAAGTAATAGATATGACCCCTATATTAGATATGACATAATAATTTTTCATTGTCACTCATCATCCTTGATTACTCCCTTATTGACACTCATTTTCCCTAATATTTCCCTTATCTAACCTAACCATCCATAGTCCCTCCCTCATCATCCCTCATCCCTAATCACTCCCTCACTGACCCTTATCATCCCTAATCACTCTTTCTTTGTCCCTCCTTATCCCTAATCACTCCCTCCAATACCATTATGGTGGGTGTAATAGATTTATGTATGTCCCCTCTATTTTCAATATATTTCTTGGGTGTTCAATTTGGTATTCAATTATGCATCAAGTATTAAAGATATGGTCAGGTAAGACATATTTGGTCAGGGTTAGATATAGGTATTTAAGATCATGATATGGCTTGGGTATTTTATCAAGTAGGGAATAATCAATTAGGTATAAAAATAAGGATAGGTAGGTAGGGCATACTAAAAAACAAGGTAGGTAGGTCATACTCAAGTAAGTATGGAAATAAGGATAGTTAGGTAGGTTATACACAAGTATAAAAAGGTAGGTAAGGCATAGTCAAGATCAAGATATGGCTTAAATATTCAATCGGGTAGGGCATACTCAAGAAGGTAAATTATGTAGGGTATACTCAAGTAGTTAAAGTAGGTAGGGAATACTCAATATTATAGATCTATTACATATGTAACATGATTCAAAACTTAGTTTCTCATTATATCTATTGGGAAGCAAGATTACCTTACCAATAATAAAAGCTAAATAGGTAAGGCATAACTAAGTAGGTACGGAAATAATATATGCAAGCTATAGATCAAGAAGCAAGCTTCCCTTGATAGATAAATATCTATTATACAAAGGTAAAATAGGTATGACAAGAACAAAGATATATATCAGGAAAGAAGCTTCCCTTGCCTTATTGGGTAGGGCATATCTAAGTAGGTAGGGTAAGAACAAAGATATCTATCATAAAATAATCTTCCCTTGATATCCATGCCTTAATCTAGAATCAAGTCAAAGATATATACCAAGAAGGCAAACTTCTCTTGATATTTGATCCTTACTCCCTCGTTATCCATTGAGAAGGCAATCTTCCCTTGATATGTTATTAGCTGAACAAAGTTAGATATCAAAAAGGCAAGTTTACCTTACATTACTCCTTAGCATAGATGAATTAGGTAGGAGAGTTTCCATTACCTTAATAGGTAGGGAAATTTTAATATTAGGGTAGGGCCTTTAGAATGGTGCCCCAAATATATCTATGGTAGGGCCCTCATTCTTATGATATCCTTTGATATATTATATTGGGGATTGAGAATATACTCAAAGTATGACATGGCCCTTGTTTAGAATTTAGGGCCACTAATCCATGCCCAAGATATAATTGGACCCTCCTTTATACACTATATTCAGGAATATGGCTTTCATTCCCTTCATATATTAAGTTGGGTATAGATCAAGTTGGGTTTGGAAATTGATGTAGGAACAACATCAAAGTCAATGAAAATTTTAGTTTGATAGGTCAAGCTTTGGTTTAGTAGGACTTAGGAAGGATTATAAGGTTTTGTTTATGTGTTTTAATCATTTTCATGCTTCATAACCATGTATATAAGTCATTTTATCATGGTTTTGAATTTTTCACCAAACTAAGAAATTCAAAATTTTGAACTAGTTTGGAGGTTCTTGGTACTTTTCTCATCTTTGGGAGTAGTATAATAGGATGATCATGATTTTAGGAGTCCCTTGGGATATAATTTCATGTTATTAGGTTTGTTTTATGTTTTAAATCATGTTAAGTTTGTTTAACGCAAGTAGGTTCAATTCTAAGTTAGTGTTATGTTAGTAATCCTACATTGGGAAGAAGGATAAGACCAATTGAGAGATATTTATTGTATGTATCTAGAAGAAGCTAAGAAAATAATTCATTTAATATATGAAAAACTTTGAAACATAAATAAATAAGCTAATAAAAGTTAATATGATGAATAGAGGAGTGGTTTTAGGTATTTAAGTTTGTGTATGTATTATGTGACAGTCTGTAGGCATTTTTGTATCAGTTTTAAAGATATATCAATAAGAGAAAATTTATTATGATCTATTATAAAATATCAAGATTTTTTACACAAAATTTAATGATATTGTTATTATTGAATAATATTCTTGTGTTTGTAAGGTGTTATGACTGTTGGACCTCTAAAACCTAATATTGTGAATGTGAATAGTTTAAATGGGTTATATTTTGATAGTATTTTAAGCCTATTTATACACTAAAGAGGATTTTTAAAAGTGTGATAGGGTATGATAGGATTCATGTAAGTTTAGAGAACCTATAATAGTCACTAAAAATTAAATCAATCTCTAAAATATTTCTCTTGGGTCTGAGACTGTAGGGCTTTGTTGACAGCTAAGGAGAAAAGTTGGGTTTACAACCTTTTTCAAGTATAATCAAGTACCAAAAATTGATTGTTTGAATAGGAAAGAGTTTTAATGGTTTCAATCTAGTATACAATAATCACAAATAGTTTGAAGAGTCATAATTATCCCTTTTTTTCTACTCTTAGTCTTCATACAGGGCTTAAAACCCTAAACTAGGGTTTCAGGACATTAGAACTATTATAAATGGAAAACAAACCAGTTAAAACATTTGAAACTTAGTAGATATATGCATTAATATGTTTATGATGTATTATGTTCTAAAGAGTTGAATACATATATATGGGAAGATATTTATGTTTCTCAGTTTTGTAGGTCTTAATAAAGGGCCAGAAACATGTGTTTTCTTAGGTTTTTTTAATTTAAAAGAGAGTCAACCAAGTGTTCTAAAAGTTTTTAGATAATTTCATAAGGGTAATTTTGATTTCTTTGAGTTATTTATAATATTTTTTAAACTTTTTATTGTTATAAATATAACAATAATATAATCTACATGTTTAGAAAATTAAAATCTAAAACCTTGTTATCAGTCTTGATCAAGAATTGAAAACAAAGAAGAATTGTACCTTGAGTGAGATAGATTTATCATGAATATGAGAACCCCAATAAGGAAGGCAAAAATATGTTTAATGCATAATATTTAACAATAAATACATATTAAATGTAAGGAGGTTATAGACCTAAATTAACAAAGTCTAGTAAGCTTATGTGTATAATGTTTTCTTTCAAGAATCAGATGTGAAAGATCAAACTGTGGGTATAAAAAGATAACTTTGATGAGATTGAAAGAATATTTTAATAAAAATTAAGAGGATTAGTGTAATTAATAATTTAGTGAAGAATATTATTGACCAAGAAAGGCTACAAAACCTCAAAAAGACATAGAAAACCCAATTAAAGAGACTTATACAAGAATGCAATAACCTATTGAAGCTTAAAGAGACCAAGTGTTGATAAAATTGTATATTTTTTTAAATAACCAGTATGATATTGAGGATAAACCTATAAGTAAATTGAAAACCTATTAGAAAACCCTTGTAGAATAAGCATACTTACATCAGAAACATAGTCAACTGTAGGACTAGAACACACTCTACTAGATTAGTGACCACCTATATATCTATCTATAAATCTAGTCTACTATGGATATACTCTCAATGACATATAGAGAAAATGAGAAGTCAGCTATGCAATTGGGATTGGAATTTTCAACTAGTCTTCGGTTACCCATATATATATATATATATGGATTCTCAACTCTGGGTTTAGGATTTTTAAATTCCCAAATCCCAATCTATATATGTAAGTATAAAATTTCATCCCACCTTTTTCTTGATTTCGCACCTATTTATTCTATTTTGGGGATCTATATATAGACTCTCTCTATAGTCTAGGCATGGATCACCATATAAATCTTCAAATCCCATAAAATAATTAGACAACATCTCTAAGTTCCTTATTTAAGTGAAAGAGGATGAGTGAAATAAGATTTTATTTAGTCATTATTTAAGAGAGTAAATTTTGGAATTATAACATAATCCAATTGGGAAAAATTAGGAAGCTATTCTGCCCCCATCAAGGTATTAAATGGAGTGATTAAGGATGAGGAGAAATGAGGATGGAGTAAGTAGAAATGATTATGGATGATGAAGTCATTATGGATGATGGGGGATGATGATGGATAATGAATGAGTGATTAGGGTTAAAAGAGTGATTAGGAATGATGAGGGTCAATGAAAAAGTGATTAGGTACAATTAAGGATGATGATGGAATGATTAGGGATGAGAGGGATGATGAAATAATGATTAGGGATGATGAAGGATGTTATACGATGTTGAGGGTCATCAAGGGAGTGATTAGGGATGATGGATTGATTAGAGATGATGAGGGATAGTGAGGATTAATGAGGGAGTGATTAGGGATGATGAGGAATGAGGAGGGAGTGATTAGGGAGGATGAGGGAGGATGAAACAATGATTAAGTATGTGAGGTATGGCAAGGGTCAATGAGGGAGTCATTAGGGATGATTAGGGAGTGATTAGAGATTATAAGGGATGGTGAGTGTATGAAGGAAATATAGATATGAAAATTAAGCTATGAAATATACTAAATAATTGAAATATAATCTAAACTAACTTAACCTAAATAAATCTACAAATAAAAAAACAACACAAACTTTATACCTTAGTACCCAAAAGCTTCTTCCATTGTGATGTGAATTTGATTAGCTTTCTTTGAATTTTGTTCACTCACTCTTCCAATGCAAGGTAAAATGGGTAGCATTTTCATGCAAAAAAATTTTTGATGGCTTTGATTCACTTGTGAATTTGATAACACTTTGCTAGCATAAGTCAGGATGGATGAAAATGATGGCGACGACTGATTTATAGATTTTTGGAGGAAAGATCAAATGGTGGATGATTATTTGAATGTTTCAAATTATCTAAATAATATACGGTGGCTAATGAGTCCTCATCCATGTGGATGATGACCATTTTAAATGGTTGAGAGAAATAGGGAGATAGTTAGCTAAGTCACCAATAATGGGTCAAACTATTTGACAAGTCAAGGGATGACTCAAGGGTAGTTGAGGAAGTTATGGGATTGGTTGGGTGAGTCAATATGTGAGGGAGATAAAGGTGGAGGATGTTGGGGTGAGGAGGAAAATATAGAATTAATAATTAAATATGGATTAAAAATGTGTACAATTGATTAAATTTGATTTATTCAATTATTTGAAAAAGGAGGGAAATGACATGAATTTAAATTTGAATTTGGGAAGAATAATTAGTAGTTTTTACGTGAATTTCAACACTAAATTAAATTTAGGTGTCTACATTTGCCCCTCTTTAAAATGGTGTCGCAAATCAATATTGTTTCAAAGAATAGTATAAGAAGTAGAGTGTTGATGATTAAGAAGAAAAAGTTCCCCCAAATGAATGATAATGAATGTGATGATGTCCCCTTGAGGGTTTATGTAAGAAAATAGATGAATGCTCAAAATTAATGAAAGAGGAAAATGATTAAGCACTTTAGACCATCAGGAAATCAAATTACTAGAATTGATGTCAAACTTGAAAAATTAAGATATGTGTAAAAAAGTTTCCCCTAGTTGTGAAAACTAGATAAATGATCGAAAAAATAATATTCATCACTCGAAGATTGCACACTTAGTTGATGTTCATGACACAGGGGTCATGTGAGGGGATGTGGGAATGATATGTTTCAGTAATGGTAAGTTGTAGATTTGAAAACAAAAAATAAATATTTTCAAATGGTGGTTAAAAATTTATGAAATTTTTTGTTTCAAGTAATTTATATAGATTCATAATGCTTTGATTAAGATTACCCTGAAATTTGAAAGAAAATGGGTGAAAAATGAATAAAATGAAGGGATGGGGGGGAAATATTTGAATTAGGGGGTGAAAAATATAAATAGAAGGATGGAAATTAAGAAATTAATTTGTACAATTTGGATCTCTAAGGTGAGTTGATAAAATTAGTTTTTATGATTTATGCTCTGGGTTTGCTGAGAAAATGGATGATATTTTGATCCACCAGCATCATAGGGAGTGTGTGAAGAGACACTAGAGACCTGAGAGGAGCTAGCCTCCAGTGAGTGAGATTCAGTCTTTAATTTTTTTATTTAATTTCATTTATTAAGGTTTAAAATTATATGAAATGAATTCATGATTTGGCCATTTGTGAAATTGGTAATGAAAGTTGTAAATTCATAGGTGGAAATCATGAAATCATCAAACCAGATAGCAAATTTGTTAGTCAAGGTTATGAAATCACTCGATTATAAAATGAATCTATGGATTGATAAATTCATAATTCATTTTTTTTAAATCATTGAAATGAGTTATGAAATCATCAAATAGGGAAGTGAAATCGTTAGAAAGAGATGAGGTTAGGTCAATTGTGAAATTGTAAAACATAACTACAAAATTGAACATATTGATAGCAAAAATGCTAAAATGAGTAGAAAAAATAATATAAATGCAAAATTAAAGTCATGAAGGGTTAATTTTATAAAATGGGTAGTGAAAATTCTAAAATAAGTAGTGAAAATGCTAGGGAATCAAAATAAGGGTGAAAAAAGGGTAAGTTGGTGAACAAATAGATATGCATGAAGCATAGGATAGCCAGAAAATAATATGAATGAATATTTTTGTTGTTTTTTATATTTTTAATTAGATGTAAATGGGTTTTTATACTTATATCTAGAATTAACATTGTACTAACATAATACATTTGCAAGATGTATTACTAGTACAAGCAACATGAGAGCAAAGACTAAGGGTTTTAGAGCAGATAACATAATTTACTGAGTATGAGTTTGGAGTATTGGAGATGATAGGGCTATCATACATGATGTAGATTCCTAAAATCCAAGTATATAGGGATTTTTTGACTACATTAGCTAAATGGCATAGTAATATGAGCACATTTCACCCACTGATAGGTGAGATTAATGTTATGCTAGAAGATGTATAGCATATTTTGGTGATCCTGATATGAGGGAGACAAGTATATTGGGGTCAGGAGCCACAAAAGACTACTATGTATAAATTTTTTGGGGCTGTATTGATTCTAGTGGTTATAGGAAGAGTAGATATAAATTATTTTATGTAGCTAGCTATAGATTCATTGACTATGGTACTCATGTCAATTGTTAGGGGCATCATGTTACCTAACAAGAGTGGGATGTTATGTCTGATTGGCTTATTGAATGTTATTTGGGATATGATAAAGATGGGGAGAGATTTTCAAGGGGGATATGTGTACTCACACATATTTATAGGTATTTTAATCACATGGTATACATAGATGAGAAGGAGATTGGACCTTCTACATTATTATAGGTATGGCACTGGAGGCACATTATAGTTGAGAGATTGATATGGCATATGAGCACACAATTAGAGGATTAGCCTATTGCCTATAGATGGCACATGATTATAAGCACTCAAAGGATAAATTTTAGAGACTTATAGTTTTACAAGAGAGTGATAGATGAAATAGGTGATGATCAAATCACCTAGAGACCATATAGAGAGATAGTCTTCCAGTGGGCATAGGATGACTTATACATGGACTATATGATGAGTCAATATTACATTATGGGAATTCATGACTATATTATTGATAGATATTATCATGAAAAGTTGATTAAATATCTGGGTGTTAAATAACACATCCCAATTAGACCTCATGTATTTACATGGGCAATCAGAGAGAGAGCACAGTGGAGGATTACTATTGATCCCAGGATAGCAGAGCATAACTGGACACACTTCCAGACAATTACATGGATGGATATGAGAGAATGTATTAATGATAGAGTAGTCAATAGATATACATATTTTTGGTATAGATAGTAGCTAATGAGACTGATAGTTCCTTATATGCCTCTACACATGTGGAGACAAAGGCTAGTTGCTAGTTTGAGCAAACACCCATGGGGCATAAGACTAGGAGACCAGATTAGGAGTGTGGTTACATGTTAGAGGGGAGGGATATGATGATGAGGTAGAGGATAGGATATATATTAGAACCATCTACATGATGTGGAGATTACAAAGGTGGAGGATACAAAGATACTATTAGAGGTGGGTATTGATATGGGTAGAGATACCGAGATGAGAGTTGATATAGACTAGTTGGGAAGAGGGGAGACTCTTTTGGTATTTATTGATAGTGATGGAGATGGATATATGGAGGATATAATGATGAGACCAGCTCATGAGACCTACATAGAGAGAGGAGACATGTAGGACCATCGTAGGCAAGGAGATCATAGGATTATCAGACCTTGATTGATAGATTACATGAGGAGATATATGCATAAGATAGTGAGATTATAGGATTACATAGAGATGTGGATAGACTAGATGGCAAGGTTAATAGTAGGGGTAGTCAATTAGCACTAATAATAGTAGTTATTAGATGTCTACAAAGTGAGGTGAACAAGTTATAAGATGAGGTTGAGAGGATAGAGAGGGATTGTGTGGCTTCAATAGTTGGAGTAGTTATATAGGAGGCAGAGACTCAGACATCAAATTATGCAACTTTGACACCATGGTATAAATGATAGAGAGACACTGCATGGATAGAACTAGCAAAGGCTAAGGTTTTGTTATCAGGATAGGGACAACTAGCTACATTGGATAAAGTTATAAGGGCCATGAAGTAGGATACACACTATAGGAGCTTATATGAAGATGTTTTTCCACATACACAATAAACACCATTGTATAGAGAGTAATCGACCAAGTAGTTGATGCCAGAGAGATTGGTACAATTGATAGAGTCTAAAAGGTGAGTGGGGTAGGTATCAAATCACATCATGGGTCCTCCATGGATTACACCATGACATTATGATTGAGTTTAACGATAGATGTCCATCTGAGGGGCAGGCAGAGACTTGACATAGTTTTGACCATGATGTATTGATGTACATATAGTTTTGAGATGTATCATTGTATAGACACAATTGATTTTGATACACACATATATATACATATAAATGATTCATTTGGGTTATGAGACTTGTATTATTTGTGATGTGATGGAAATTATGGATTGTTTATGCACTTTACATTATGTTTTACTTTATATGTAGCTTATGGATAGATGGATATACATAGTACTATTATATCTATTGCTTTTTTTATTCACAATAGCACATGTTTTATTTTTAGCATCTGATTATGGTATATGAAATGTATGATTTGTTATGGATGCATGGATAATGTATTAAATAGTTGCCTTGTGTTTAATTTTACTTTGCATTGGATTTCCATCATGAATAATTATTGAGCAACCTATATTTTAATGTAGTGTAAAACAAAATATCACCAATGATATAAAATAATCATGATGAATGTTTATGTTTTAGGCACATGGACTATAAAATAATCATTTATGCAAAACAAAGCGCATCATGATATATACAAATCATAACTGCACTATAATACGATACATAAAATAATCTTGACACACACATAAATAAAAAATTTAAACTAAGACATGAAGTCATAATTACATTAGATTATAATATACAAAATGATTTTGAGAACAATACTTTTAAAATGGACATAAATGATATATAAACAACAAATAACATAAATAAAGATAAATGATTTAAGATAAACAAAGTAAAACAAAAGACAAACAAGATTTAAATGAAAGGACCAAAAGAAGGTAAAATAATAAGTTGTAAACAAGATAAATATGAGTGTTTAAGGTAACAAGATTTGATAACCAACAACGGTTAAGGTAAGAAAATAAAATAACCAATCAATGGTCAAGGATAAGAAAATAAAATAACCAATTAATGGTTAAGGATAGGAAGATTTGAATTAAAATAACCAAAAATGGATAAAGAAAAAGATGAACAAGATGATAACAAAACATAGATAAAAACAACAAACAAGCAATCAACACTTAAAATACACAACAAAAGACTTGACATCCTAAGCAAGGGTTGAGACATTTGATAGCCAAGATCTAGGATAATATTTGAAAAACCAATGAGAAAGTAGGAATATGAGTGCATGAATTGAAAAAAAATCCATGCTCTAGTAAATGGATGATGGGGATGGCGGTAGCTGAGCTGACCTTAGAGACATCGTGTCTCTAAGCACTACCTATATAATCTACCCTAGACAAAGTCTATGTGTGGATATCAGGCCAGATGTAGTTTTCCTAATGTGGGAATTGAAGAGAAAATGGGTGATTGATGAAGTGTTTAGTGTCTAATGAATATATGCACGATTGTCCCTCCCAAGAAATGTAAGTGAGAAAGTTTGAAACCCTTCTAAGATGGTAGACGTGTTTTACGATAAGTGTTTACATGTAGCTTTGATTTTTTGGTTAAATATAGGTGCAAAGGATTATGACAAATATGGTGATATATAAGATGTTCATATATCATGAATAAGGACTCAGGTACATAAACATAAGGATCCAAACCTAAGCTAAAATGTGATAGGAGTGACAAAATAAGTGATAAAGGATAATGTAGAAATATACAATGGATGACTGAAATGGGATGCCCCCAAATAACTAGGGTGAATAAATACAGTGGATTATGCATAATTCCATAAACCTGGTTTTCACCAAGGTACTTGCCCAAAGTGTCAGTAAACTAGTTTTAACTTTTGGATGAACTATTATTTTTTTTTACTTTTCTCATTTTTTGATTTTTTTGGCTTTCATTGATTTGTTTTTATGACACCTAGGATATTAGAAACATCATATAGAAAAATTTAGGCATCGAATATCTTAAGATGTATGATGTTCATAGGTTCATCAAGATCTCCCCATTTTCTATGGCTAACCTGTAAGCTCCTGATCTATATTTAGCAATAATGATATATGGGCCCAACCAATTAGTCTCAAACTTTCCTTTCTTCTCCCTTTCAGCATTTGTATTACATTGGTTTTCCTTAATAATAAGATCTTTTATTTCAAACTCCCTAGTTTTATCCACTTATTATAGCTATGACGAAGGCAATTGTGCTATACTTGTAAATAATTGAAGGCATTAAGTTGTTTCTTGTCTAGAAGGTCAAGTTCACTAAGGTTTGAAGTATGATGAGATTCTTCATCAATGATTTATTCTAAAGATATGTGCAAAGATGTAATCTTGACTTTTATGGGTTGAATAGACTCGCTGCCATATACAAGGGAATAAGGTGTTGCTCATGTGGGTGTACAGATGCTAGTACAATATACCCAAAGGGTAGGATAAAGTTGGGTGTGCCAATCATGACCAACTTCATTTACAACTCATTTAATTATGCATAGAATGATTTTATTAGTTGCCTCAACTTGGCTATTTCATTGTGGGTAGTAGGGACTGGACCATTTATGTTTTATGTGATATGTTTGACAAAGAGATTTGACTTTGTTATTTTTGAATGATTTTCTATTATCACAAATAATAACGAAAGGAATACCAAAGTGGAAAACAACATGGTTTAGGATGAGATTAGAGATTTGATTTTTGATAACATATGTAAGGGTATTACCTCAACCACTTGCTAAAGTACTCAATTGTCATAATAATGTGTTTATGACCATCAAATGAATTATGATTGATCTTTCCAATGAGGTCTAACCCCCATGTGGAGAATGGCCAAGGTGTGGTAATAATTTGCAAAGCTTGTGAAGGCTATGTATAATCTCACCACATTTTTTACAAGGTATACATTTTTTAACATAAGTGCATGAACTATATTCCATGGTAAGCAATTAATAACCTACTTGTAAAAGTTTTTTTACTAGGACTATGCCACTAGAATGTGCACCACATATTCCCTCATGAACTTACCTAATGGCCAAATTAGATTCTTTAGAATTTAAAAAACATAGAAGTGTTCCATCATAGACTCTTTGATATAAAGTATTACCAAGGATTATGTAGTGAGAGGTGCATTGGATAAATTATTTTCACTAATTGTGGGATAAGTTAGATGGAAGGGTATTATCATGAAGATAGGCATATATATCAAAATAACAAGGATAAGTTGGGCCAACCACCTCGTAAACCATTTCAAAATAAAGTGCTTTTTAAGCCAGTATCATTAAGTACTAAACAAAAAAATTCTTATGTTTTGTGTTAAGATCAAACAATAAAATAATTGTCGCCATGGCATCTGTTACCCTATTATTGATTCTTTGTACTTCTTCAAATTGGATAAATTCAAAAAATGACTTTAATCTATCCACCATCCATTTATATGGGATTAACTTATCATTGTGAGCTTGGAATTTAGTAGTCACTTGATTTATGATAAGTTTAGAATCACCAAAGATGAGAAGATGTTGTCTACCCCATTGAATATCAAGTTTGAGATAATCTATGAGAGCTTTATACTCTACACTATTGTTGGTACAATAAAACTCAATTCTAAATGCTTTAGGAATACAATCCCTATTTAGTGTGACTAGTAAAATACCTACCCCTGAACCATGGTTTGTGAAGGAACCATCAAAGAACAATTTCCAAACTAGAGATTCATCAGCATACATTATTGCTTCATCTAGAAATTTTGTAACAAGAGGTGATTTATCTTTGAGAGATTCTTCTATTAATGCATTTTATAAGACCTATCCCTTAATTTATTTATGATTAACATATTCAAGGTCAAACTCATTGAGAAGCATAACCCACTTATCCATCCTACCTGTTAAATCTAATCTAAATAGAAGATACTTGAGAGCGCTGATTTTTTCAATGATTTTAGTTTGATTATTGAGCATGTAAAGTTAGATTTTTTGTGAATCAAAAATAACTACAAGACATGCCTTTTCCATTTGAGAATAATTAAGTTCATAATATACCAATGATTCACTTAGATAATGCATTGTTCTTTCTTTCCCACTATCATCATAGTGCACCAACAATGGCCCCAATGTAAACTAAATAGCTGATATATATATAACAAAAAATGTCTACCAACAATAGGTGGCATTAAGACTGGTAGATTGGAAAGATATTGTTTAAGGTGATCAAATGTTGTAGAATAATTCTCATTCTAATTTAAATTAATGTCTTTCTATAATATAAATGTAAAAGGGTTATAAATATATGTATGTTATGATATGAAATGCCTAATTGCTTTGAGTTTATCTTGTAGACTTCAAAGTTATTTGAGATTTTTTGGTGGTGGCATATCCATGATAACTAAAACCTTAGAAAGATCAACCTCTATGCCACATTGTGAAATAATGAAGCCCAACAAATTTATTGAGGTCACACCAAACACATACTTCTTGGGATTTATTCTCATTTTATATTATATTATTCTTTCAAAGATGCAACAAAGTCCTTTAGAATGGTCTTATCTAGATTTTAATTTTGTAAGTACGTCGTCAACATAGTCCTCCATAATATTGTGAAACATATCATGAAATATGATAGTCATTGCCCTTTCGTATGTAGTTCCAACATTATTTATATCATAAGGCATCACTTAGTAGGCAAAGGTTCCCCATGGTGTTGTGAATGTTGTTTTATGTTGGTATTCAGTATTGATTTTGATTTGGTTGTACCCTAAAAATTTGTCCATCAAAGACAAAATTTTGTGACCTATAGTAGAATCCATGATCATGTCGATATTGGGCAATGGGAAATCACCTTTTGGACATGCTTTACTGATATCACAAAAATATAAATAGACTCTGATTCCTTATAGATTTTTTAACATATGTACTATATTGAATATCTAATCTGAATAGTTGATAGGGCATATGAAACCAACTTCCAGTTACTTCTTTAACTCTTCTTTCACTACTAGTGTTATCTTGGGATGCATCTTGTAATGTTTTTTATTATGGATTTGGCATATGTATGTATAAGGAGATGATGCACTACTAATTAGAGATCAACCCCTAGCATATCTACATAAGACCATGTGAATACATGAGAAAATTATTGAATTAAAAGTGTGAGTATTTCTCTTTATTCTTGAGTAAGGGAGACTACAAGTTTGACAATTTTGGGATCTTCTTCTATTCCAATGTTTATAGGAATAGTGTCTTCAACTAGGAATGTTGAATCTAATTAATAGTTTAGGGGTGGTGAAGGAAGATTGAATTCCTCCTCCATGTCCTCTTGACTTGAATTAGATGTTGAATTGATGTTTTGATATGATTATTATTCACCATAGTATGCAAAATTATCTAATTGAATAGAAAATCCATTCTTATGATTCCCTATTGGAATGTGGTCCCATGTTCTCAAGAATTCTAAAATTGCCTCATCATTTTGGAAATGATCAAGCAGAGGTGTTGCATGTTGGTCTAAATTTATTAAGGATAGATATATGAGGTCTAGTGTAAAAATGGTATTTTCATGGAAAATATTAGTGAGGGCAAGATCTTCAAAGCAATGAAGAATGGAACCTATTTAACTATCTGAAGAATCATCCTCTATCTCACTAGAAGAGTCACTTTGTAAAATTTTAATATGTACATTATGTAGATTAAACTCTATTTCATTATTGGATTCATTTGATTTTAATGTTATTGGTTCAATTGATATTTTTTCATGAATATCGAGGCCTTTACCTTTATAATTCATAATATTGCACATAATGGATTTTGCAACAGGATATTTTTTGTTGGTGAAGCAAGTAACTAATTCATCAGAATAAATCAAGGAAGGATTTGAAAATTTGAAATATTATTCATAAAGTAAACCACCTGATATAATTTTTATTTCATTGAATCTTTTAACCACTTGAGTATCTTCTTGATGGCAGGGTCTGCCTTAATTATGTGGAATTATATGGATTGTGCTTGTATAATTAAAATCTTGGATTATGTATTCATCCATGCCTTTTTTCATGATTTTAAAATGGGATGAAGAGGATGAAGATGCTTTAGCAGTGGATGTTTGATTGGAATATTTTTCACTAGAAGGTTGATTGGAAGCTTATTTTGTAGATGGTTGATTGGATACTTTACTAGTGGAAGGTGTTTCTATGAAAATATAAGTAGTTGGTGTGTTGATCCAACCACCAAAATGGGGTGTTTTAAATAAAGTTTCAAGATGAACATAGTTACCAAGAGTAGGTGATTCCTTAATGGGAGTGAATTTATCATCAGTAACTAGGAGATAACTAGATTTTTGATATCGACCTCCCAATAGCTTACAATATCAGAAGGGTTAAAGATCACTTTGAATGGTTACTTCCATACCTTCATGTGAGAATTTCAAACATTGGTGTAGTGTGAAGGGTATAAAATTCATTATATGTATCCATAGACATCCAATAAGTAGGTTATAGGGTAAATCAATATCAATCACAAGTATTAGTGTTTCTTTTATAACAAACCCCACCATCAAAGGAAGATAAATTATACCCATGGATTGCCACTCATTATTATCATATACTTTTATTGTGATAATATTATTTTCTAATGCTATTGTTGAATATCTTAAGTGTTTTATTATCCTTAATGTACATATATTTAACACCAATCCATTGTCTATAAACACCCTCTTTACCTTATGCCTAGAGATAATAACCTTTATGTATAATGGAAGATTGTGAACAGATCCTAAAGGGGAGACATCAAAATGGTCAAATATTCCTTGATTATTAGTGAAAAAATTACCTACTAATGTTTGGAAGCTTGAGGGGTTGATATCTTCCAAGATGCTAGATTCTTGAAGGACTTTGTACAAAATGTCTCTATATATTAGTGACATCTTGAGAAGGTCTAATATTGAAATATTTACGGATGTCTTCTAAATATGATCAATAATGTTGTACTTGCATTCAACATTAGATGATGATGCACTAAGAATGGTGAGTTTTTCATGCCTTGTAGTAAAGATGCATTCTTGAGGTTGAAAATTAATGATATTAACATGATTGTGTATGAACTCAACACTATTAACTATAGAGTCAAAAGGATGACTAGCTTGGTTGACATTACTAGTTTTAGAGTGTTCTTGTTTTTGTTTACCTTTTCCTTGCTCAAGGTTGGTGAATGGATCTTGGTATATCCCCAAATTTTAGTTGTTGTATGTCTTAGATGATTGATTTTAAATGGCTATGTCCCCTTGATCAATGAGGTCTTGGACATAGTGCTTAATGTGCATACACTAATTAGTAGAATATCCCTTTATCCTATGGTATTCATAGTATTCATCATCTTTATACCAATCGGGTTTAAGAATGTTCTCATCGAAAGTTTTGGTATTTGGCCAAGTCAGTATCACCCAATTATGTAAACTTGCATTTACGTCTTCCTTATCGAGGTTGACCATCTAGAATGATTATGTTATTAATGGGTTGGGTGTATGTTTGTTTTTGAATTTGTGGGTTTTGGATTTGCTTAACATTGGTTACATTGTCTCCAACAATGTTTTTATTCTTTGCAAATAACTTAGGTTTTCCAGTTTGTTTGGAGGAATTATTTTTGAGTTTAAATATATTGATAACACCTTTATTAATTAATGGCCATTCAACTTGGACCGCCTTTTCAATAATTTCATCAAATGACCTTCGTAAAAGGAATAATAAGTGATGTCCTAGGTATGAGTTGAGATTGTTCATAAATATATCCATAAGTTTAGTTTTGGGAAATGACCATGTAAAATGACTTAGCATTGTTTTCCATCATTGTAAGAAGGAAGCAAAGGTTTTTCCATTGTGTTATTTGGTGTTGTGTAAGTCCAATGTGGTCAATTATTTTTCAATATTGTAGGAAAAGTGATGAACAAACTTCACAAAAAGGTCCTCAAAAGTGAAGTTTGATCCTTTGGGAAGGCGTGAAAACCATTCAAGGGATTGACCCTTAAGACTTTGTTGACATAATTGTAGCATATACTGATCTCTATAAGCAACATCCTCACATGCATGATAGAATCTTGTAAGGTGTTCCTTAGGATATCTTTTACCTTTGTATTTATCAAATTTTGGGAGTTTAAAGTACTTAGGAAAAGGTGTTTTCATGGTACTTAAGTCATAGGGGTATGAACAAATTTCCTCAACTTTAAATTATTTTTGTTTATAATAAGAATTGTCTTGCAAGTATTGAACACTATCTCTAATGTTTTGGAATTATTGTATAAATTATGGTGATAATTGGTTCATGTGACTTGAGGACATATAAAAGTTGGATAGTTGGCCTATGAATGGATTTGTGTTGGTTTGATTTTGTGTAAATTGGTTAAGTGGTGGGTTGAAGTTATTATGAGGTTGGTTGGAAAAGTTAATGTTTTGTGGATTTGAAAAATGGTTAGGGTTTGTGTTGAAACCAAGGTTTGTTCGATTAGGATTAGTTTCCAAATTCAATGTTGCTGGATTGGGGTTGTTTGTAAAGTGAATATTTGGGTTTTGTTGATTTGGGTTTGTGATAAATTTAAAGTTTGTTGGTGTAGGATTGGTGTTAAAGTTTGTGGGGCTTGGATTAGTATTATAACTAAAGTTAGATTGGTTGAACAAGTTGGGATTAAGTTGTCATGGATTCATGTTATAATTTAATTTGTATGGGTTATAGCTCATGTTTAAGGTAGATTTGGTTTGACCTAGGTGAAATTGGTTTTGGTTTGAGTTAAATTGGTTGGTTTGGTTTAAATTGATTTTAGCTTGGGTTAAGGCTAAAGCTAGGATTTGTGTTTAATTTTAAGTTGTTTGGTTTAAGGTCTATGTTTATATTAGGGTTGTTTGAATTAGTTGAGTTTATGCTTTGATTTAGATGTGAACTAGTCATATGGTTAACATGGGTGTTAGGGTTAAAAGAAGGGTTTGGATTGGAGTTAAGCAGATTAACATTAGGTGGGGTTTGATTAGGATTGAATGGAACCAATCCAAAAGAATTGAAATGAGAACACTATTTTTACAAACCACTATTTGGATTAGGATTGTTGAGCATACATGAAGTAATTCTCAAGCTTGGATTATATGGCTGGATTGGTGAGATAGAATGATGGTTCAATCTCAAATTTTGATTCGGATTGACAATGATTGGTGAGCCTTGGAGACTCAAATTTGGGTTGATTTTTGAGTTTGAATGAAAATTCAAACTTAGATTATTTTGATCATAGATTTGTCAACTTGAATGCACATTCAATTTTGAGGTGATAAGATTAGGGATTGTTAAACTTGAATGTATATTCAATTTTGGATTATTTTCATGTGTGATTGGAAAACCTGAATGAAGACTCAATCTTTAGTTAGTTAGATTCACGATTGGTGAGTTTGAATGCATGCTCAAACTCATATTGATTAGATTAATATTTGAAGGCAAACTAGTATTCACACTCACATTAGGATAATTAGTATTTGGATTACCAAAATGATTATTTTCTTGATGGGATTAGAGATGCATAAGATCTCGATTAGCATGGTGCATGGGTTTCTACAGAAAACTCATGACTTGCTTGGGAGGATTCCTCATGGAGGATAGGTTTCCCTTTACATTTAGAGATGTGGGGATTTATATTGAAGGATCCTGAGAGGGCATTGCTACCCTTTAAAGAGCCTTGCAATGTAGATTGATCATGAATGGAAGGTGAAGGCTCTTTACTTGAAATCAAGTATTACAAGTTATGTACATCAAAATCAAGTGGGAATTTTTCTCCTAAGCCCAAATTTTGAAGCAAAAATTCATTTTTATTGGACATGATGTATCAATCAAAGGAGGTAAGAGGTAAGATAGCTTTGGGGCTACTCTCATCTTGGTAAGTCCCTCCTTCATCTTGTTTAGTAATTTCATGTATTTATACATGATGCTCTTGGCTTCTAAATTAAAAAGGGTAATTTCCAAATGATGTATCCCTTGTATTAGGATTATTAAGCATGGCCATGTGCCTTGTGATATGTGACATAGACAAGAAAAAAACTTTGTCTCAAATAAAAGAAAAATTAAACTAAGAATAAGAACCAAAGTGACTAAAAATTTTGATTGTTAAATAATTACTTTTGAGTTTTAACTTTATAAAAGTTTGATTTTAAAAAATTTGATAGCGTTAAGACTCAAAAGAACTCATTTTCACTCAAGTATAATTCAATACATGGTAAATCACAAAGAATCAAGAAATAAATTCCTACTTCAAATAATAACACAATTTCACAATAAAGTAAAAATCTAGGATTAAGGTCATGAATAACTTTTGGGCCTTCCGATGTCACTTACCTATTTATGCTCTCAAATGTGGCCTAATATTTCAAGGCACTAACCATGGATGATCCTATTATTCTCATGGCACACTAAGTCCAATTTCAAAGGTATGTAGAAGGTAATTTCTCAATTCTAACTACTAATCAAAGCACCAAAGTCAAATGATAAATAGGCTCACCTAGGCTTACGATTTTCATAAGCTTATCTAAAGGGGTGTCCTCCAATATACCTTTCAAAATGTTGAATCATGATTCTATGGAATAAATTGATTGTGTTGAGTTGTGGAGCTAAAAGCTTCACTGATGTGCAAATGTGGAGGTTGCTGGGTTACACAATAATCGACATCAGTCAGAGCCAACCGACATCAGTTAGTGGTCGATCGACATCAGCTATCTTCAGCTAGATAGTAACCAGCATCGGTTAGGAGTCGACTGGCATCGGTCAGATTCATATTGACATCGGTCATCTGTGTGTTTCCAGAACTATTTTAATTTTAGATGAATAGTTCATTTGCATGTAAAGACTAATTTTAGTCTTGAGTCCACTTTTCTAATTATTATTTGCTTTGGGATCAATTTAAGAGACCCATGGGGCTGTATTGTAATCAAGGGGGAGATAACTCAGTTATCGAGTTGTTTGTAATTGATTGTGAGAGAGAGAGAGAACTCTTGAGGGAGAATTATTGTACACCCAAGAGGTGTGAGGAAGAAAGAGGTTTCTTCATTGTATTTCCTTCTAGAAGAGTTTAATATAGATTGTATTGTTTCTCATATCTCCTATTCTTTGTTGTTTCTGATTTCTAGTTACTTATTACTTTTGGTTTAATTTTGTGTTTAGTTACTTATACAAAAGTAATCAATTATACTCCAAGGTCCTAACAAGTGGTATTAGAGCTATGTGGTTACACTAACAATTGGTATCAGATCTAGGTACACTAACAAGTGGTATTAGAGGAGGTTAGTGTTTATTGATTACAAGATTCACTCATAGGGGTTTCTGATTGAGTGGGAGCAAAGTAATGGCAGCAAAAAGTAAACTAAGAATAGAGAAATTCAATGGCAAGAATTATCAATTATGGAGGATGCAAATTGAAGATTATCTATATCAGAAAGATCTGTACTTACCGTTGGGTGGGGTTTCAAGAAAGCCCACAAATATGCAAGATGAAGAATGGAATATTCATGAAAAAAAGGCTCTTAGAGCTATAAGGCTGAGCCTGGCAACTTCTGTGATTTCCAATTTATCACAGGCAAAGACAATGATAGAGTTAATGGATACTTTGGCAAATTTATATAAAAAACCCTCAGCTTTGAATAAGGTATATCCTATGAAGCAATTATTTAATTTACAAATGCAGGAAGGTGGATCTGTATATAGTCATCTTAATGATTTCCATGAAATTGTAAATTAGTTAAATTCAGTCAAAATAGTTTTTGATGATGAAATTAAGGCTCTCTTAATCTTATGTTCTTTACCTGAAAGCTGGCACAGTTTGGTAATGGTAGTTAGTAATATTGCATCTGCTTCAAATATCTTGAAAGTTGATGATGTTGTTAAGTCTAACCTGCTGGAATTGTGGAAAGAAAGGACATGCAAAGAAAGATTGTTGGTTGAAATAAAATCAGCATAAAGGTAATGAAGAAGCAAAAGATGCAAGTATTGTTGCACAGGATGCTCTTATATTTTCTTTGGATAGTCAAGTAGAATCATGGATTTTAGATTCTGGTGCTTCTTTCCATGCAACCCCAAATAGAAAATTTTTTCATGATTATGTCCATGGAGACTTTGGAAAAGTTTATTTAGGGGATGTTGAGCCTTGTCAAATTGTTGGAAAAGGAAAAGTGCAGCTGAAATTACAGAATGGCAACACATGGGTGTTGAAGGATGTCATGCATGTACCCATCCTGAAGAGGAATCTGATTTCTGCATGAAAGTTGGGTGATGAGGGTTGCACAGTAACTCTCATAGCTGAATCTTGGAAAGTTTCCAAGGGTGCACTTGTATTAGCAAGAGGTAAGAAAGTAGGTACACTTTATCTATCTACTTATATTACTGATTATTTTCCTTCTATTTTATCTACCTCAGATGTAGATGTAAATTTGTGACACTATAGGCTTAGTCACATGAGTGAGAAGGGAATGCATGTTCTTAAGTCAAAAGGTAAGCTTTCAGATTTGAAAAGCATAGATCTAGATTTATGTGAGCATTGTGTTTTTGGGAAACAGAAGAAAGTGAGGTTTCTCACAACTGGGTCAACAAAGAAGAAGCACAAGTTGGAGCTTGTTCACACAGACATGTGGGGACTAGCTCAGGTAGCTTCTATTAGAGGATCACAGTATTATGTTTCTTTCATTGATGATGCTACAAGAAAGGTATGGGTTTATTGCATAAAGAGGAAATATGATGTTTTTGACACATTTAAAAAATGGAAAGCCTTGGTTTTCAATGAGAAGGTGATGTACAATGATCAGCTCAAGAGGTTGAATAATTCTGAGTAGGGCAATCTTGATTTGGATGAGGTTATGATCCAAAATGAGCTCACAGGTAAAAATCATCACTCACAAGAAAACACAGAGATCGACGTCGGTCAGGTGAGAACTAATGTCGGTCAGGTGGAAACCAACTTCGGTCAGGTAGAAATTGATGTTAGTCAGATGGAAATAGACATCGATCAGGTCGGTCAGGTGGAAACGACATCGGTCAGGTGCAGACCGAGAGATGACCGAGATCGATCACTATCAGGAAATTTGGGTGGACAGTAAGTTGTCAATGAGTCTCAAATGCCTATGAGGAGGTTTGAAAGGGTAAGTAAACCTCCAATTTGTTATTCCCCTTCTTTAAACTACTTGTTTCTCACTGATGGTAGAGAACCAGAAAGTTTTGATGAGGCAATGCAAGTAGAATCTAGGAAACAATGGGAGCACGGAATGAATGAGGAAATTGATTCCTTGAAAGAGAACCAAACGTGGGATTTGGTTGAGTTACCAGCTAGAAATAAAGCACTAAAAAACAAATGGATTTACAGGTTAAAGGAAGGAGAGAATGGATAGGTGAGACATAAGGCCAGGTTATATGGTCTTGAGCAAGCTTCAAGACAATGGTATTTGAGGTTTGACAGGTTTATGACAAAGCATGGCTTTAATCAATGTCAATCTGACCATTGTATTTATTTTGCCAAATTGGATAATGGTAGATATATTATCCCATTACTATGTGTAGATGATATGCTTGTTGCAGGTTCACACATGCAGGAAATTACTGAGCTAAAGGTAAAATTAGCTCACACATTTGCAATGAAGGATTTAGGAGAAGCAAAGAAAATCCTTGGCATGAGTATTATGAGAGACAGGAAAAATCACAGGTTGATTTTGTCTTGAGAGGATTATGTGAATAAGGTGTTGGAGAGGTTCAATTTGTAGGATGCAAAATCGGTAAGCACACCTATGGCTGGACAGTTCAAGCTGAGCAAAGAACAGTGTCCTAAATCACATGATGAGGTTGAGTACATGAGCAGAGTTCCATATGCTTCAGCAGTTGGGAGCTTGAAGTATGTTATGGTATGTACTAGACCTAATATTGCCCAAGCAGTGGGAGTTGTCAGCATGTTTTTGGCCAATCCAAGAAAGGAACACTGGAAAATAGTTCAGTGGATTCTCAGATATCTGAGAGGGACTAGCAGTAGGCATTTATGCTATGTAGAGTCAAACACTTCTCTACATGGGTATGTAGATTCAGATATGGCAGGTAACTTGGATGGCAGGAGAAGCACCACAGGATATGTGTTCACTATTGGTGGAATGGTGGTTAGATAGATTTCAAAGTTACAGAAGGTTGTTGCCCTATCTACTACAGAGGCAGAATACATTGCAGTCACAGAGGCTATCAAGGAAATGATTTGGATGACTCGGTTCATGGAAGAGTTGGGAAAGGAGCAAGAGAGTTGAAGATTGTATAGTGATAGTCAAAGTGCAATTCATTTGGAAAAGAATTCAGCCTTTCATTCAAGAACCAAACATAGACAACTTAGGTACCACTTCATTAGACAAGTATTGGAGGATGGTCAGTTGAAGCTGGAAAAGATCCATATGGATAAGAACCCTGTTGATATGTTAACAAAGCCGGTAACAAAGGAGAAGTTGAATCTTCATTCAACTTTTGTTGGTCTTCAAGATTGAACTTGAAGATGGAGATACAAGCCAGAATAAATTAGAGGATGTTGTTATACAGGTACAGGTGTAGTTGTTTATCTCCAAGTGGGAGATTGTTGAGTTATGGAGCTAAAAGCTTCACTGATGTGCAAATGTGGAGGTTACTGGGTTACACAGTAACTGACATCGGTCAGATCAAACCAACATTAGTTAGTGGTTGACCGACATTGATTATCTTCAGCTAGATAGTAATTGGCATCAGTTAGGAGTCGACCAGCATCGGTCAAATTCATACTAACATCAGTCATCTGTGCATTTCCAAAACTGTTCTAATTTTAGATGAATAGTTAGTTTGCATGTAAAGACTAATTTTAGTCTTGAGTCTATTTTTTTAATTATTGTTTGCTTTGGGATCTATTTAAGAGACCCATGGGGCTGTATTGTAATCAAGGGGGAGACAACTCAGTTATTGAGTTGTTTGTAATTGATTGTGAGAGAGAGAGAGAAATCTTGAGGGAGAATTACTGTACACCCAAGAGGTGTGAGGAAAAAAGAGGTTTCTTCATTGTATTTCCTTCTAGAAGAGTTTAATATAGATTGTATTGTTTCTCGTATCTCCTATTCTTTGTTGTTTCTAATTTCTAGTTACTTATTACTTCTGGTTTAATTCCGTGTTTAGTTGCTTATGCAAAAGTAATCAATTATACTCCAAGGTCCTAACAAGGGGTATCAGAGTTATGTGGTTACACTGACAATTGGTATCAGAGCTAGGTACACTAACAGATTGATCATATGCACACTATTGGGTCTTATCCCAACATGCCCAACATAGCCATAGGGGTCTTGTTGTGTTGATAATCAACAAAATTGTATTTTAAGGAAATTGTTGAAATCCTGGGAATTAGATCATAAAATCCCCTCACATCATAATGTGCTTAAAACACACAACTGATTATGATATTGAAACATTTAGATCTCAATTTATATATCCTATTAGTACATGAGGTTTGGCCTATCATGTGGTGGTGAAATCCATGGTCGATAGAGCTCTTAGAAAAATAAAAATAAAAAGTTAATGCTTGTTTTTTTATTTCCAAGTATCATCACCAATGTGATGCCAAGGGAAGAGAATACACATAGGCATAACTTGGGTAACACAAAAGTTATGAAATTACTTTTGATTATTGAATTTCATCACTAATGTGACACTAAAGGAAGAGCATACACAATTTCATAACACATATAAAATGCCAAAAATAGAAATGAATTAACTCCAAGAAATATCTAGTGTGAGATAATTACTAGAAATAAAAATAAAAATGTTAATAACAAAAATAGAAAGATTTTGGTTTTGTTTTATCCCTTTTACAACTTATTTTGACTAATGGCCTACAAACAATTTGTTAGAAATTTTGTTTTGGCTTAGAGTCAAGGCAACCTATAATAAAGTAAGAAAAAACTATAAAAACAAGAGAAAATAAGCCTCTATTACAAATTCTCAAATACATAATCAAACAGAAATGTGAAATTGTTACTGATTAGAAACATAAAATAGATAAAATACATGAAACCCATAAAATGAATTCATAGTTATGGAATGATTTTACAACTATACTCACTGAATTCATTGTTATAGTCTCTGATTTTGTAATTATAATCATCAAATTCACAATTGACCTAAATAATTTTGTTTTTAAACATAAAATAGATTAAAAAACACATAAAATGGTTTTGTACTTTGAAAATGAATTTGCAATTATTTTAACTGATTTCACAATTAAATGCTTCGAGTTCATTGTCAGACTCCCCAATTTCATAGTTATAGAAAAATATAGATTTTCAAAAAATAGAAATCACATATAGAAGAAAAAAGGAAGCATGAATATGATGAAAAGGATAAATTTGTCAAAAATACTATAAAAATAGGGGTTATAATGATCTTATAGTTTTTTGTTATAATTTCACTGTCCAAGTCCCCGAATTCATAGTTATGCAAAAAAATATGTATAGTCGAATGAAAAATGTCTAAATATAACCTACAACTGTAAATAATACTACCAAGACTAATATCAAACACATATGAAAAATAAAAACAACAAGAATCAATTTTAAAATTCTTCTAAATGCACCTATGATGTTTGTGAGATAAAAAAGATGAGGGAAGATTCCACCAAGCATGCTAAAATGTATAAAGGAAATCTAGATATACAAATTAAGCTATAAAATCTACTAAACAATTGAAATATAATATAAACTAACTAAACTTAAGATAGAGATACAAACAAAAGAAACAACACAAACTTATACCTTAGCACCAAAACGCTTCTTCCATTGTGATGTAAATTTGGTTAGCTTTCTTTGAATTATGGTTGCTCATTCTTCTAATGTAAGGTAAAATGGGTAGCATTTTGATGAAAAATTCCCTTTGATGGATTTGATTTATTTTGTATTCACTGTGATTTTGATAACACTTCATTAGTATAAGTTAGGATAGATGAAAGTGATAGCAGTGGCCGATTTATAGATTTTTGGAGGAAAGATCAAATAGTGGAAGATTATTTTAATATTTTAAATTATCCAAATAATCTATGGTGGCTAATGAGTCCTCATCCATGAGGATGATGACCATTTCAAATGGTTAATAGAAAGAGGGAGATGGTTATCTAAGTCACCAATAATGGGTCAAACTATTTGAAAAGTCAAGGGATGACTCAAGGGTAGTTGAGGAAGTTATGGGATTGATTGCATCAATCAACATGTGAGTGAGACAAAGGTGGAAGATGTTGGGGTGAGGTCAAAAATCTAGATTTAATATTTAAATTTGGATTAAAATTGTGCACAATTGATTAAATTTTATTTATTCAATTATTTGAAAAAGGAGGGAAATGACATGAATTTGAATTCAAATTTGGGAAGAAGAATTAGTAAATTTTAGTTGCATTTCAACACTAAATTAAATTTAGGTGTCTATAGTGAGGGTCAATGAGGGAGTGATTAGGGATGACTAGGGATAAGGAGGGAGTGATTAGGAATGATAAGGGATGAGGGGGGGATGATGATCAATTGAAATTAACACAAAGTGGTTATTTGATGTGCATAAGTCATCAATGTGACCTGTGTTGTCCAAATCATACCACTTTAGCTTGAATTCAAAGTGAGTGGTTTGTAAACTTCAATTTTGACAAAACCTAGGGCTCTTAGTCTACTATCTCACATGATGAACCTCCTTCCCTTACTGATTGAGACATTCAAAAATTTAATTGCATAGTTATTAATAATTTGAATTGCAGTTCCTCCTTATATATTATTGGATTGATTATTATTAAAAAGTTTAAAAAGACTAATTAAATTAAAAACTTATCATATGTATCATATGAATTTTCTAAATTATTAAAATGAATTTATTATTTTAAGAAGATTCATAGGCTTCCTAGAGAGCCTATGAACCCTATCCCATAGATCTTCTAGAAAACCTGCACTCTTGGGTCCTAACCTAGTTAGTAGGCATAACCCATTTGGTGGAATGGTTTACAACTAGTTTAAATTAAAATTAATTAAAGTTAAGGACCCCATGTGAGCATGTAAGATAATTTATTATGTTTAAGACCATTTATTTCAATAAACTCCATGTTGTGGAAGAAAGTTATGGGTCCCTTATGACATGAAAGGACCCATGTAAGAGAGGGTACTCTCTCCATTTAATGGGTTGATGGCTATCCTTGAAAAGTGAATTTTGATTCTCCTTTTATGAAAAAGCCTTAGTCATTGTTTTGGGGTTTTTCATCTTAGGGTTCATTATTTTGGTGGGATTTTGGAATTATGAGAAATAAAATAATAAATAAATAAAAATAATAAAAGATTTCAAATAATGCTTTATGCAAGATTAGCCAAAACCAACATAGGTTTTTGGAGTTCCATTCTCTTGACAATTAGTTGCCTCCATTATTGCATTTATTTGGAGCTTCATTTCACTTGCCAAGTTGCCTCTATTGATGATGTTGCTCCAAGGAGATCCAACCAATGAGTGGAGAAGAAGGTAGGTGAATGGAAATCTATTGGAAGAAAAAGATTTGTGTTTATCCAGGTAAGTGGATTCTTCCTCATGAATTAGTTTATCCTTTTCAGATTTAGAAATAGTTAGGGAATGAAAAATAGCTTCATATAGGTTTGAATTAGAGTTATGATCTTTTTGATAGCTTGTTTGGTTGATTTGTATTTAAAATAAAAACCCTTTTTGAATGGGTCTTGTTTGGCTAAAAATTTTTAGTGGTATTTGTGAAATATAATGGAGTTCATATTGAACTCATGTAACTACAGGATCACTCTTGTATACCATTACCATAGCATTTGACATAGAGACATTGTAAACACAACAAATATGCATAATAAAGTCTCTAAATAATATATTCACAATCTTTGTGTGGGTCTTCACAATGACCAAGTCAAAAGTACATGGGAGTGCTTATTAAATAGGTAAGGTAGGTTATTTCATGCAACAAAATAGGAGTGTTTATTTATTATTGTACACTCAACAAATACATGCACAAAATATAATAACATCTCCAACAATAAAACAACCCCTAAAATAAGCTTATACGATTTACTCCAACACCCTCATTTAAGCACAGAATAGGGAGTGAAAAAAGAGAAAACAAAGAGACTAAATGGGTCCTAAGAACTAGGTTTGATCAGGTACTCATGTACAAATCATGGTGAAATACAAGGTGTCCATATGGTAACCAATCCATCTTAAAATAATATATGGATGTCGAGTCACTATAACTACCAAGTCAAATAGGGACTGATACGTTGTATGAAGACAACTCTATAAAAAAACATTGGTCTTAAAACACTGAGGAAAAAGAGTCACTAAGGATGAAATGTATCATCGTAAGGTACCCAAAACAAGTAAAAATCGCTAAAGTTGAGAGAACAAAAACATATGTTGTAAGGTGTCCTAAGAAGGCAAATGGCTCAATACTAAAACATAATGCTAAAAAAGGTGCACTAAATGAAATGAAGGACATTAAATATAAATGCACTTAGTGGACTTGAAAGTCTCAATAGAACTCAAATCTGCATGAGTGGTCTAGATCCACTGGTTGATCATAAAAAACCACTGACACTAGAATTCATGAGAATATCTTTTATGAAAAGAGATTATCAGCAGTGTCGATAGTGTAAAAAAAGGTTCACCAAATAAATTTGATCTGCCACTAGAAGATGAAGTGCCCAGCAAAGAACACAATAACCAAAGAAGCAAGATCTACACCATAACCCCCCATACTACTGACTAGGTGGAGTGACACAAAAAAGTCTGTATGAGTGGGATAAATCCACTACTCAAACACTAACACAATGACATTGTATTCACTAGAATAGCTACTCTTCAGAAAGATATCAAGCTCCACAACAAATCTAAAAGAGACTATCAACTGTTAAAAAAAGTGTCAAAGATATAGAACAAATATCTCTTAATAAGATGGCCTTGGTGGTGATGATAAAGTCAAGAAACTAAAAGAGTGAAAAGGAGCCCAAAATATAGCACAAAAACACATGAATGGAGATAAGGTTGAATCAACAAACCTTTCATGGCACTTTATAACTCAGTGCGAGTATAAAATATCCCATACATAAAAATGCCAGATGATGCAAGAAACCCATAATGTTATCAATCTGTAAAAGATGCCATCATGAATAAGAGAGTTGCTCCTAAAATAAAAGAGCAGTGTATGAATAAAAATGTTGAATAATGGAGGAACCACACTGGTAAAATCCTCATAAAGAATGTTGATGCCACCATAAATGACATAAAAATACACTCAAGAATGTAGGATGTTGGGCTCTACCAAAAATGTGTATGTGAGTACAAAAAGTGACATAAAAATATAATGCACACTCAAAATGAGACATCGAACTCCATCAAAAAATATGTCTATGTATAAATTTCATAAAAATAAATGAAGTGTTCATGTGAGGGGATCTGACCACCTACCAGACTAGACCTCACCATCCAGTCTTCGACAATCAATATGGAAGAAAGAAATAATGGAAAATGTTACTCCTATAAAATACAAATGATGTTAAACATAAACCCCACTTAATGAACTTTACAAGAGTTTGATCTTTTAAAATAAAGGCTCTTAAAGAGAAAATATTTTACTTAAAAATAATTTCCCTTATAATGCACTTTTTATGATTAAATTATTACCTTCACTATTTTATTTTATTTTAAATATCTCCACCTTAAGAAAATTAAACCCTCATTTACAAAAAAATTGCCCACTTAAAAAAGTTTTATCCCCTCATGGGTAAAGCCTTCTCCACACTTTAAAATACCATGTCCCCCCTTTAAAAGGTCCTCCCCATAAAAAAATAATCCAATTTGTAGTGGATGGGGTTCGAACCCCTAACCTCCATGTTCAAAATTTTTATTCAAAAATCATTTAGCCAACATAGTTATCAATGGCTTTAAGCATCTATGTGAAAATTTGTACATTTAACTTTGAACATTTCACATTTTAAATTTTTAATAAAATAAAACACGCCTAAATCAATGGTTGACATGGCAGTCATTTTGGTAGTTTGGACAACTTTTTAACTGATGGTGAGAGAGGATCTATCCAAGTGAGAATTTGTTTTCGGTGGTTAATTAGTCTCGACCAAACAGTGAGGTTGACATGCTACTTGGATGGCATGATGGAAGACACCTAAAAATGGATTGAAGTAATATCAATGGAGTAACTATTATCGTGGAGTTGATTGAGGAAAGGTGACTGTGAAGTTCTACATAATAAAATCAAGGTCCAATTGATATGAGATAAATAATGATGCACTACTACATGGAGAAATAGTTGAGAGCTTGGTGTAGGATTTGGTCTTGAGTTCAGCTAAGGAATCCATGCAAGATAGGGAGTATACAAAGGTCTAGCTTCAGATAGAGCCAAATAACCATATAACACTGTGTTAATTCCTAACTCATGAGCTTTAAGTAGATTAAATTGTTGTTAGCACCAAATCTGAGTTTTACCAAGTTTGAGTTCACCAAACTTCATTGATGTGGGGTTATCTACCAAGCCAACTCATGACCTAAGTCACCAAATGTAGGATTTGACTGAAGAGATTAGCATAGGTTAAGTTTGAATGAGAGGAATAAAATATAATGTCCTCAACATAGATCTGACTTTCAATGAAGACTGTTTAGCTTGACAACTTCCACAATCAATGCAACTCAATAGGACTCGATGCCAAGTAGGCTTAATGTAGATCAAAGCAAGGAACCCTAAGTAGAGCTTCCATGAAGAGAATAAGCAGTAGGTTTGAGGCTAGCCCAACTATGACTACTAACAAAAAATAAACCAACTACAATGTTATTATCCACAGAGCTACTCACCAAGCAATGAAAAAGTGGATGGAGAGAGACCAGATTATTTGTCAAGGAGGTGAGTGGTATGGAATGTAAAGCAATAAATACTTAATATCAAATAATAAAAATAACCAACCATGAACCTCACTTAAAAGGTAACCATTGATTCCTTACTTATTTGAGGATGGTGGAATGTGTAGGGGCATGCATAGTCCACACATAAGAAATAGAAGGTTAGGCCATTGAAAACAAATTGACATAGTGAAAAGCCATGGAAACTTTGAAAACCAGTGGCTGGAGTAGTAGGCTAGGTGAGACCATGATGTAAGCAACAGATATTGAGGGCCATGAACGTATGTTGTAGGCCAAGAACAAGTAGATTTAAGCGATGGCTTAGGTGGGTGCAGCTATGGGTTAAAGGAAACAAATAAGTGTCGATCTAAGAATCATAACCTAATAAATAAGTTGTCAACTAGAAAAACACAAATCCATTCAACTCAGTGAAAAAGATCTTGAATGAATATCTGTAAACAAATTTTCATATTGCTTGCATGTTTTTTACTAAGTAATGGTTGTCATGGAGGAGCTCTAATACTATGATGGAGTTCATATTGAACTCATATAATCGTAAGATCACTCTTGCATACCATTACCACAATGTTTGACACAGAGACATTGCAGACATAGAAAATATGCACAATAAAGTCTCTAAATAATATATTCGCAATCTCTTTATGGGTCTCCATAATGACCAAGTCAAAATTACTAGGAGTGCCTATTAAATAGGCAAGGTAGGTTGTTTCATGCAACAAATCATCATTGCATGAATAACCTATAAAATAGGAGTGACTATTAATTATTGTGCACTCAACAAATACATGCACAAAATAGAATAGCATCTCCAACAATAAAACAATTCCCAAAACAAACCTATACACTTTACTCCAACAAAATCTTCTGCCTAAAATTTTGTGGCTTCTTCTCCCTGATAGTTGTGTTACGCATATACGGTTTAAATAAATATTATGTTGGTTTCAGTTGAAAAAATAATCTAGATAAAAAATGAAAATAAAATATATATTTGTATAACTCCACACAGATTTGTGTTGAAAAAAATTCATTGTTTATTTTAATTAAAAATATAAAATAAATTTTATATATATATATATATATATATATATATATATATATATATTTGTGTGTGTGTGTGTTTGTGTTATATATAAATAGAACAAGTAAATAAATAATACATATAGAGAGAGGGGCGGCTGAGCTAACCCATGCCTCCTCCCATGGTAGGGAGGGAAGAGGGGTCGAGTCAGTCGGCCCTCCCCATCCCTTTGTGATCTGACCACCATGACTGAAGACCATGGTCGAGGCTAGGCCTCATAGCCTTGCCGCCAATACACACACACATATATCTCACAATAGGCCTCTCTCTATTTATATTTTTATATATATAACAATTTATTACTATTCATATATAATTGTATAAATGTTTATATTTGAAATTAAATAAATATAATATAAGATATACAATATAAAACATACTATTATATATTTATATAAATATATAATAGTATGTTTTATATTGTATATCTTATATTATATCTATTTAATTTCAAATATAAACATTTATACAATTATATATGAATAGTAATAAATTGTTACATATAAATATATATAGAGAGAGGGGGCCTATTTTGAGATAATTTTTATATTTGGGTCTATTCTCATTTTTATATTATTATGTATATAAATATATATACTTGTATATAAATGTTTTTAATTTCAAAAAAAATGAGTTGAGACTCTTTTGATGAAGTTACAAGCATGAGTATATAAACATTGCTTGTTTATCTTATTATTATATGATTTTTTTGATAAATATGTGCATCAAGTTTTATTCGATGATTTTGTAGAGACAGTGATTAATGTGTGATGTGTTTGAAATGTTGAGTTTCTCATTTCCTCTTTATGCTAAAACTCATGCAAATGATTAGACAAGAATATATTGAAAAAGTATTGCCTGATTTAGTTGAGAGAATGTTTGGTGGTATATGTCATTATTAATATTTAGGTAAGGTAAATCTCACTCAATGCTAGTTGTGTTATTGAGTTTTTTTAATAAATCTCATCTCATTCTAATTTTGGGTAGATTTTATTTATTTTCTCCTCTTATATATTTATATATATATATATATATATATATATATATATATATATATATATATATATATATATATAATTAGGATGAAGGTTAATTTTTCATTGTTTATCTTGTTTATGACTCTGAAAAATTAAAGAAGTTTTTGTAATGACATTTTTACTTACTCAGCGTAAGCTGACACTCATTGCTTATGTTTTAGTGCAGGGTGTAGGTATGAGTAGATTTGTAAAGTGATGTAATGATATAACTTTGTCTTTGTATATATAGTTTTGTTGTATAGACTGTGAATGAATTAAATTGTATAATATTTATTTTGTTGTCAGTGAAGAATTCAAAAATATCCTATTATTGTAAATTTATCTATTTGGATTTATCTTGCATATTTAAAGTCTATAAACATCTTTGTTATATGAGTTTGTAATAGCAATATAAGGCATCTAATTTTCTTAACAAATAGAAGAATATCTAGATAAATGTTACTGGTAAATAGGGGAATGTTTTGGAAAAATTAAAAAAAACTTATTTAAATTATGGAAGAATTAATACAATTATTAAAAATAGTTAATAGCTTATTTATTCATCTTACCATTTAAATAATTACTCGAGTTGTAAAATTTATTGAAACCACTTATTTTTGCTAAGTTAATGTCATAATTTAAATCAAGTAAATTGAGCAATGCAGTCAAAAAGAATTACAATCATAATGAGTGATTGGTAGAGTAAAGATAAAATCAAATTAATTGATAAGATTTCAACATAATTTATTAACTTTATTTGGGTTAATGATGTGAGAAACTTGTAGGAGTTTTCTTCAATATCATTACTTGAGTTCATTATTATGGTACCACTTGGGATTGGTCAACCATTACACGCTCACTTGAAATGATGAAAACTTTGAGTTTCGATTATAGCATTCTTTCATTTCAAAATTTTCCTTAGAGATAGTGTATTCATATTTTAATTCTTGATGGTAATTTGGAGATTGGGTCATTTGGGAGATAGCTTCTTATGTGTTGTAGACCCTTATAATGAATTATTTAATCTTTAATAGCACTAAGTAAAGTGAATAAATTCTAATCTGAATTATCATTGAATGTGTTGGCATAAATAATTTGATTCTCATAGCTTAAGCATTGTAGAAACCCAATTGGGTAGGTTGATCATGGTAGGTCATTTATGGAATCTTGTAGTGGAGTGTAAATGAATTTAAGACTTAATTTATATCTTGTAAAGTAAACAGATAGATATATCATCTTATCGGATCATTTAATTAATGATTGGATGATGGCATGTACTTTTATAAGATTTAGTGCAAGTTTACATTATGAGTTTCTATTTGGAAATCAAACCAAATATGTTTAGAAACAGGCTCAAAATTAATATCCGAGTTTGAGATTTCTAAAATAGAAACTTGTAAGCTCTAGATTTATTATTTATGAATAAGGATATATCACCATTATTTTATACCCCATTCTGATAATTTTTGGTGGATCCGATTTTGGAGGCATTTGGTAATTTTTTGCACCTAATTTCTTTTTCAGTCTGTAAAGTTGTTCTAAAATCAATTTTCCAAAAATAGTTTAAAAAGTCTTTACGTAAAAATAGAGATTGATAATGATTCATTTTACCTTTAAATTTATACAAGAACTCTATTTTAATATTTTTGGTTGTTTTTACTATTTTTAGTAATTCAATTTTGAACCTTGTTTATTCTGAAAATTGCTTAGTAGAGCAATTTTTTATATTAAAACCCATTTAGAATGTCAAGTTATTTTAAAATTTAAATTATTTGAGATTGTTTTTGTAGGTTCTTAGTGGTATATTTTAGCTAATATAATATAGAATAACATCCAAAAATACTTTTCACCTTGTGTGGGTACTTTTCCCATTGCCATTCGATAGACAATTTAATGAAGTTGATACTTGATTGTGAGGTGAGCTAGTCAAGTTTGGATGCATCAGGATTAGGTAATTTCAACTCAACACAAATGGTTAACCTTGAATAACATACTCATGGGAAATATGGTGTTTTAATTTGTGGTTGGACTAATTAAGAGTTTGGTTGCTTACGCAACTTTAACACACTTACAATCGTAGTTTGTAAAAAATAATGCATCAACAAACCAATGTCAGATCAAGTTCTATACCATTAGGAACAAGCTTAAGTATTAGTATCATTTGTCTAAGTTATGCTCAATATATTCTTGAGTAATGAAATCGAATGTAATTTTACACATCGCTTCTTGTGTAGTCGATAGAGCAAAGTCACAACTAGCTTATTGTACTCCTTTATGCATCTCGTACTCCTTGTTGTTTATGACATAACTTAAGTGCGCATGTGTACCTTCAAAGTTGCCTATGCTCATGGATATGAGTTTTTAAGATGCATTTTTTCCATGCATGCATGAGTAGTGGAGCAATTGGTTGGAGTGTGTACTTGTGCAGAGATAATGTTGCACAAGAAGAGGAAAATAATTATAGCATTTTTATGGGTTTATTGAGGTGAAATTTTGGGTATTACACCTAGAAAAGCCAACAAGCAATCCAAAAGGCACAAAACCTAAAAATGATTATATGTTTACTAAAAATGGACATTAATGCAAAAGTTATGCCCTAAAATTCATATTTTTAATACTGAGAGTGTGAAACTACCTAAGTACTGACTAGATTAGATTTTAAAAAACTATATCCCACATCATAAGATGTGTTGCTGTGAGACCAACTCTATCAAATGCAGAGTGACCCTAATTTCTTATATTTTCTAAAATAAATTTACAACATTTATATTGTTACATTTATATTCCTTATATTTAACATTTATTTTAGTAAACCATCTACCCCTTCCAATAATTTTTTTTTTGTGTGTCATGAAAAGGTAACACGTATATGCTATAACATGTATAAATTATGTTTGCCAAATATAATGTGTGCATGTTATAGTGCGTATGCATTTAGGTTTTGTGATCTTGAGCCTAGTTTGAAATAATACATATGTGTTACAGTAAATTTCCATAGAATTATCTCCCAACTCTATGCACTTAGCCATATCGAGGTGAATAATTCACAAATAAAGTGATAAAATTCATAAACACCATGGAAGATAATAGGATTGTTATAGATGATGATATAACACCAAATATGAATTATGAAACCTTGGGTGCTAAACAAAAATAATCACTTAATTTAATTATGACACATTATCATGCAAGTCAAAATACTTTACCATTGCGCATGATAGTCCAAGGAATAATAGGAACATGAAAATCATATCTAATTGGTGTCATTCATTGAGCTATTTGAGATGCAACATTATTAGAGTGTTCTCCACTTCTATTACTTGCACTAACTGGAGTTGCAACATTCAATATTGGTGCCTCAACTATCCATGCACAACTTTGAATCCAAATCATGGATTTTGATGAATTACAAGGAACAAGACTTATAACTTCCTAAGAGGATATCCCCCACATAAAGCACATATTGATTGATGAAATGAACTTCATTGGGTAAAATTTGCTACAAAACATAGACTCTAGACTTTGTCAAGTATTTAATGAAAATACAAACATGAGTTTTGCCCTTGGTTGGATATTTGGGTGAGCTTCCTCTTGTTAGTGATAGATCACCATAAGATAGTGATAGACATACGAAACTGTTGTGGAAATAATTCCAAATAATTTTTACTTTGGATAAGATCTTTATACAAGGAGAAAGCAATGACCAATAAAGGTTTCATTGACTTCTCACAAATCCAAGAGATGCAAATATGAAAATTGATGATTGAAAGTTATTGATGACAAGAACCAATGTTATAATAGATAGAGACATCAATGAAGAGTTTGAAGATTGCATTCATTTATTTTTCACAAATGATAATGTGCATAACCACACACACACACACACACATATTCATTGAAAAGACTTATTGCACATAATATTACAACCAAAGTAGGAAGTGCCAATGCACTAACAATAGGTCCAAATGATGAACTTGATCTACAATTATTAATTGTTATAGATGCATGGGTCATGCTAACTTCCAATCTTTGGATAGAATCAGGTCTTGTAAATGGAGCTCTAAGATGTACTAGAAGTATAATATACAAACATGGGAGTGCCCCACTAGAACCATCGACACATATTATGGTCAAGTGGATAGTTGTTTAGGAATACCGTTTGAAGATGAAACTCCAATTACAATTTAATTGTATACCAATACAAAGGGGACACTCAAACTAACTAACCTTATGGTTATCTTGGGCATTAATAATACATAAATCACAAGGTTTAACTCCTTCAAAAATCAGATATAAGTCAAAAAAAAAGAACATGACAAACTTTTACAACTATATCTTGTGTAAAGTCCTTGGAAGGACTAAGAATATTACCACCATTTACATATGACTGTTATGAAAATCTAAAAAATGGAAAATAATTTTTTAAACGGAAAGTTGAGGAAGAGATATTGAAACTCTTAAAGGATAAATAATTCTATATGCTTATCAAAAATTCCATGTACATATTTATTATTTGACATTTTATATGATGTGTATGACACATTTTGATACTATTAAATAATTATTTAGTTTAAGCATGCTATATTATGTATATTACAATTTTAGGTGATTTAATGTCATGCATATTGCACTTTTTGATGATTTAAGTGATGTATATTATACATTTAACATTTTATGAAAATCTTCATATTGTATGTTAAATAAATAAACAAAACATACTGATGCTACTAGCACACCTATCTTAGATAAATCTATGTAAAAGATGTCAAGAGATATAATTCTTGAGGTGCCTATATTATATTAAATTTGTGACATAATTGAAATATGTACCTCGAGAATAATATCTCTCGACGTCTTTCATATAGACTTATCTAAATTATGTATGCTAGTTTTTTGACATTTTATGTGATGTGTATGACACATTCTGATGAGTATTAAATAATTATTTAGTTTAAGCATTTTATCTTATGTATATTATAGTTTTAGGTGATTTAATGTAATTTATATTGCACTTTTGGATGATTTGTTGTGATGTATATTATACATTTAAAATTTTATTAAAAACTTCATATTGTATGTTAAATAAATAAGCAAAACACACAAATGTCACTAGCATACCTTAGATAAATCTATGTAAAAGATGTCGAGAGATATCATTCTCAAAGTATCTATAATATTATATTTAATTTATGACATAAGTGGAATAGGCATCTCAAGAATGATATCTCTCAATATCTTTTACATTAATTTATCTAAAATAAATATGCTAGGTTTATTTAGTTTGAAAAGATAACTATTAAACTTAATTATAATAATATGAGATATATTTAAAATATTTTTATTAAGATAAGACTAACAATATGTCAAGTTTTTTATTTTTCTTTTAAAAAAATTATGTGTTGGTTTTTAATATTGTAATAATATTAAATATTTTTTTATATATCCTTTTTTTTAATGAGGAAGATGCTCTTACACATTGTGAGATGAGATGTGCATTTATATAAATAGGGTAAGACTATGAATCTTGAAAATATTATTTCTTAAAATCAATCTAAAATATACTTATTTTAGATAAATTTAAAATGAAATTTCTCAAACACTTTTCACATAAATTTATTTAAAATATATATTAATGTAATTAATTAATTTAAAATAATAATTATAATATTTATTTAATTTGATAAATAAATAAAAGTTAACAAATTATATTTAAGAACACAAAATAAATTATATACTTAAATAAATATATAATTTTTATGTCTATTTTTATAATTATAATAATAAAAATATTATTTTTATTTTTATTTTTATGTTTAAATTCTAAAAATGTTCATTTACGTTTAAAAAAAAGTATGACTTGATTTTTTTTTAAATATAATACCATTTAATTTAGAATTAATCAATGTGCATAATCCTTTATTAAGTTTGTTATTTAATTGTACAAACATAAATATAGTGTAAGAAAACCCATATCAAATTCTTACTTTGAAACATGTATTATGGTTCATGTTAATTTTTAAAAAGTTATTTGGATAAATTATTAATAATATTGTTTATAAAAGAATTGGAAAGGGCTCTTTTTTGTGATCATATATAAAAGTTTTTAAATAGTCAATGAAATTAATAGAGAGTTTAAAGAAAATTATTACATTAATATCATATTAATATCAAAAAAAATTTCGTGTTCAAGTCTTTTTTGTTATTGGTAGTTGATTTTTTAGGTGGTGGTTATATATATATATATATATATATATATATATATATATATATATATATATATATATATATATATATATATATATATATATATATATAATTTTTTATATTTTCGTACACCATTTATATTTTGAAGTAGTTATGGAGATATTTTGAGGTAGGGGTCAAACTTTTCTATATGTTCCACATGGATTATAACGAGATGATTCGGTTGTAGATCATTCGGTGAATGTTATAGACCCAGACACACCCCCATTAAAATTTAGATGTAAATTAAATTTTCTCAATGAGATGTGGGTGAGTTGGTTAAGTGGCTTGGTTGTTTCAAGCCTCACCCAAGTGTTAAGTTGTGGAGCTAAAAGCTTCACCAGGATGCTAATCAGGGGGTTACTGAGTTCAACCAGTAACTGGCATCGGCAGTATTGTCGACGTCGATCAGGTAGGGACCAGGGATCGGCCCACGTCGGTCAGGAGTAGACTGATAGCAACCGACATTGGTCACCTGTGCGTGTGCATGCACTTGCATGTGTTTCCAGAACGCATTTCCAGAATTAGACTCATCTAATTTTAAGAGGTCCGAGAGTGTTTACATGTTGAAGACTAATTTAAGTCTTGAGTTTATGTTTCTAATTATTGTAATTAGAAGTCTAATTATTGTATGCTTGGGATCCTATTTAAGAGACCCATGAGGCATGTATTGTAATTAAGGCAAGTAAAGCATTGAAGCAAGAAAGCAAGGTCAAAGGAGATCTGCAAGGTGCAAGGTCAAGGAGATCAGCTGGAGCTATCAAGGAGGGGATAATAACTCAGGGTGTTGAGTTAGTTGTGGTTGAGAAAGAGAGAGAGAACTCTTGAGTGAAATACTGTACACCCAAGAGGTGTGAGGAGGAGAGGAAGACTTCTTTATTGTATTCAAGAAGAGTGTTAATACAGATAGTATTGTTTCTCATATTCTTTATTGTTTCAAGTTTCTAGTTACTTAATCATTCTGGTTCAATTCCGTGTTTAATTGCTTATAGAAAAGTAATCAATTGTGCTTTCTAGATCCTGACAAAGTGGTATCAGAGCTAAAGTTGCAGGGAGCAGGTTATTGTTTGATTACAGGTCATTCTTAGGGCTTTTTGATTGAGTGGGAATACAGCAATGGTAGAAGAAAGTAAGCTACGAATGGAGAAGTTCAATGGCAAGAATTATCAACATTGGAGGATGCAGATAGAAGATTATCTGTATCAAAAAGATTTGTACTTACCGTTGGGTGGGGTTGCATGCAAGCCCACAGACATGAAGGATGAAGAATGGAATGTTCTTGATCGGAAGGCTCTGGGATCCATAAGGTTGAGCCTTGCATCGTCTGTGATTTCCAACTTATCACAGTGTAAGACAATGGAAGAGTTGATAGAATCTTTGGCAAATTTATATGAAAAGCCCTCAGCTTCAAATAAGGTATTTCTTATGAAGCAGCTATTTACTTTGCAAATGCAGGAAGGTGGATCGGTATATAGTCATCTTAGTGATTTCCATGGTTTGGTAAACCAGTTAAATTCAGTCAATATTGTTTTTTATGATGAAATAAAGGCTCTCTTAATCTTATGCTCATTACCTGAAAGTTGGGAGAGTTTGGTAATGGCAGTAAGTAATAATGCGTCTGCTTCTAAAATCTTAAAATTTGATGATGTAGTTAGTGTAATATTGAATGAAGATATTCGTAGGAAAAGCACAGGTGAATCATCAAGGAATGCTTTAAGTGTTGAAAGCAGGGGAAGGTAAAGAGAGAAGGTCGAGCAAGGGAAATCAAGGTCAAAGATGGGAAGGGGATCCAAATCCAGAAATGGAGGTATCACCTGCTGGTTTTGTGGAAAGAGAGGACACACAAAGAAAGATTATTGGTTGAAGGATAAAGAAAATCAACATGAAGGTAATGAAAAAGCAAAAGATGTAGGTATTATGGCACAGGATGCTCTCATACTTTCTTTGGATAGTCAGCTAGAATCATGGGTTTTAGATTCTGGTGCTTCTTTTCATGCAACCCCAAATAGAGATTTGTTCCATGAGTATGTCTAGGGAGACTTTGGAGAACTTTATTTAGGGGATGGTACGCCTTGTCAAACAGTTGGTAAAGGGAAAGTGCAGCTGGAATTGCAGACGGGCAACACATGGGTGTTGAAGGAGGTTATGCATGTCCCAGTCCTGAAGCAAAGTTTGGTTTCTGTAGGAAAGTTGGGTGATGAGGGATGCATAGTAACCCTCACAGCAGATTCTTGGAAGGTTTCCAAGGGTGCACTTGTTTTAGCAAGAGGTAATAAAGTAGGTACTCTTTATCTATCTACTTGTATTACTGATTCTCCTTCTGGTTTATCTACTTCAGCTGTAGATTCAAAGATGTGGCTTAGTAGGCTTGGTCACATGAATAAGAAGGGAATGGACGTTCTTGAGTCAAAGGGTATGAGTTCAAATTCGGAGGGCATAGATCGAGTTCATTGCAGGAAAAGGAAATTTGATGTTTTTGACAAGAACAGGGAAGCCTTGGTGTTTATAGAGGAGATGATGGACAGAGAACAGTCACAAGGGCTGAATAATTCTGAGCAAGGCAGTATGGATAGGGTTTTGATCTAAGATGAGCTCATGGGTGAAAAAGTCATCACTTACAGGAAAACACAGGTATCGATGTTGATCAGATGGAACCGACATCGATCAGGCAGGTACCGATGTCGGTCATGTGCAGACCAGCAGAGTCGATAGTGTCAGGCAGGTGGAGCTAAGGTCGGTTAGGTAGGAACCGATGTCGGCAGACAGGTCAGTCGCATGGAACTGATGTCGGTCAGGTGCAGACTGAGAGATGGCTGAGATCGGTCATTGGAATGGATTTTTGGGCAGACAGCAAGCTGTCAAGGAGTCTCAAACACCCATGTGGAGGACTGAAAGGGTAAGTGAACCTCATATTTGTTGTTCACCTTCTTTATATTACTTGTTGCTCACTGATGGTCAAGAACCAGGGAGATGTGAAGAGGCAATGCAGGCTTAGAGAAGAGAGTGGATGGACATGTGAGACAGAAGGCCAGGGTATATGGTCTTGAGTAAGTTACAGGACAATGGAGGTTTAACCATTGTGTTTTACTTTTACCAGGTTGGATAATATTAGCTACATTATCCTGTTACTGTATTGTGTGCTTGTTGCAGGGTTACACATACAAGGAGTTGCTGAACTAAAGGTAAAGTTAGTTCAGAGGTGGGTCATGAAGAATTTGGGAGCAGCAAGATTCTTTGGAATAAGTATGTCTAGAGACATGGAAGATCATAGGTTGATTTTGTCTCCAGTGGGAGCTGATGTGAAGAAGGTTTTGGTAGGGTTCAATACGCAGGATGTAGAACCGGTATGCACACCAAGGGCTGGACAGTTCAAGCTGAGCTTAGAACAGTGTTTGAAATCACATAAGGTCTGGTGTAGACCTGAGTTTTCCCAAGAAATGGGAGTTGTCAGAAAGTTTAGATGTGGCAGGGGACTTGGATGACAGGTGTAGCATCACAGGATGTGTGGTGGTTGGTCTTCAAAATTGAGCGTGAAGATGGAGGTGCCTGAGATGGTTAGTGGAGGTTGTTGTACAGGTGTAGCTATTTATCTCCAAGTGGGAGATTGTTAAGTTGTGGAGCTAAAAGCTTCACCAGGATGTTAATCAGGGGGTTGCTAAGTTCAACCAGTAACCGACGTCGACAAGACCCACCCCCATTAAAATTTAGATGTAAATTAAATTTTGTCAATGAGATGTGGGTGAGTTGGTTAAGTGGCTTGGTTGTTTCAAGCCTCACCCAAGTTCAATTTTCTAGAAAAGTATATGATACCATTTGTGGCTATTGGTTGTATTCTTGGAGTTGACCATTTGTGGCTATTGGTTGTATTCTTGGAGTTATTAATAGTTGTTAAATATTCTCAAAATAGGTAGTAATATATGGTATACATGTAACATTACATGGAGATCTAAGTCCTTAATTATATCCCAGACCGATTCAATATATATATATATATATATATATATATATATATATATATATATATATATATATATATATATATTGAAGTAGTTATGGAGATATTTTGAGGTAGGGGTCAAACTTTTCTATATGTTCCACATGGATTATAACGAGATGATTCGGTTGTAGATCATTCGGCGGATGTTATGGAACCAGACCCACCCCCATTAAAATTTAGATATAAATTAAATTTTGTCAATGAGATGTGGGTGAGTTGGTTAAGTGGCTTAGTTGTTTCAAGCCTCACCCAAGTTCAATTTTCTAGAAAAGCATATGAGACCATTTGTGGCTATTGGTTGTATTCTTGGAGTTGACCATTTGTGGCTATTGGTTGTATTCTTGGAGTTATTAATAGTTGTTAAATATTCTCAAAATAAGTAGTAATATATGGTATACATTATATATATATATATATATATTGAAGTAGTTATGGAGATATTTTGAGGTAGGGGTCAAACTTTTCTATATGTTCCACATGGATTATAACGAGATGATTCGGTTGTAGATCATTCGGCGGATGTTATGGAACCATATATATATATATATATATTGAAGTAGTTATGGAGATATTTTGAGGTAGGGGTCAAACTTTTCTATATGTTCCACATGGATTATAACGAGATGATTCGGTTGTAGATCATTCGGCGGATGTTATGGAACCAGACCCACCCCCATTAAAATTTAGATATAAATTAAATTTTGTCAATGAGATGTGGGTGAGTTGGTTAAGTGGCTTAGTTGTTTCAAGCCTCACCCAAGTTCAATTTTCTAGAAAAGCGTATGAGACCATTTGTGGCTATTGGTTGTATTCTTGGAGTTGACCATTTGTGGCTATTGGTTGTATTCTTGGAGTTATTAATAGTTGTTAAATATTCTCAAAATAAGTAGTAATATATGGTATACATGTAACATTACATGGAGATCTAGGTCCTCAATTATATCCCAAACCGATTCAAATTCCGGTCAAAAGCTATCATCTATAAAAAAATATCAATCCCTTTATAAAAATCAAGCTAAATTAAATTTTATAAATTTAAAATATGTTTTTATTTTTAAAAATATTTGTGATCAATAAAAAAAAATTTCAAATTATAAGAAAATAGGATTAATTTTTATATGACACATAATACTATGTAAACTATTATAAAAAGTGAAAATAATAGTATTCCCAGTCATAGGTACTAACAAGCAAAGACTAAATTTGAGGGTCGACTCTATTTGTCATGATGTTTTTGGTTGATATTTATCAATATTACCCTTTAAATGTTAGTATAATTTGTTTATTATTAATAAAGGGTAGGTTTTGACTGGGTCCACCCTGAATACAATGAAACAATAAATTTATAAAAGAGCTCAAAAATAATTAACAGGATAAGAAGGCCCAACTAGTGAAAAAGTAACAAACTAAAAATAAAACAACAAAGCACTGCAAGAGACTTTACAAACAGGGAGTGAACTAGAATATAAACACAAACCTCTCACTCAAAAGGAAAGGAAAGAAAAAACTAGAAAATACCTCGAAAACCCATAACAAAAGAGTAGCATAAATGTTGAAAATAGATAGTACGTAAGAAGCCAACAAGAGAGACTAAGGGCAAGAAACTCACTCTAAAAATAAAAAGGACACAATCAAGGCATGGAGATTTAACCAATGGTAGCAATGATTCTTCTCCCTCATCGAGAAATAAGATCCTCCATTGTCCATTAAAATCTAACATACATCATTGTCTTCACTTCCACTTGCAACAATTCAACCTCTTATCTACGACCTTTCTTTTTAGAGGTAGCTTCCACGCCAACAAAGCATTTCACAAATTTTTGTTGAGGAGTGGAAACTACCTCAGTTAGTTGTGGAGGCTTCAATAATAGAACAAAAGTTGACATGTCTTTCGATAAACCCTCCAATTGGGTGGAATCCCCATGAACCTAAGAAATAAGAAAGGAAGGAGGATGACATAATTGCACCACAAAAAATCTTGATTTGGGACCCCATTTTTCTTCATCGACACTGTTGAGAGTGAGACGAAGAGAGCGGGCATGAGACCTAGAAAGACACCAAATAACCTGATCCCTAGAATGATTACAAAATAATTTATAATTTACAATGAAAGAAAGAAACATTAAAGATAATTTATATATTTATTATAATATTTTAAATTTTTAACAATGTATCCAAATTTTTACCGTACATTCAATACAATCTACCAAAATAATTACTTATATTTTACAACTAAAAATGTAAATGCAATCATACAACCATCAAATTTATTTCCTACTAATAATAAAAATCATGTATATTGAATTTTGAAACATGTATTGTACACAGAAACTAATACTTAAATAAACTTAGTTTTCCATATTCGTATATAACATATTTACATAATAAAGTTAATAGTATTTTATTTTCAATTTAATTTATTTTAGTTTAATTTTAATACTAATTTAATTTCGATATCGATATTTATTAGAGAGTAAAAATTATTAATAAAATTGAAAAAAATATTACATAAAGTGAAAAAAAGAATGTTAAATGTATCTTTAAAAAATATTTTAAAAAAATAGATATTATTTAATTTTATTTTATTTTTAATTTTAAAATTATTTGTAATTTATTGTAAAAGACAATTATAATGGAACTTTAAATAATAAAAGACAAAAGAATTCGACAATGAAATTGGCATTGAATAAAATAATGTTGAACATCTTTTTTAATTAAATAAAGATATATAAAATAATATTTCAAAGTATAAAAACTTACATTAATTTTATTTTTATTTGGCTTTAAAAAAATAATGCAAATTAATGTTAAGAGATGAAAACTATAATATTAAATTAAAAAAAAATTAGAAACACTAAGAATAGAAACGGAAGAATTGGTGAGAGTTGGATCCTAATAAATGATGAGTAACCTTATCTCTAGGCATGAGAGAAGATTGGCTTTAGGTTGATGCTAATGATAATGTATGTATTGGATGAATCTCCCTTAGTCCGGTTTCTTCTCTTATACTTCTATTAGGTTGTTGATGCTTTGTATATTTCCAATCAAAGTTCACACGCTATTGATTTACTTACATTTCTTTTGAAAGGGTGTCTTCCCTTTATTAGTGGCGTTTTGATAAGTTTAGAGTTTTTTCATATTTTTATTTCTTTTGTATTTTTTTAGTTTCAAAAACTAACCCTTTAATTATGTCTCAATACGATTCATAATTCCAATCAAAAACTTTTACCTATAATTAAATAAAAAATAACCAAATAAACTTTATATATATTAAATTTAAAATTACTTGATAAAAATTAAAAATATATAATAAATATGTAATTAAAAAATATCCTTATACCATTAATAAAATTGATTGGCTTAAAACAAAATCTATTATGATTAATTTTTATCTATATATATATTAACAAATATTAAAACACTCAAAGGGATCAAAATCTTAATCCTTCCACATATATATGTCCTTATCTATGAGTCAATTAATAAATATCAAAACATTCTCAAGATCAAGATGTTAATCCTTCCATTAAAAACAAGTACTCTGTAGTGGTTAGTCTTTACCAATAAATTATTTAAAATTGATTTTATATGTAAAATTATAATAAAAGTAAATTATAATAGTAAATAGTACATTGGATGATTCAATAAAAAAAATATTGTGATATTGTTGTGTATTTAATTTGGTAGATTTGGTGGTCATTGATAAGATCAAGGTACTTTTAAAAATATTTTTAGGGATATAATAAAAGTCTTATTAGTGTTGAATACCAACAAATAATAAACTCGGTTTTCATGTTTCTTCATTTCTATATTGAATAAATAAATAAATATGTAGTATAATAAATCTAATTATTAAAAATGAATATTATGTTTTCTAACATTAAATCTAGTATGCATAGAGCATTAAATCATAGAAATAAATTGTTTTCTTTATGTTACGTATATACCTTATAAAATTATTTTTTTCAATTATATAAAATTATAAAAATAGTTTAAAAGGAGGATAAGTGTTAAAAGACAAGACTTGAGTGTTGTATACATATTTTTTACTATTGTTGTATTGTGGGTAGATAGTTATCTAGCAATCATATCTATTAGATAGTTAAGTTAGAATCTAAAGTGGTTGATGTTATCCGTAGGTTCTATATTAGTGTATAGTGTTGGATTATATTTTACTAATTGTTAAGTTCCTAATTTTTAGTCATACATTTATAAATTAATAATATGCATTCTAAATTTTATATTGGTTGAACAAAAATAAGTTATGTGAAGTGTGGGACATGATGTATATTTGTCTTTTAGTTACATAAATTCATAAATGCATGTAGAGATGTCTATATTAAAAAAATTGTTTTATTTTTTTAAATTATATTACATATAATAATTAATTTCAAGAGATTTTTTTGCCAATTTTTATGTTTTAAGGATATTTTTTATGGTTTTTTAATAATTTTTCACTTATAATATTAACATAATTAGAATATTCTATAAGAACATGTAAAAGAATATTCCATAATATTTGATGTTAAACTTAGACTTGAGAAGATATTATATTTTTTGAAAAGATTTGATTGACTAGAATAAAAAATATATTTGTTCAATTGATTCCTATGATACCATGCAGGAGAGACTAGAAAATATATCCTTATTTATCTTTTACAATAAAAAATGCAATTACCAATTATCAATTTTGTTTAAAAGTCTATGTTTCTGACTATTTTTAATTCATCTTAAGATCACTTACAAATGTTAATTAAGGTCAATATTACTTGTTTTTGTGGGGAGGGTTGGGTGTTGATAAAGTCCATGTGTGTTTCCAACATTTTTTTAACTTCATTTTAAAGTTAATATTATGAGAACATAAATTACACTTCCATAATTGAATTATATATATTTTTTTAAATTAGTAATTATTTCCAAAGTGTAAGTTATATTGGAAAGAATGTATATTTATTTTATTTATTTATTTTCATTTATAGAGTAAACCTACTAACCTTTCTTGTTACCTAAGATCGATTACCAATCAATCATATTTTCTCTCAATTAGTGACTCCTCTATTATGACTTTCACATTGTATCATGAAAGATGTTCCCTTATGCACCCATGTGGCATGCACTTTCCAAAAATTATGACTCTCTAATAAAAATTGAAATTAAGTTTACGCATCATCGTCACAATATAATACTCCTTACTCATGCAATAAACACCCTACTTGTGTCCCTCCAATAACTCTTTTTCCTAAATTGAATTTATACAATAGATCTTTCTCTAATTCCATGTCAACTATTTAATCTCAAAAATATTTATTGAGAACAAATACCCTCAATTACTTATCCACCTTGCAACCACAAAACAACATCCCATATTTTCTTTGGAAGCTCAAAGGCCATGATAAAGCCACGAGAACATGTAAATAAAATTACAATGATTTTATATTGTATGACCTTTTAATTTCTTTAATCTCAACCATCCATTGCCATATCATGAGAAAGGGAAGCATTTTTGTTCATCATCTCAATAAAATCAAGTTTTAAAACATTTTATGGTGACATTACTTCTTTGTTATTCCCCAACAAAACTAAATTTATGTTTTTAAAAGTAGATCCAACAATTGATCTGAATTATCCATTTCCAATTCAAACATGAAGACCAAGATTTCCTTAATAAACCTCGTTGAAATGGCATCATGCGTTGATCTAGAGAGATTCAATGTGGGCCATTGATTAGCAATCCAAAGGTGCTAATGGAATATAATGTGATATCAAATATTATATGTATTATAATGTTAAAATTATTTAAAAATAATAATTCTCTACATATTTATACCTTTCAAAGGAAATGAATATTGTTGTTTAACCATGTAAACGATAAAAAACATTCAATACAATTACAACTTAGTTGGGGCTTGATATTTTTACTTTAGCAATTTAGTTGGATGGCTGAGATAAATGGAAATAACATCTAACAAATAAATTATTAAAATAAAATTGCATATACAACCTAGTGGAAATTTAACTCACTTTATCTCAAAACTATTACTCTAAAAATATACAAAATAATATTTCATGTAAAACACAATTGGGAGGGAATTTCTATAAAATACTTCATTACGTAATTATTTCAACGAATTGTTTGAATAAAAATAAGTCTACATTACCTTGAATTCTCAACAAAATCGATAAACTAGAAGAACTTGAAATTACATGATTTGAGCCTATCTACTTCCTTCTCTCTGATAATATTACAATATTATATTTATTATTATTACCATTTAATATTATATATTAAATTGATATTACATTACATATATAAATATAATGTACACAATATTATATATAAAATCTTATATATTATTAATAATTAATATATACCGATTACAATATAAATAAGTAGGGTTTCTTATTCCTTTAGACAGTGTATGACTGAATTCTTTTAGGTCGTAAATGTTTACAGTGGACCATATGTATATATTCGTTTGAATATATAAACTAGCACTTGCCCCGAAGGTGTAAAGAAAGCTTAAGGAATTGTATATTTTTGTTTTGTGATTATATCTAGTATGTATTAATATATAATATATCAAATATATATAAATTTTATCTTATATAATATTAAATCGTATGAATGATAATGACCCCACAACTATTGATCTCTTCACATAATATTTGTTGATTTTTTTTTGCCTGACCTAGCACCAACTTCGTCATTGTCAATTGGCTATTTAAAAACACTACAAAGAGAAATTTATTAAATATTTACATTCTAGAAGAAATAAGCATTCAAATTATGTAAATTTATGTGACAAGAATTAACAGTCATAACAATTAGAAAACTTTTAATTCCAAAATAAGAATAAATATTTTCAACCAAAACAAAATCCAGAAAATTTAAATAAGAATAGATATTTCAGCAAAAACAAAATCCTCCTGAAATTCCAATGTATCCTAACTAAACGTTGATAGAAAATTGATTAGATCAATAAACAAAGACCAAACGTGGTTGTGAAGATCCTAGCAAAACAATCCAAAACAACCAATTGAAAGGATGAAAGAGACTATCCATGACTTGTCAAAGTGACAATAAATTTTGTAATATGTTGCCCCTTTTGAGGATTTTAACCCTGCCATTTAATTCTAAAATAGAACCCCCAAAAACATTCATAAATTATACTAACCAACTAAATGTGGGTCTCCCTCTACCCTTGCCGTCAATTCATAATAATGTAATATCAAATATGTACCGGCTAACGTATAATGAAATTCATGATAGAATTGAAGAAAGTCACTTTCACGATATAGTTGTTAAACGTAGGAAACAAATGTGAAGCAACTCGTACTCTCAGAAAGAAACACGACCACAATACATATACATTATATATATGTCTTATCCAGACATGGAGATAAATGCATATTTGTAGTCTGTTAAAAGCGCAAAGGGGCTTTTTGAGTCCGTTGAAATCCTTGACTGAAATGGAATGTGGTTCTGCTTGAGTTGAAATAGTTGAGCTAAAAAGAATGGTGGCAGTGTTGTTCTTGGGCTAAGTTAAAGAAAAGAAAGGAACAAAACTTGATATGGCAATAATGTTAATGTTGTTGGATGAAAAGACTACTTCAAGTGGTTCAAACTCTAGATGTGGTGATAACAAAGATTGTGTGAAGGCAATGAGGAAGGTGAAGATCAACGATGTGATGCAGAAGAGGCAGTCACAGAGAGGGCTTGGCATGGCATGGCTTGAAAGGTTGAGATTGCAGGAGCAGAAGAAGTGACTGCAGGAAAATATGGTAATAGCGGTGATGACTGCATCTATAAATACTTGTATGGTGTATGTATCACCGTATGGATATGGAAGGTCACCTAGGGCATTTTTTTTCTCAGGCATCATCATCATCAATCTAAACAATTATCTGCATGTTCATCCAACAAAAATATGTTTGGTTTGCAATAGGTCACTTGTTTGAACCACGAGAGAAGCATTTTAAGCATTGAACCTATGGCTCAATTAGCGCCTTCTTATGCTTCGCTACTTCTGAAATATTGGTTTTGTAACACAGATGATCATCCACCTTTCATGGTTGTCGGAGATGTTAATAGTAACAATAATACTAATAATCATCATCTTGCTAGTATGTTTGGAGGTTTTGAGGAAGACGACAGGTTTAGGGGCTTAACATCGCATAATATTTATCCCTATGGTGGTTGTCCCTTGCAAAGCATCTACAAAGAGGAAAAACCCTTCATTTATGATGGGCAATTTGTTGAAATAACAACATCATGGTCGATGAAACTCCTAACTATTGGCCGACGTAAATGGCATCATGCATTACTAAACCGCTCTGCACCACCACTTCCCCCAAATCACCACTATTCAAAACTAGGCTATTTACAATGGAATAGTCATTTTGTCTCTTTGTGAGATGAATCTATAGGGCCTTGCCCACTGTATAAGCATTCGGCTTAATTAATTAATAATGTTTATGAGTGGACATATAGTGGTAATATTAAAAAATTAGAAGTGATAGGTAATTGTAATTAATTGATTCTGGGTACTCAAATTGAGGGTGTTCATTTAAATTTAGTAATAAATAAATTATTTTTAATTATGAATATTTAATCTCTTCTTATACTAGATGTTAGAGTAACTTTATTGTTAAAGTAGTTTAGCAATAAGAAATTAGATATTCATCACACATTTTAAATGTTGAAATTTGGTCACAATTTCACTAAAAAGAATTTTGGTCGATTAAATAACATGTTTTATTCATGAGAGAAAGTTTACAATATATAGCTTTTTGCACTCCTACAAAGATGGAGTATATCTTATCTCAAGCTCCTAATATCTCTTACCTATCTTTTAAAGATTCTCTCATAAGCCTATCTCTTAATGAGTTATTTCATCTCACGTACAATTCTTTTATTCTTTTCACAATTACATTTTTGAATTGTTATTACAACTTATTATTCACAAACAACCGTTATTATGTGAGTGCTAAATATAATATTTCTAACATTCCCCTCTTAATGCGAACATAAGGTGAAGAATCTTATGAACTCAACAAATTATTTATTGCCCTTCAAAATTTTAACATGTGGATGTCCAATTTATCTGACAATACATCCATAAAAAATTATTATATTGAAATACATTGTCATACACAATAATTTATTACAATGATACATCTTATTTTATTTTCAAATGCCTTCTTAACCTTAATTTGAAACTTTCAACTAAAAACAACAAACACTTAGACAGACAACACTAAAAAAATGACTACAAATAATACTTGATAAACACAAGACCAAAACAATTTTTAAAATAAACGCACTTAAAAACTCTAAAACAAAAAAAAAAAAAAAAAAAAAAAACTCTAAATAACAATACAAGACTTATCAAACTAGAACTCTAAAAACTAACCAAAAAACATGACGATGATAACACTAATAAATACAAATGACTAAATATCTCAACATAATCCAAACAAATTCTAAAATACAAACTAAACTTAAAATAAATAAATAAAAAATTTAAAATTATATGTAAATAAACTTGAAAACTACATAATAAAAAATTAGCAAACAATTAAAAACTAAAACTAAACTAAAAACCTAAATATTAAACCATTATATTTAAATTATACAAAATAAAATTTAATCTAAAAAGAAAATTATAAAACGAAAATTTGTCAAAAACTAAATTTAACCTCAAACCACTCATAATTTTAAAAAAATCACGAATTAAAATCTAAAACCATTAAACTTTAAAAACATAAATTAAATAAAAAAAAAAACTTAAAAAACTAAACACTAAACAAAAATCTCAAACTACTTGTAATATAAAAAAATCACGAATTAAATTTAAAATCATTTTTTTAATTAAAAAGCGTATTTATATTAATATAAACAAATAATAGTACAATACCAATCATATAAAAATGAAAAAGATCACATCCTATAAGTATAATTATCTTAAAGTAAGAAACCTTCGAAAAAAGAACAAGTCTATTAGAAGGTCAATAATAACCATACTGTAAAAAAGTCACATCAAACTGTCATAAATACGTAACAATAAAAAAAGTTACATATAAGAATACAAACAATCAAATAAAATATTTATACTGCAAGGAACATGGTGGTTGGAGGGGGGGACAAAGGAGGCGGATCCTGCAGCTTATCACCCTATCTCTTTTGAGCAGAGGGTCTTCATCCATAAGTAAGGGATCCTACCATCATTCTACTGAAGATTATTATTTTCTTCATTATACCAATCAAGCAAGATAGCAAGAGACGGATGTGGATACTTGCCCTGCAAGGTAGGGCCTCAGTCCCTTCCATGACCTCCTCCTCTAGTAGATCCACAAGACCAATCACGTCGAGAAGACAACTAACGAGGGTGATTAATGAGGAGAGAGGCCACTACTTCAATTCTTAAAATGCTATCGACATATACCATGCCCTTGCCATGAGGGGGTGACTAAAGACTTGGAAGCTCTAGAGGCTCGCAACTAACTGCACATGGGGTATTCCCCTGATGATCAATTAAATGTTGGAAATGATTAAGTTCCAATCAAACTCTATCAATATGACTTTGAATCTAGAGACTAACATTAGACATGACAATAACTTTGTTAGTAATAGAAAAATTACATTCCATTTCCTCATGATTAAAAAATCATAATTTCTACCTTTCTAGATTTGAAAAATAATAACAAAATGAAAAATACACCAAAATATACTGTATCTTATAGGAAGTAAGGTGGAGTCCCCCAACAGAGTCATCTTCCACATAAAAAAACTTAGGTTTGAAAAGCGAAAAAATTGTAAGAATCCAATGCCACATGGTGCAAATGTGGGAGCAAAACCAAAAAAATACTTAATTATCTCAGGTTGACAGCATGTTAGGCAAATGGGATTTGAAACTCCCATGTGTTTAAGTCAGTCACCCATAAGCAAACCTTGATAAAGAATACACCAAAGAAAATGAACCTTTTTAGGCTCAATGGGAGTAGCCCACATGATGGTAAATCTTTTGGACCAGACCACATGGCTGGAATGAAGGTTTCATTAGTAATTGAGAGTATCATCTTGAATATGCTAGAGAGCTAAAAGATTATACCCCAGACATGGAGAATAGTGATTAAAAGGAGTGGTTGTAGGCTAATGTCAATCCTTTCACCAAGGAGTAAGGGAGTTAACTCCAATCTTATGAATATACTCGTCAGGTATGTAACCTTGAATCTATGTAATAAACTCATCATCTGCATGATTTAAATTTGTTCTAAACTAGATGTCAAGGAAGCTAAGAGCGACTCGCGTTACAAAATAAATACCCAATATTCTTCACACTTTTTTTGAACAACATTAACCTTTTGATCCAATGGACCAAAGCAAAGGGAAGATTGTGAAAATTTAATGTGAGATACCATCAAAGGGAATGAGAATTAAGAAAAAGACCATTTTTTAAACCCTAATCCACCCAAATCAAATGGGGTTTGAGTTTCTCCTAGGCTTTCTAAATGCTTTGAATAACAAAAATACCATTAATTTTAACATGTATAGGAGTTATGAGAAGAGTATGTAACCCAAGGCCTCATCGTGCACATCTACCACAAGGAAACCCTAAGAGAAACAATGGCAAAGCAAGATCTTCCAAGCTTCATTACCTTTTAATCCTTGGATAACCCATTTAATGCCGAGAGCAAGACCTTGAATCTTTTGACCGATAAGTCCCAGACCACCTACTTCTTTAGGCAGGTAATATATATCCCAAAAAAATATGTGAAACCCTTTATGACCTTCACAACTGGCCCAAAGTAAATTTATTAGAATCTTTTCCAACCTACCATATGCAACATTAAAAGGAGCCCAACAAGAAGAATAATAAACATGAGTAGCCGCCAACACCTTGGAGCAAATCTAAAACTTACTCACCAAAGACAAGGGTTTTGTGATCCAAAAAGAATTTTTTTCTCAACCCTTTGAACCACATAGGACCACGAGTCAGTCGAAGAGGCCCGAACAGCAAAAATAATGCCAAGGAACTTAAAATTAACACCAGGAAGAAGCCACTGCCATTGATATCCCTCCATCTAAGGAGGTTTGGGAGAGAGAGACTAGAGATAACATTGTGTTTTCTTCTATTGAATAGAGGACCTAGAGGCCAAATAAAAAATATGAAGATAATCCATAACATTCTTAATCAACTCTTGCTTTTCTTGGAAAGTGAGAAAATAATCATCAACAAATTGACCATTTAGTAGATAATGATCATAATTAAGGAGAGAGATGTCTTTCACCAAGCCTTTAGAGGCATAGTTAGCTAACAGATAACTAAACCCTTTAGTTGCTAACACATATAACAAAGAAGTTAAAGGACATCCTTGCCCAATAGATCTATGTAACTCAACCTAAGAGGACTAGGCTCCATTAATAGTAATGCATGCCCCAACATATTGAAAAAACATATTAACCACTTGAACAAACTTGGGACCAAATCCGAGAGCTTGGATCAAGGCTAAAATAAAGGCCACTCAATGTAGTCATAGGCCTTCTCAAAAGCAATCTTGACAAAAAGAGCCTTTTAATTGAAGACCCAAGCCCATTCCATGCCTTCCTAGACAACAATGACGTTGTCAAGAATATATCTATGATGGATAAATCATGTTTGCTTACTTCTAACAATTAAAGGAAGGAGATGCTTAAGTCTAAGAGTCAACACCTTAGCAATTATCTTATAAAAAACATTTAGAAGAGTAAGTGGTCTTTAATTAAAAGGTCCTAGAGAATTCATTAACACAACTTCAGAATAAACCTTGTAAAGATCTATACCCATAGTATCCCATAAGGTCTAATAGAACTCACAAGTGAAACCATCAATGCTCGAGGCTTTATCATTAGCCATCTACATAACCACTTCTTTAAGATAATTGATGGTAAGTATCCTATCACTGGTGAACCGTTGAGAATCATAAAGCTTACAAGGGACATATTGAAGGAACTAGGTGAGAGCAACTTCATGCTCAAGGGAAATGGGTCAAGCTAAGAAAACACTATGCTAATGGTGAACAAAAGCTTGCAGAGTGTTAGGGAGTTTGACAATCCTAACAGATCCTTCCTTGACAGCTTTGATTTTATCAACAACTCTTTTAGAGTGAAGGAGAGAAAAAAATCATTGATGACCTTGTCCCCAATTTTTAGCCAATGCATCCAAGCTCGAAGTTTATCCCCTTTGACTTTGTAGGCCTCCTCAACTTGCAGCTTGTGATGATAAAGAGTTGTTTGGGTTTGGAAAGGCACATGATCCTGTGAAACCTAAAGGTTTTCATGGTTTGTATCATTATGAAGATGCTGGTAAAAAATAGAAGCTTGCTTACCATAAAAAAGAAGAAAGATAGTAATGTGAGCAAGAGCATTAGTCCACCATTGTATCTAGCTAGAGTCCCGATTGGCCCTTGGAACCAAATTCTAAATTTTGATAATGTGATCGATAATTCTCTCCTAATTAAGATGAGTCATATTGAGATAGAACTAGGTTTTATCAAGCCTCACTTGAGGGGTAGACCACTCAATATTGAAGCAAATAGGATGATGATTCGATAAGGTGTCAAAGAGCACAAAAACTGACCTATCATGAACATGAGAAAAAAAGAAGAGATCTTATTCAACCAACATAACACGATCCAAACATTTAAGAACTCTATCCTCTCTTTGTCAAAAAAGGGACCAAGTAAATCAAGAAGAGTCTGAATCTTTCCTCTGATGGTAGTTTAGATCAAACACCTTGATTTTGTTGTGCATGTAAAACCATGCCTCATGTTCTCCAACACACCTATGCATGGGAAGATGACTATCCTTGTCTTTAGGAGATTCAATCATGTTAAAATCCCTACAAAGGATCTAGTGAGCATTTGGAAGAGAGTTTGCCAACCATCTCCAAAGCAAGGTCTATTACACACCATCATTAAAGGCATGTGCAAATTGACCAACCCAATGATGTGATTATCAAAGTCAAACAAAGTCCAAACAATACAATGAGTGGGGTTAGATCCTCAAGAAATAATGTTTTGAGAAAGCTTTGGAACTAAAAGAGTGACAACCCCACCATGGCCAGAGTCATGCATAGTATTTTGACAAAGGGCCCCATGCCAAATAATAGTATTCTATAAGAGAAAGTCAGAGATCTTAACTTCTTGCACATAAATGTTTTTTAAATTGTTAAAAAATTGACAATTGTTCCTAACCATGTACTTACGCAATGGATCAGTAAGGCATCAAACTTTCCAGGAATAGAATAACATTGGGAAACATTGAATTTCATATCATTTCCCTCTATGAGATCTTCAAGAGTGGAAAATTGATTAAAAGGAGGTTTGTGCTTCATATAGTTGCCAAGCTAGAAAGGTTGTCACTTGTGGGATATGTATTCCTCCTCATATGAAGTAAAGGGGCTTCAAGAATACTAGAGGACCACTTTATGGTTTAGGGTAATGAGATTTGGCTCCTCTTCTAACAAAGTCACCCCAAGAGGGGGTTGTGATAATTGGGCTTGTGGTGCTGAAGGTGGAATATCAACAAAAGTAGTCACTGCTTGAAATATGTGCATAAGTGAAGGTAAAGCCTTATTACGCGCAAAAAAAAAGTTTTGCCAACATGAGTTAAGGTGCTGGGAGCCACAATTAGGTGATAAACTGAAGACTAAGGTTTACCACTACCTCTTTTTGAGTTATTTTTTTATTAGTGACGGTGGTCCAACCATCAACATTTCCATTATGGGGTTTGGCTTCAAGCCCACCCTTTTACTGAGGATCAAGAGGAGTATGTACCATTAAGGGACATTACCAGATCATATGATTTGAGGATTGACACCTAAATCATGTATTTGGTAAATTTATGTAAAACACACACTAAGTAAATTGATTGTTCCCTATTTGAATGTCAATAAACTCTTTGAGATCCCGAGCTAGATCTACTTCCACAAATACCTATTTTGGGAGACGAGCTGTAATTTTTTTTGCTTATTCATGACATATGAAATGCCCTAAGGGTTTTATGAGTTTGTCAATAAAACTCCAAAGGGGGAGAGGCAAGCCAAGAAACTCAACATAAACTAAAATTTTCAATTTTGCTTGTTCCAAAACTTGAAAGTCTCGAGTCCAATGAGATAACACTACCAACATGTTGCAAATGAACTAAGGACCATGATTAACAATAGCTTTGCAGTGCTTTAGGTTGGTGAAATGAAACAAGAAGAAATATTTGGTAAAGTTCTTGATTCCTTCCAATTTCACACCATGGCCTTACCAATGGTTATGAACCCATTGTTTCAAGAGGCTCTTAGGGGGACTCTTCTCACAAAATAATCAATCAGAGTGAAATTATCAAAAAAATTGCAAGCTTTATCAAATTTAGGTAGATTAAGAACAACATCAAGTAAGGGGTTATCTGGCTTAGCACCAGTACCTCATGAAAAACCTTCGTAACAAATTTCCTCACTTGTTTTGGTGCCATGATCATTCTTGCTTGCACCAATTGTCCCTAGATCCAAAGATGCAAATATAATGGTAGTGATCATTTAAAATAAGGGAAATCCCTACTACCCATAAGGTTAATTATTGATCAAAATTAACAATAAATGCTCAATAAAACCATACCCTACCTAGATTTGTATTAGATCGGCATTATGGTATAAAAATGGAAAACCCTTGAGGCTCATCAACAAAAAAATAGAGGACAAAAAAACCAAAATTACATGTCAGATTAAAACCACTAAAATTTAAAAACATAAAATACATAAAAAATAAAACTTAAAAAACTAAACAACAAACAAAAACTTTAAAACATAACTTAATTCCATCTTTAAAAAAAAATTGTCGGCCTTATTGAATGGATTTGCCATTGGTTTTGTCAAAGAGCAATAGGAGGTAGTTGGAGTGAGAGGCATGAGCCAAAAGCTTGTCATTGGAGGATCCTTGTAGAGGATGATGAACCAATGCACATTTGGCTAATGGTGCATGCTATGTGGTATATGCTTAAAACAATGAAATTTTGAGGTTGAGAAGAGAGCTCTATAGGATAGTTGAGTTGATCTTGTTTGTAGGGATCAAACCAAGCTAAGCAATGAAACTTATCGATGATCTATGAGTTGCAATTTTATGGATCCTAGTTGGATCGAGGAAGTACTATGTTGATTTGAAGTTGATATGGGTGAGTCAACAAGTACTCGATCATGATGAGTTGTAGGGTGTCTGGTTGAGTTAAGTGTTAAGCTACCCAATTAAATGTGAAATACATGTGTAATGAATTTTTAAACTAGGGGTGAATTGGGATTCAACTTGTAGGGATATCCTTGATACAAATTGGAGAGGAGCTCATTGATCCAACAAAGAAAATGTTTAGCCTAGAGCATGGTTCTGTGTAGCTCGCAAATGGTGAACAAGGCCAATATACGTCAATTAAAAATTGAGATCAAAACCCTCGATGTAGATGCCATATCTATTCCAAAATGATGGAGTTGCATCCAAGAGTACCCTGAGATTGTACTCTACAATTGATTTTTCTTTTATTGTTCTTGTTCTTTTGCAAACCTGAAACAAAATGTTATATATATATATATATATAATTTCAACTTTTTGGTATGCAACTATGAATAGTATGGAGTGATAATTATAGATAGAGGTGGACAAAATGGTAGAAAAGAACATAAAATGAAGGTGAATGATGAATGATAGTGAATTTTCAAGTGGTCTGCACTAAATATTCTTGTCAATGTGCAAGCAAATGTGAACAACTATATGAGCAATAGTTACACATGGTCTACACTACAATAATTACATGTGGTATGCACTGCAACAATTGCATGTGGTCTGCACTACAAATCTATTACATAATTTGTTTTGATGATAAAACACATGAATGGAAAGCAACGAGAGAGGTCGAAGGGAGAACTCGCTCTGATACTAGTGTTGAAATTGGTCGAGTTTTCACTTTAAAAAATTTTGGTCAATCAAACAACAAGTTCTATTCATAAGAGAGTTTACAATATATAGCCTTTTGCACTTCTACAAAGATGGAGTCTATCTTATCTCAATCTCCTAATATCTTTCACACTTATCACCTAAAGACTCTCTCATAATCCTATCTCCCAATGGGTTGTTTCATCTCACGTATAATTATTTTATTCTTCTCACAATTACATTTTTGAGTTGTTATTACAACTCATTTTTTACAAACAACTATTATTATGTGAGCGCTAAACATAATATTCCTATCATCAAATTATAAGATTAAATTATAGGGAACACATCATAAAAAATTATCTTATTGTATCTAAATTTATAAATGTATAATATTTTTTTCAAGAAGTTTGTATTTATATTAAAAAAACAATAATTAACTCATTTTTTTAATTTGTTTTTAATAATTAAAATTTGTATTAAATAAAATATTTATCAATTACATCTTACGTGAACTCAAAGTTTCCTCTTTCTTGAAAAGTAAACAAAGTTTTTTTTCTTTTCCTGTCATATCATGTTTTATTTTTTCTTTCTTTTTGTATGCATACAGAGAAACACAAGCATCCATGTAAGCACGCAACTCCAATAACTTGCATGCATGCCTATTTTTTTGTAGACCTTGCATGCATCATTTCTAGAGAACATACATGTATGTGTTTTACAATAACTCATTAATGTAGTATTTTCTTTTTTTCCTTCAAACTTGTTGGGAAGATTTGGAGCTGCAAATCTTGTCCCTTTTCTAAATTTGAGATTCGTTGAATCTCATTTGGAGAAGGGCTTGTGTGATCCTTTTTCCTCTTCATTGCTAATTTTTGTCTTTCTTCCGAGGGAAATTATGTTTTCTCATCTAGATTATTCATAGTGATTTCTACTTCTTGCAAACTTTGTGATTCTTCTACTTTTTCTAAGGGAGTATCTAATAACACTCCTTCCTTAGATTTCTTCTTTTGATCACTTGATTCAATCGATGTGTGGTCTGTGGCTCCCTTCCACCATGTAGCTTTTTGTTTTATCTTTCTTTGAACCACTTGGAAACTATTGGCATTTGAAAAAGAATTTTTATCCAATAGATTTTGACTTGGACCCCGTCGACATAGACATGCTGGCCATATTCAAAACACTGACTACATATAAAAATAATATTTTCACTGTCTACTTTTTGGGTTCTTGTTGAACCACTTCAAACTAAAGAAAAATCAACAAGGAGCCTGATGTGGTGACATGTCAAGTGATAAGGCAGGTGATGTAAAATGATGCAGGAAGGTGATGTGGATTCTTTTAATGTGAAGACAAGTAAAAAAAAAATGTCTTTACATGAGAATGATGAATTTTTCTTAAGTGGAGACTTCTTGATTCCCACTCCATCTTAGTGGAGGTAGGTGAAATTATTCCCACTCCATCTTAGTGGAGGTGGGTGAAATTATGCTTCTTTTTGTAAGTTTACTTCATGAAATTTCTATATAAGGATGTATTCTTGCTTGTTTTAAATGGGCTTGAAGTGTGAGAGAAGTTATAAGCTTTGAGTGAAAGCTTTGGTAGCCTCCTTGGTGTTGAGACCAAGTTAGAATTTTGGGTTGGGAGAAAGTTTGATAAGCTTGTTAATGGCATGCAATGTTGGCATAGCTTTTGTGTTGTAATGTTGTGAGAATTAATGAGTATTGTTGTAGAGATTATATGTTGAAAACCTTGAGAGTTTCCTTTGTGATAAATGTGAATGCTTTTATTGAGAATTTTGTGTCAAGATTCAAGAGAAAAATTTCTAAATTTGAGAGAGAAGTCCTGAGTGAATTATTGAGAAAGTAAGAGTTATGGGAAGAACCACATCAAGTGGTATCAGAGCAAGTAGAATCCTAGGGAGGAGATGATTTTTGTTGTTCTAATATGCATTTTATTTTTCAGGTATGGTAAGAAGGCAAGCAAGAGGAGGATTGGTTCAAATGAACTGAGATTTATAAGCGCTAAGGAGAGAGATGGCACAACTAGTCATCATGTTTAACAACATGGGAAGAAGGCACCATGATGAAGACACGAAAGGAGAGATAATTCATGATGAAGATCATGAAGAAGAAACGTTGCCAAGAGAATAACCACTTTCATTTGAATAAAGAATGCTTACAGCTTTAGAGGGGATAAATGATGGTGTCAAGGTTGATGTTCATGATTATGGGGTAAGTTTGCAACCAGAGGAGCTGGTTGATTGGCTCAATAACATGGAGAAGTTCTTTGAATGGAGAACTATGTCTGAAGAGAAGAAGGTGAAATTTGCATGCACCAAGTTGAAAGGTCATGCCATGATCTAGTGGGATCATTTTCATAAGGAGAGGCAAAGAAAGAATAAGGCAAAAATCAGCAGTTGGAGGAAGATGAAGAACAAGCTTAGGGAGAAGTTCCTTCCATTGGACTACTCTCGATCTCTCTACAAGAGACTTTAAAATTTGAAACAGATGGAGAAGAGTGTACAAGATTACACAGATGATTTCTAAAAGCTTTTCATAAGAGTGGAGCATGAAGAAATAATTGAGCAAATGGCTGCAAGGTATGTGAATGGTTTAAAATTTTACATTCAAGATGAAATTAGAATGCATAGAGTAATGAGTATGGAAGAGGCTTATCAATTAGCCTTAAAATTTGAAGAGAAGCAAAATAGATTTGTTGTTAGAAACACATTTTATCCAAGAAGAGGACAATTCAGAGGAAGAGGTGGTTTCAATACCACTAGAGGTGGATTCCAAAGAGGGGAATCATCATAAGCTGCAGAAAAGAAAGGAGATGATAGGCAAGGCTTCCAATATCATCAAAGAGGAAGAGGATTCCAAAGAGGACGTGGATATGGAGGTGCAAGAAGTTGGTTTCCTAACCAACCTAGAGCCATTATTTGTTACATATGTGGGTAAGAAGGACATAAAGCAAATGAATGTCCTCAAAGACAATAGTATCGTCCAAGGGTGAACTTGGTTGAAGCTAAGACTGAAGATCAAGCTACTGAAGTTGTAGTAGCAGATGTGGGAGAAAACATTATGATGAGGAGAACCATGATAGCTCAAAGGCAAGAACTGGGGCCAAACAAAGGAGGTGATGCATGGTTGATGGCCAATATTTTCTAAACAAGATGCACTTCGGGTGGTAAGGTATGTAAGGTAATCATTGATGTAGGTAGCTCTGAAAATATGGTTTCAAAAGAAATGGTAGAAAAATTAGGATTTTATTGTGAGAAGCATCCTAATCCTCATAAAATTTAATGGTTTAAGAAAGGGAATGAAGTTATGGTTGATAAGAGATGTTTAGTTAAGTTTTATATAGGAAAGAGCTATAAGGATGAGTTGTGGTGTGATGTTTTTCCCATGGATGCATGCCACATTTTGCTAGGAAAGCCATGGCAATTTGATAGGAGGGTCATCCATGATGGAGCCAAGAACACTTACACATTTCATAAAGATGGTACAAAGGTGATATCGTTATCTCTTAAGGAAGAGATAAAAGAAGAAAATTTGTTAGCCACTAAAGAATTTTTTGATGACATGATAGTTTTTGGTTATTGTTATGCACTAATTGCAAGGAATGAAGGTGAAGAAGTGATGCAGATTCTAGAAAAAGCAACAGAAGTTTTGAAAGCATATGCTGATGTCATTCCTGATGAGCTACCAGATGGTTTACCACTAAAGAGGGACATCCAACATCACATTGATTTGATCCTAGGATCATCTCTACCCAATCAAGTAGCATATAGAATGAGCCCAGTAGAGCATGCAAAATTGAACAAGCAAGTTACCAAGTTATTGAGAAAGGGTGTAATAAGGGAAAACATGAGTCCGTGTTCAACACTAACACTATTGACTCCAAAGAAGGATCGAGGATGGAGAATGTGTGTGGATAGCAAAGCTATCAACACGATCACTATTTGGTATAGATTTCCTATATCTCGGTTAGATGACATAATGGATGTTCTTACATGATCAAAGTATTTTACAAAGATTGACCTAAGGAGTGGCTACTACCAGATCCAAATTCATGAAGGAGATGAATGGAAGACAACATTCAAGACTAGATATGGACTATATGAATGGTTAGTGATGCCATTCGGGTTGTCTAAAGCACCTAGCACATTCATGAGAGTAATGAACACAGTGCTATGGGATTACACTGGTAAGTTTATGGTGGTTTATTTTGATGACATTTTAATATTTAGTAAAGCTAAATATGAGCATTTGGAACATTTGAGAATAGTGTTAGAATTGTTGAGAAGGGAGAAACTCTATGTGAATTTGAAGAAGTGCAGGTTTATGCAAGAAAGTTTGGTATTTTTGGGATTTGTAATTTCATCAGACGGTGTTAAGATGGATGAAGAAAAGGTGAAGGCAATTCATTATTGGCCTATTCCTAAGAGCATCACAAAGGTAAGAAGTTTTCATGGTTTGGCAACTTTTTATAGACAATTCATTAAGAATTTTAGTAGTCTTGTTGCACAAATAATGAATTGCATAAAGGGAAGAGAATTTATGTGGACAAGAGAAGCAACAACAAGTTTTGAGTTGTTGAAAACAAAGATTATAGAAAAGCCAATTTTGGCCTTGCTTGATTTTGACAAAGTGTTTGAAGTGGATTGTGATGCCTCACATGTGGGAATTGGAGCAGTGTTAAGCCAAGAAGGAAATCCCATAGCATATTTCAGTGAGAAATTGAATGAGGTAAGAAATAAATATTCTACCTATGATGTTGAGTTTTATGCAATTGTTCAAGCATTAAGACATTGGAGGTATTACTTAGTTGCTAAGGAGTTTATTTTATACACTGACCATGAAGCTTTGAAGTATGTGAATTCCCAAAAGAAGTTGAGTAGTATCGAAGTGGGTATCTTTCTTGTGGGGGTATAATTTTGTGTTGAAACATAAATCAGAAAAATAGAATCAAGTGGCAAAGGCTTTGAGCAGAAGAGTTGGGTTTATAACTACTTTGGTAAGTAAAGTAGTTGGGTTTGAGTTTATTAAGGAATTGTATGATACTGATCCAGATTTTGGCAAGATAGTTGAGCAATGTAGGAATCCATTAACCAAAGATGCATTTACTATTCAAAATGAGTACCTTATTCAAGATGGTTACATCTTCAAAGGGAGGCAGTTGTGCATTCCAGTTGGTTCTCTAAGAGACAATATTGTAAGAGAGTTGCATAGTGGAGGTTTAGCTGGTCATTTTGGCAAAGCTAAGACAATAGCTTTGGTGGAAGAGAAGTACTTCTGGCCAAAGATGAAAAGAGATGTGGCAAGATATGTTTGAAGAAGTAGAATATGTCAAGTGGCTAAGGGAAGTGCACATAATATGGGATTATACATGCCATTACCAGTTCTAAGTGAACCATGGGTAGATTTGAGCATGGATTTTGTGTTGGGTTTACCAAACACATAAAGAGGTAATGCTTTTATTTTTGTTATTGTAGACAGATTTTCAAAAATGGTTCATTTCATTGCATGTAAGAAAACTAGTGATGCCACTAGAGTTGCAAAAGTAATTTTTAGAGATGTGAGATTGCATGGTATTCCTAAGTCCATCACTTCAGATAGGTATACTAAATTTCTAAGTCATTTTTGGAGAACCTTGTGGAAGAAGTTGGATACTAAGTTGCAGTTCAGTAGTGCATATCATCCATAAATAGATGGATAGACATAGATTGTCAATATAAGCTTGGGAAATTTGTTGAGGAGCATTGTTGGAGAGAAACCTAAGCAATGGGACTTGGCTTTACCACAAGATAAATTTGCATACAATAGTTTAGTGAACTGATCAATAGGAAAATCACCATTTCATGTGGTTTATGAGAAAAATCCAATGGGAAGTTTGGATTTGGTATAGTTACTCATTACCGAAAGAGTAAGTGATGATGCTGAGGTAAGAAAGAGTTTATAGACGAGTAATGAAAAATATAAGATTGCAGCTGATGCTAAGAGGAGATCAAAGTCTTTTGCAGAAGGAGATCTAGTGATGGTATGTTTAAGAAAAGAGAGATTTCCTACAAGAACCTACAACAAGCTGAAATACAAGAAGATTGGGCCTTGCAAGATTGTGAAGAAGATCAGTGACAATCCCTATGAGGTAAGTTTGCTAGAAGAGTTTGATATTTCTCTGATTTTTAATGTTTCAAATTTGTATGATTTCAATGGAAAAGTAGATGAAGGAGAGGATGAAGAACAGATCAACTGGCAACCTCAGATGCCAAAGAAAAAGGAGAAGATAGTATAGATTCTGGACATGAACATTGTGCACATGAGGCACAAAATCTATGATAAGTATTTGGTACAATGGGAAGGATTATCACTAGAAGATAATACTTGGATCACAGAGTGGGAGTTGAAAAAGATGGACAAGGATAAGTGGCAGAGTTTTCATCAAAAGCAACTTGTAGGAGCTGAGTTGTTTTTAACCAAAGGAGAATGATATGGTGACATGCCAAGTGATGAGGCAGGTGATGTAAGATGATGCAAGAAGGTGATGTGGATTCTTTTAATGTGAAGACAAGTAAAAAAAAATGTCTTTACATGAGAATGGCAAATTTTTCTTAAGTGGAGATTTCTTGATTCCCACTCCATCTTAGTGGAGGTAGGTGAAATTATTTCCACTCCATCTCTGTGGAGGTGGGTGAAATTATGCTTCTTTTTGTAAGTTTCCTTCATGAAATTCCTATATAAGGATGTATTCTTGCTTGTTTTAGACAGGCTTGAAGTGTGAGAGAAGTTATAATCTTTGAGTGAAAGCTTGGGTAGCCTCCTTGGTGTCAAGACCAAGTTAGAATTTTGGGTTGGGAGAAAGCTTGATGAGCTTGTTAATGGCATGCAATGTTGGCATAGCTTTTGTGTTGTAATGTTGTGAGAATTAATGAGGATTGTTGTAGAGATTATATGTTGAAAACCTTGAGAGTTTTCTTTGTGATAAATGTGAATGCTTTTATTGAGAATTTTGTGTCAAGATTCAAGAGAAAACATTTTGAATTTGAGAGAGAAGTCTTGAGTGAATTATTGAGAAAGTAAGAGTTGTGGGAAGAACCACATCAGAGCCCTTTGCTCAAATCAACAAACACACAAATGTAGGTGCATGTTGATTTGAATATTTCTTCTGTTGGGGAGTTTCACCTACAAAAAATACTTATAGATCTCTGATATGTTCAATGTTGCTAGGGTCCAAAAATGCAAAGACAAATTTGGTAACCTCACCCAAACTGGGATTCAAGAGAGGTTTTTAGTCAAGGGGTCAAAGTTTGGAAACCAAGGTTTCACGAACAATCCCCCCCTCTATGAAACCAAAGCCTTTTTGAAAATCTCATCTTGTTCTGATTGGTCTAACTGTTAGACATAAGAAAGATTTTCACCTCTCTTAATATGATAGGAGCCCACTGTTGGCTTATCCCCTTTGTATATTAGGAAGAGGTGGGCAAAATCTATTAAACCTAGAGATTAACCCTCTTTCACTGAGCATAGATGCAAAATTAAATGTCTCCTCATTATCTGGGCAAATCACGAGAGGTGTAACTGATTTATCAACAATAAAGCCTTGCTGAAGAGAAGGAATAAGAACATTACTTGGTCCGTGATCTCTGTTTGTAGCTACCACATGTCCTTATTTTTCGCAGTTCCATATTCCTTATATTTGTCATACATATGGGATTCAAAATGACCTCTTTGAATGAGACTTTTTCGCGAGTCTTTTCTTCACGAAATCTCATGCTTGCATTCTGGGGGGTTGTTTTGGATTCTTCTTCTAGGTGATCCTCTTGTAGTGTCTTTGAATCTCCTTTGCTCTTGCATGCACTCTCAAGGATAGCATTGGGACTTTTTACCAATGGATCCTCCATCAATAGGGAAGAAACCTCACTAGAATTCTTGCATGCATCCTTGGCTTTTGATCTTGAGAATTTCCCCATCTCTCCACACCCTGCATATTATGTTATTTTTTAAAAATTATAAATAATAATTAAATAAACAATCAATATAGATGTTTTGGGTAGATATTAATAATGCCCTAACCAAATATTTGCGTTTTAAAAAAAAAGGGAAGCAATGAGATTTTGCGACGAGATATTATTTCCATAGTCCATAGAATATAAAATGAATTACTTCTAGGATAAAATTCAATGAACTTTTAGGTTATAAGTCTCTTTCCCCGATAAAATTTGGTGATAAGATATTATCTCTAGAGTCCATATAATGTAAAATGAATTGCTTCTAGATAAAACTCAATAAAACTTTTAGACAGTACATCTCTTCCCCCCCCCATTAGATTTGGCGATGAGATTTTGTTTCCAAAGTCTAAAATTGAAAATGAATTGCTTCTAGATAAAATTCAATAAACTTTTAGATGATAAGTCCCTTTCGTGAATCAGATTTGGTGACGAGATATTATTTCTAAAGTCCAAGTAATGTACAATGAATAAAGTACTTTTAAATAAAATTCTAAACCTTTTTCCTAACAATGAATCAAAGAGGTTGATTTGAGAAATCAAACCAAAAACCAAGGAACAATATCTTCAAAAAAGTTTATAACCTAAATTTTGATATACACTAAAGTCCAAGGCACATGTAAAAAAATGAGAGGTCATTGAGCGTGTCCATCTCTGATGTCACAAACACTCCGTCGAGCATTTTAACCCTCGATCCGCACATGTAAAAAATTTGCAGCGGATTGTGTTTCATTGTAATGGGCTACAACAAGTAAATGCTAGTTTAAATTTAAATATTATGGACTACAACATGTAAATCATGGGCCAATCCGTAAATATTAAATCCTCTTTGCACTGTTAACCCGCGAATATCATGTCATGTTTTTATTGTGTCAAGTCAATGTCAAAATACCCAATGAGTCTAGGAAAGACCCTAGTGAGTAGTGAATACTGTTTTAAAACGCAATACGGATGCACTGAGAGCATCCCCAAGCACGCTCAGGGTTATTTTTAATCACCATATGCACGAGACATTAGTGAATATAAAATCTCTACCCTATAAACTATTTTTTAAATTAAAATTCCTTACACTCCATGATCCATCATCAGAATAAAAATATCGCCCCATCTCTACTCTCTAAACTATTTTTTAAATTAAAATTCTTTACACTCCATGATCCATCATCAGAATAAAAATATCGGCCCCCGACCCCATAAACCCTTCGCCCTAGGGCCCACGCTGGGCCCTACTTTGGCATCCAACGCAACAACGAACAATTCCGTGGCTTCCGGACATGTAAAGTAATGCCAAACAAAACAAATGTCTATTACGTATAAAAACAACTGAAGTATTTTCTCAGGCGCCTAGAAAATTTTGGATTCCCGGGCTCTCCGGACCCAAGTTCGAATCCCGACGCCAACACCAATTTCCCTCCTTAATCCACACGAGTTTTTGGCTTATTTCCACGCGAACCCAGCCAGCGATTCCAGGTTTGAGCCTAGAAAAGTACGTTGCCCGACTGACAGTGTATCTGTGGAGCCCAACTTCTAGATTTTCAACTTCAAAGACTGCTTACGAATACTTACGCGCATAAATCAAGTACAGAATAATTTAATGGCCTCGAAATTACCAAATTGAACGACCCGCGAAAGTTTCAGAGCACAGGTCAGAAGGGAGAGGACCAAAAAAATCTGAAATTAATAATAACGCGAATGCCCTGTCACTGCTGCCCCCATTTCCAAGCATTTTTAAGCTCGAGAAACGAGAGTCTTGCCTGAGTATGTGTATGGTCACGGCTCTTAGCATTCCTCCACCTCGCTGCCACGTCTTCAACGGCCGAATTTCGATCGCCTGCCAGGTTTCAGTTGAACTCGAGCACCCAAATTTTCGATCTTTTAAAATCGTTTCTTTGCCCTGGTATTAAGGATTCACGAGCTGCGGAAGCAAAACTGCGAGATGGGTTTGTTTATAGATCAAATGCCCGTGTCTGCCATGGCGTTGGGTGGTTAGTACTTTTTATCTTTAGTTCATTCTATTCGTTTTTGTGTAAATTGGGCATCTGAAATCTGCAAGAAAGTAAATTTGCAAGAATATAAAGTTGCACTGCAATCTTGAAACCTGCAAATCTAGGGTTTTAGAGAATATGCATTCTTAAGACTTGCAAGAGTAGCGTAGAGGGTCTTAAGGACATTTGCAATCTTGAAACCTACAAGAAAGTAGAGTAGAGTGAAAGGTTTTTAGGGTTTTGTTTTGTTCACAAAATGGAAGCCATGAATTCACATTTCAAGGCTGCGGCCGCTGCCTCTGGCGCTCCTGTTTTGGACGTAGCGCCGCTGCGTGCCATTTCTCCCATTTTCCCTCCGCCTACACTACCCGGGTGCCCTCCTTTCATTTACGTTTCCCCGTTTTCGCCGCTGGCTGCTCAATTTGCAGCAGCGGGGGCGTTTCCTCCCATGAATACTTCTGCCTTTAATCCTGCGGAGGCCCAGAGAAAATTAGAGCAGGAAATTGCAAGCAAGGAGAAGCAGGCTCAGCGGTCTGTGGTTCGAAACTTTGTGAAAACATGTGGGAAGAACAACGATAACGGTAATAATAACTCTGCAAGCAATGCTGAGCAGCCTTGTGAGAACGGTCCCAATGTCGGTTCTCCATATGCTCGAAAAAAGGCAGGGCCAAAAATCAAACAGGGTGTGCCGAAGAGTGAGGTTTTAGATCATGAAGATGGCTTTACACATGCAAACAACCACCAAAGCCCTAAAACCCCAAAAACTCCCAAAACCCCAGCTTCAGCCAAGGGAAAGAATTTGGATCCAGAGGAAACCACAGTTGGCACAGGGTCATCAAATGGGAAGAAACGAAGGAAAGGCTCAGAATCGAGGGCTAAGGGAAAAACTGTATTTCGTGCCCCAGAGGGGGTAAGTGGACAGACTTCAGCTGCATTGGACAGGAAAATGGTGAGGAGAGCTCTTATAATATATGATTTGCTGCGGCGGAAAATGGTGCAGGATGACGAAGCCTGCCAGGAAGCGCCTGTAAGTGGTAGCTGCAAGAGACCTGACTTGAAGGCAGGGACCATCATGATAGATAGAGGTCTATGTGTGAATAGGGATAGGAGAATCATAGGATCGGTGCCAGGTGTTAGCGTGGGCGATCTTTTCTATTTCAGAATGGAATTATGTGTTATAGGCTTACACGGACCTGTTATGGCAGGAATTGATTACATCAATGCAAAATTCAATGAGTGGAGTGAACCTGTGGCTACCAGCATCATTTCTTCAGGTGGTTATGAAGATGATGAGGACGATGGGGAAACACTGGTCTATACAGGGCAAGGGGGTAACAATTACATGACAGATAGGAAGCAAACTAATGATCAGAAGCTTGAGAGGGGTAATCTTGCATTGGAACGGAGTATGCATCATGGTATTGAGATTCGAGTGATTCGCGGCATGAAGGACAGTACGAGTCCATCTGGTAAGATATATTTTTATGATGGTCTGTACAAGGTTCAAGAGTCGTGGTTAGATAAAGGGAGATCGGGTTTCAGTGTGTTTAAGTATAAGTTGCAGCGTTTGCCAGGCCAACCTGAGTTGGGTTCTGCACGTTTGAAAGCAACACGTCAATGGAAGTCACAACCATCTGCAAGGCAAGGTCTTCTTCTATTAGATATATCAGCAAACAATGAAAACGTTCCAGTTTGTCTTGTTAACAATGTTGACAATGACAAAGGGCCATCATTTTTTGAGTATATTAGCAAAGTTAGGTATTCACATTCTGTTGGCAAGCTGGAGCCTTGTGAGGGTTGTGATTGTAAGAGTGGTTGTGCTTCTGGTGAGAAATGCTCTTGCATTTCGCTGAACGGAGGTGAAATGCCATACAATTCAAATGGGTATCTTGTAAAATGGAAACCTATGGTCTATGAATGTGGTGATCAGTGTAGGTGTCCTCCAAGTTGTCGCAATAGAGTGTCGCAGAAAGGTTTGAAGAATCATTTGGAGGTGTTCAAAACTAATCACAAAGGCTGGGGTGTCCGCTCTTGGGAACCAATACCTGCCGGCAGCTTTGTTTGTGAATACACCGGTGAAGTATTTTCAGACAGTGATACAGATCAAGAAGATGAAGACAATGATTATTTTCTCCGTGCAAACCATATGCAGGGAAACCAGATTGATTGCACAGGCATATCTGATATTCTGTATGGAGGGACTTCCAATATACCTGTAAAATTCCGCATCGCTGTAGATGCTAGCAGAATGGGAAATGTTTCTCGCTTCATGAATCATAGCTGCTCTCCTAATCTGTTCCATCAGCCTCTTCTTTATGATTATCATGACACTCAGTTTCCACATATTATGCTTTTTGCCATCGAAAATATTCCCCCTCTGACAGAGCTTACATTTGATTATTGTGCATCCCACGATAGAAAATTTGGCAAATTCAAGGCATGCTTATGTGGAGCATCGGATTGTAAGGGGGAATTTTCTTAGGGATTTTCTGGAGGATATGTGTTGAAGAAGCAGGTAACTCATTATACACTTTTCTTGAGAGGTGAGATTCTTTGCACCACAATGTAATAGAAACTGCTGAGAGCGAATTATGGTAAGTATCATAATGCAGTTGCTATTGAATGAAGGGCCATGTATAGGTTTTATTTAAATTGGTGGTTACACACATCATTGTTTATGAGTATAGTCATAACTCAAATATAAATCAACCAAATGATTGCAGTGAATTGGGTCTGTGGAATGCACAGCGATTTCAGCGAGTTCTTTAATATCTTAAAATGTTGCATATGTATGTTCTATTTTTATTCAATTATGTTGTTGGAAGCTTTAGAATAAGCTGTACCCTACTCTGATTAAGGAAGTTGCTTATAACACCTCACCACTAACAGTGGAGTTCTCTCGACTACCACTGCAGTTGTATTAGCCTATTAGGCAATAGAAAAGCAGGTCCCACTATTATATCAGATGGCAATTGTCCATAATTTCTTTTTGTGATGGAATTTTAATTTCTTCAGAAGATTCAATTCTTAATCTTCCTGGGTTTATAGTACACCTTCTACTGATAAGCTTTTGGGGGCCATAGAAAAAGTGTTCCAACATCCTTGCAGATGTGGTTTTATATTATGACGTGTTCATCTGTGATGTTGTTACTTAGCAGAGTATGCCTCAACCTAACAAGGCCGTTTAACAGAAAGATCTCTGAGACTCATTAGCACACATAAATTAACATTGATATTTGTAGTAAGAAATATGTGTGATGCTTTCTAGTGAGTCAGTATCCTTGGACTTTACCCGTCATTGTATCCTGTTTCTGACATGACAATAAATGTAGTAATTGATTCCTTTTTATGTCCCTGAAAAGTTTGGATATGATCAAAACACAATAAATTTATTGGGTGCTTTGTGTTTTGTTAAAGTAACTTAAAAAATAAAATAGGTCTCTGTCATATATTTACTTGATAGAAATGTTCTTTAAGCTGTCCTTTTGTGTTTAATGTCTGCATCCTATAGGAGACAGGAAATGCAATTTTATTTTCATTTTTCTGGAGTCCTGTAGTTTGGGAATGTGTCCAGGATGTTATATTGGAATCGGTGGACATAAAAGATCATTATAACACACTTTCTTTCTAATCTTGCGTTTTTTAATGCTTTTGCTCCCATTACACTGTTTTCTAAATGAAGATTTTTTCCGGTTTCTTCTGCTAGCATTGATTTTCCAAGTATGGTATCATAGGTCTTTTGTTGATTCCTTTTAATGTGTATACTCTATTATTATTTTTACGTTATTTTTTTTAAAAATGTATCATGTCTGTTAAATAATGCAATTATAGCAAGAAATAATTGATTTTTAAGGACAGCTGTTTTACTGTTTACCACTTCAGCTGAATCAAAGACTTTATTTTAAAACACTGTGTAGACAAAAGATTTGGTTGCAAGGAGCATTTGGCATTACAAAAATTAAGCAGGAAATAATCATTCACCATTCTAACGTTCAAAGTAATTGATGGTTTATAAAATGTAACAAAGCAAAGCTTTCGTACTGATATGAGATACAATCAGATGAATGAAATAGAACCCATAACCCTATGAATCTGGCCAACACACACAAATATATATTTGCATTCCTTTGTAAGCGTATTTCAAATTTTGTTCACATGTTTTCAGAATTGTTCGTGCTTATCCTTATGGCCTAGCATAATTGTTTTGATTTGGTAGGTGTCATTTATATTTCAAATGTATACATGCATGCAGGTTGGAAAACAATTTTTAATTGCTTTCATAAATTGAACACGGTCCTTGGTAATTTGTTTTCAAAAATCAAATGAAATGGAATACGACTATTAATGTCCGCAGATTTTGGGTGGATTTCATTTTCTTTTCAAGTACCTGAACTAGATTACTTGACATTCTCGTGTGTTCTTGCATGTTTTTCACCTTTTAGAAATTATTTTGTCAGATTTTGTGGGGGTTAGTAATTGATTTTATTGTGGATTACCAGGCTTAACAGAACTTTTATGACTTTGATATGGAAAACTTTTGCACGTGCATGCATGTTGATTTCTGTTTCAACTTTTGGAAATTCATTCTTATATGGTGCAATAAATGAGTGCTTTGGTGACATGAAGCTCACGTTGAGGGTTTATTAAGCCTCTGAAAAATGAAATCAGACTAGAGAAAACCGTAACCAGTATGGCAGACCAGTGGGATTGTGGCATCAATTTACTGATTCTGTTGATGGTTGTAATTGCATTATGAGATATAAAATAAAAGTAAAATAGCATGTAATCTTCACTACTAATGCATACAGAAGTTATCTTTGTAGGTTTGCATGCTGCAGTAATATATTCCATTAGTTAATTATACTGGAACCAAACCAACTTTGCAGTATACGTGCAGGCTTGGTGTGTTTTGGCATTCATGTGATCCCGCCAGTTTGTTTGGCTTCTCAAAGCATTGATCGTAGCTGCAGTGGATGTCTAATTACATCTGACAATGCATTCTTTGCTTATTATGATTACATACAAATGCATTCTTCCCAAGGTCTTTTTTGGGTTGCACAGTAGTATGTGTCACTTCTAAGCTAAAATTTACCTAAAACACGTGCTTTACCGAGATCTCATGAACTCTGTTGTGTGTTATATGCTCTCTGATGGAAGAATTCTCTATTATGCTCATTATCATAGTCACAGGGTTCGGTGAACTTTTCCAATAAAGTTCGAAATTCACCGAACTTCTGATGTGGGAAAAAAATTCGTCCAAATTCGTTATGTTCAGCCTAAAAAACATGAGGGAAAAAGGGCAAAAACGCAGACAGCACGGATGGATCAGAGTCAGCGACAATCAGATTCAATTGATCCCGATTCGATGTGAAAGAATGCCGTGACCTACTGTGTTAACAATTGTGCGATCTGTAGACTGGTAAGAGTGTTGTCTGCGTTCACGTTGTGGACTGTTGATTAAACATTTCCTTTCCATTCCTTGCGCGACACACCTCCAAACGAACGCTGCCGACACACACCTCCAAATGGACGCTGCCGACACTTTATTATAATTTAGGTTTTAAGGCGTATATTGTTTTTTTTTTTTTTTAAAAATTTCTATGTTGTTTTATTTGTTTTATTTTTTTATTCATATTTGTATTTCATTATATTTAATATTCCTAAAAGTTTATTTTATCGTATATTGTTTTTATGTTTCTTTTCTAATGTGTTATTTTATTTTATTTTTATTTTTTTATATTTATATTTCATTATATATGATATAAAATAAACAAATAAAATAACGTAAAAATTAAAAAATATATATACAATATTTTTATTTTTTGTATTTATTAAATAAACAATCAATATATATATTAAAAAATGAAATGATAAAATAAGTTTTTACGAATATTAAATATAATAAAATATAAATATAAAAAATAAAATAAATAAATAAAATAACATAAAAATTAAAAAAGAAAAAATATAATATTTTTATTTTTTGTATTTTTTTAATTATTTTATTTTATTTTTATTTTTTATAGTTCGAATTTAATGGCGAATTTTTTTCGAACTTTATCAATTGGCGAACTTGAATCGAATTTTATCCTCGACGAACTCGAATTCAAACTCGAACCTTGTGACTATGCTCATTATAGTACACATTCTTTGTCTGTACACATCCTTCATGGATGCATCTTCAACCAACGATCATGATGCTTAGCTTCTGTTTTACTGCTATATGACGGGGCACTCTGCCTAGGTAATCTTTCATGACTTTATTCGTCCTAGAAAATTTCTGTGCTTATCTACATAAAACATACATATTTGTTTCTCTTATTTGCAATCAGTCAATTATTTCGTGTTGTTCCTTTGTATGGCTTGCATGTCAATTTTAAACATCCTACCATCAATAAACATTATTTGCAGGAACTCGGAATGATATTTTTGATTTTGGGTAGATAATGATAATCCTACTAAGTTTGATACTTGTTTTTGAGATTGGTCCAAAGCACACTTGCCACAGAGGCATTCCAGACCATAGTTGCCAAATCTGGCCAGATCCGGAATTTTTGGCCGACCAGGATAAGTTTGTCAAGGTTGGCCCTGTCTTTTTTTTAAAAATTATTATTATTATTATTGTTTTCTGCGCAAAAATTGGCCCAGAAACCATAAATATCCTATGATATCAACATTTTATATTATGTTTTTCATTGTATTTGTTAGCTTTATATATTTATAAAATTGTGTTTACACACACACATACATGCATATGTGTATATATATATATATATATATATATATATTTTGGATCGGAATTTTCCGATTTTTTTCAAGAATTCTGGATTTTGGATTTTTTTTGCCCTTCTGAATGGATCTGGATTTCCGAACTTGGTAACTATGCTACTAACAATAAAATTCTTAAAATTCCACCAAATGCTAACAGGACACTATTGTTTCCAATTTTCTAGCCCTTTATTAAGCCAAGTGTCGGTAATATACTAAGTAGGAGGCACTGCTGTCACAAATTCGATAGCTTTGTATTTAGTACCATGTCTCTACTCAGTGAGAATTGGTTTAACTCTTTTCTTCCCAAGATATCTGTTTCTAGGGTATTTGTTTGGTGACACAAACTCTAACTCTGATTGTACGTACACCAGTAGCAATCTACTCATCTTGAATGGAAGAAGACTGAGGTTTCATTGTACTTGGGATTACATAAGTTATGGACCATGGTATATTGGTGTAGTGTTCTTAGAAAATCTACATTGTGCATTATTCCCATTCCTTTTTTGTAGTAACAGGCTGAAAGATGTTCCTTTATCATGAACAGCAGTACCTCCTCTTCCAACTATTTTTCTGGTCACATCTATTACAATTGGCATTGGTACAAGGGACATTGTTGTCTTTTGTATATGCCCGATTTTGTCTCTCTATTTTTACTTGATGTATTACAAATTTGAAATTAGTTTTATGTAGATACTGATTTTGTTTCCCTGATTTTACATTTTACATCCTAGGATTGTTGAGTCCTTCATGTGTTTGGCGAAGCAGAGGACAAAAAATAATAGTCTCTATCCTTAGAAGAAAAATAATAGTCTTTATTCCAGATTCACTTCTAGGGTGGCATTTAACGTCAAAATATGGCCATTATATCTGTGGGTAGTTTTGAAACTTGACCACCAGTTTGCTATAGTTTCTCTTATCAAATTTTAGCAACTTTTGGTGGAACATAAATGTCTTGTAGTTATATTTCCATCTTTTAGAGAACCCATTCTTGTTGTCATGCACAACTGTTCTCTTAAATTCTATTTGCAGTTCTCGTCTGATTCTGCTTATAATTGGGATGCCTAGCACCTTCCTCTTAGTAGATATAGGATACACACCAATTTGCTTCTTGGAGGAGGCCACCTAACCGTGAGTGGCAATGCTTATTTCATTTGTGACTTAAAGCTCAAAGATAAATCTCTCTTTCCTGCTTTTTATTTAGGATTAAGATCTCACTTTCAACTAGCTGACATGATTACAATGCATATAGGCATTCTTCAATGTCTTGTTCATGGGATTCCTGCTGTTATTCTTGATATTTTATGCAGGATATATTGCCTGTATCATTCTTGTTCTTAGCTTGTTATTGAAATTTGACACCATATTATTTTTCCTCTGTTTTTGTCTCGTCTTTTGCAAGTTGGTTTCTTAGGTTAGTGTCATGTCATGTTGTGGAAAGACGCTGGTGGATCAGGTAGTCGCTTCTATTTTTTGTGATGAAAGGCACCGTATTAATGAATTTGTCTTAGAAAATGGGAGCATGAGAAATATGGTAGCCACAAATTCCACAACCCATCTCTGGGAAGAATCAGCTATATGCTTTAAATAATTGCCTAGGTGAGGTTTTCTAATTCTAGCTGGTTGGTGTAGAATCTGTAGATAATCCAGAGGCAAATTGTTGATATGGGTTCTTATAAATTCTTCATCCTTAAGCAATTACAAATGCTTCAAAGTTCTCCTTTGATTTGACCTCTTTAACCGCTAAGTTATAATCTACTTTTGATTTTTTATTATTGACATGAAAGCATAAACAAGAAGTAAGCCTACATCAGGTGCACTAAAGACTCAAAAAGTTGCTATTATGTCTTAGCACAAAGTCATGAAAGTAGAATACAACAAAATTCTGATAACATCTGCATCAGGTGCACTAAAGACTCAAAAAAGTTGCTATTATGTCTTAGCACAAAGTCATGAAAGTAGAATACAACAAAATTCTGATAACATCTTCGCTGGGATAAAGTCAATAAAATGTGGTACAACCTAGTCCTATCAAAATTACATATAATCTAAATTATGAAACTTATTCATTAACAGGAGGGTCCCAAAAACATTCCATGTCGTAGCCCAAAGTTCTGAAAGTAGCCTAGTATTTTCGTTAGGAGAGTTTCAAAATCATTCCGTTAGGAGAGTTTCAAAATCATTCCGTCTCCATCTTCGTGTTTGATCCCTGTACTTGAATAGCAGAATTGTTGGCAGAATCTCCAACTCAATTATCCTGGATCCATAAGTATTTTAACAGAAGTCTGAGTCAATCTAGACAGTTCTTGAAGGCCCGTAACAGCAGCACTAGGAGTCTCGGACTCCACTTTCTAACAACATACACAAGGAGATTTGCCACCTATGCTACACAAACGTCTTTTCCAAACCTAGGTATGATGGTATTCTAGAAGAATCACAGCCACAATTGGGAGAAAATATATTGTTGCCCATTCACCTACGTTTTGATCTCTCTTTCTCCTTTTTAACATTATCAAGGTCCCCAACTTGGCACTGTGACTGGGCTACATAGAGCTTTTTATACAGATTGTCAGATGCACACGTACCCGGGCTGCCCTTAGCTACAGATTGATGACAATTATGAGATCCCAAATTCACATCATTATTTGAATGGTTCACCAGGCCACATGCGATTGTATGTTATGTAGCCAATATGTAAGGTCAACAAAAGGAGCCAAACTACCTGGAGGACTTCCAAATTCTGTGAAGATGTGTCAACATTTATATTTGCCACCCCTGAATTGGGGTCAGTAATTTCATTTTGCAAACTTCTTACCCCCCATCCCTAGTGCTCGATATGGCTATGATTCGAAGGTTCCCAACTCCGCCCTGAAGGATTAACATTACCATGTGAAGTAAGAGAAATGCCTTTACTTAAAGCATTAAAGGATTAACATTATCTCCCATGTCTCGATGATTTACCCTACCCACTTACTTCATAGCCAACGTGTGGAACCTGCTGCCTTGAAAAGAGATTGGGAGGAGGGGCATTGTTAAACATCTGCCTGCCTCTAAATCTGTTGGCACGAACTCTCCATTCTCTTGTACAAAATAAACAACCACTTCATCATTTAATACAGCTTGTCACACAAACATGGTACATAATCAATCAATTTACGATGAAGCTCATGGCTCCAAACCATACAGTAATGAATCATAATTTGCTCAAATTACAATGCTTATTAGAAGTGACTGCCAATAGCACACTACTTGGACTTCGCAGCACACAAGCCAAACAGGAAGCTTCAGAGAAGCCGTGATATGCTGGTGTAAGCGGGCTATTTTCCCAGGATGGCGCACATGGAGTAGTTAAAACTTCAATTGATGTTAGTGTTAAAAAATAGTTTTAATTGATTAATTTACTGGTGTGAAATTGTTAAATGGGGAAAACTATAATTCGTAGCTGTTTTTTCAACTTATCAGAATTAAATTAAATCTACTTTTTTAAAGGGGAAATAAAGTTATTATAATATTATATAGAGGAGGGCAGGAAGTAAACTCCATTCATTCAGTCAAGTAAAGAAGTAAGAGATTAAATATTCAAGGATGATTTTTCTTTCAATATATAGTCTCCGGCCCTTGTAGCCTCCCTTTCAAAGGGGCAACCCTGATTGATGCATAGCAATTTTTGAACTCCGTCTTTTGCGTAATCATCTTGTTTCTTTTGGGTTTTTTTTTTCCTTTTGATCTTCCCTTTGTCGATTAGATCGTTTTTGGGGTTGGCTTGGTCATCTCTTCACTTCTTGGTCATCTCGTCACTTCTACTGTCTATTGCACTCTAAGTTCCTCTGATGGATGCCCCTGTGGTTGGGAACTGTAGTTTTTTGGATCTCGACCCTCTTGACAAAGGTGAAGAATTGGTGGATTACTTTGAAGACCCTTTCGTAAGAACTTCTATTTTCACGAAGGACGTTTGGAGTGACCCTTTTGCTAGCATTTCAAAGTTCGGTGGGGAACACTCATGCTTCTTGGAATCCTCTCTTCCTTTATCGAGTGTAGGATGTGGCATTGGTTATAGTGGTTGGTCCGACCAGGCTCCAAACAAGGTGACCCCAACAACTTTTGGAGTGATAGGGGGCAAGGTCTACTCTCCCAATTTGATTAACTCTTCCATCCTCCATTTTAAAGGTCCTGTTGACTCTCCACCTCGTTGACCTCTCAAAGGTCCCCATCAATTGCACAAACCCCTTGGCTCATAACTTGGCTAGAGGTAAAGAGACATTTCAAGGCTTCGTGCATAATGGGGTGATTTTTAATCATTTGGCTTTTCACGAGGGCACTGTTCCTCCTTTGGTCCAACTTATTGATAAGCCCACAAGGAGGAGCATTCCATTATCTTTGTTGGTGGCATAGGGACCATCCATGGTTGTTGAAGGGAGAAAAGGTAGGTGTGTTAAGCTTTGGGGAAATAGAGTCAGGCTTGTGCTCGATGATGATATTAAGATGGATCATGTCCTTGATAGGATGCTTTATTAGGAGGAGAATATTCAAAACAAACCTAAATTCTTGGATGGTTCAATTTTGGGGGCCGCTCCTTGGTTATATCCTTGTCTCACACATTTTGGTTAGGGGGTGGCCTTTGTCTTCAAATCCTTGAAGATGTAAACTTAATTTTGGCTAATAGATGGCTTTGAGGGTCTTCACTCTTAACTCTTAAGAAGTGAATGCTAGCCCTTGACCCTTGAGTGGAAACGCTATAGTCTCAACTTGTTTGGGTTAAACTCTCGGGGCTTCCTTTGGAATTATGGAATATGGCTGTTTTTAAGGCTATAGGGGACAATATAGGGACTTTTCTTGTGGAAGATGGTAGCTATCTTAAGGAGTCTTTGAGGACAGTGGCCAAAATACTAGTCGACATACCCTTGAAGGAGGGACTAGAGATGGATATAGATCTAAAATATGGGTTTTGGAAACACACGCAGTCTCTAGACTATGTGGGTGTTCCTTTTAAATGTGGTAGATGTCATTCATATGGCCATTTGGCTAATGATTGTTCTCTACACTTCACTTGCCAAGTTTGGAGGCGGGCACTGATCACTACCTGGACTGAAGTGGAGCTCAATGATAGCATTGCCGAGATTTATAGCCATCAGTGGGAGACTACATATAGGAGAATTAGCTTGCTGTCTCAGGAAGACATAGACCTATTGAGGACTCGTTTACCATCAAAGGAGTGCTTACATCCTTTGGGGTTGGTTGAGGAAGACTTCATGCTTCAGTCTTCACCTATTCGTTTGGAATTGAATCGAAGGGTTCTTTGTCTGCTAACCCTCGAGACGTGATGTTATTAGATCCCATCACTTTCAAGTACTCTCACCATCTGGACATAAGAGTGAGTCCTCTAGATAGGCCTGCTTTTGTTAAGGATGCTTCTATTCTAGAAGTCCTTGATAAATGGTCAAGGCAAAAGGCTCACTTGGATGGTCTATGTAGGGAGATTGGTCCAAAGAAGATAGGTATTGCATTTATCTCAAATGAGAATGTGAGCACACTTGCTTTATTTGAAGAACAACAATTTGTCAAGCTTAGTTTTGACATTGTCCTTGATTGCTCGAACTGGACCAAGGTTAGCTCTTCAAAGGAGATCTCAACAAGTACATTAATTGTTCTTGGCCATTTACAATATCCTTTTGAGATCATGACTCGCGATCGTTTACAAGGAAGCTAGATGTATTAAAGGAGGCATTGGTATTCTAAGGAGGACGGGGAATTCCTCTTCAGGGAGAGGATAGACTTCCCTACTCTCTCATGCTCAATTCAAAGTTGTTCGTGAAATCCAATAGGGTAGAGAAAAAAACTCTCTTTGGGGCCCTTAGAGTAGGGTGTGCCCCAGTGTTATGTTATCTATGCTTATTATGTCCCTAAATATTAAAGGATTGGGCAATCCCTTCAAAAAAATTGTATTGAAGACATTGGGTTCACCTCCACAAACTAGACATGATTTTGATACAAAGGACAACAGGGGATGGCATTATGGTTATTAGGGAATTATCTAATTTTTTAAAAAATTGGGGTTTTTCGGCTATTGATTCTATAAGTAGCTTTGGGGGCTTGGTCTTGGGATGGAGTTTTGGGGGCTTGGTCTTGGGATGGAATACCTCCTATTTAACGTTGGTCAATTCGACTCTTTTTCCTTCAGGGATAAGGGTTGAAATTCACTCTATGGGATTCAGTAAAAGCTTTTCAATGACAAATATCTCTGAGCCTTATGAGGAGAGACTAGCCTATTGGGAGGACACGTTTGCTTGAAATTAACTGAGGGCTGATAACTCCATTCTTGGGGCTGACCTAAACTTTACCACAAAGCATTGAAGTGTGGGGGGATTATGTGAGATCTAACCCTGTGGGGGGATTATGTGAGATCTAACCCTGTGGTTGATTAATTCCTCCATAATATTGAAGAGGCCAACTTGGTGGACTTGAAACCTATTAAGTTAGTTCCTACTTGGCGGAACATGAGAGTTGGGCCAGAACTTGTGGCCAAAAGACTTGATAGATTTCTAATTGTTGACTTCCTCTTTGTTGGCTTTGAGAAAATCATATATTGGGTACCTATTAAGTTAGTTCCTACTTGGCGGAACATGAGAGTTGGGCCAGAACTTGTGGCCAAAAGACTTGATAGATTTCTAATTGTTGACTTCCTCTTAGATGGCTTAGAGAAAATCATATCTTGGGTGTCTTTGGGTGGCGACTCCGATCACCTTCTTATTTTTCTTCATATTGAAAGAGAGGACAAAAAGCCCTTGAGAAGTCATGAATTTTTTTCGGGGGAAAAAGGGCATAATGTATATATAAATTTTATTTTTGGTATAAATTGTTAACTAATATATTTATTTTTCAACAAATATCTTTCATATATTATGGATCCAAAGTAATTTTTATTTTGGATGGACTTGTTATAGGAAGCAATGACATCTCCTCTTTATTCGAATCCATCAAATTTATCAAGTAATATTTTTTTGTATACTTTATGCAAATGATACTTCTATATTTAGATTTTGAATCACTATCCAGTGAAACATATAGGGAGTGGTGGAGATTTCTAAGAAAAACCACTTTTAGAATTTAATATAACAAGAAGTATAAGAAGAACAACCTCAATATCGTGATATTTTATATCAACGCCACTATAGAATGTCCTTCCATCTTTTCCATCTACTTTTATAAAAAATAAAACCAAATATGCCAAGCAAAAATAGAGTTTAAGTATGTTAGAGAATCACTACAGCCTAAAAAATCATTTTGTTTCATTTTGCATCGTCTTGCCCAAGGAACACCTATGTATAATGGAGAATCTATAATAAGAAAGTATACAATAGTCATTGTAAATATTATCTTTAAAAAGTTATAAAATGAGTATATAAGTATTCCATATGGTAGTAGGTTGTAAAAAATACTAAGTGATTTCTATATTTTAACTCTACTTCCCATGATATGTGGGGCAGTTGATGACACATTAAACTATCATATTGTTCCAAGCAAAATTATATTCCTATGAACTATGCAAATCAACATTTTTACAGTGTTTTGTTGCAAGGAATTTGTGATGCACAAAAAGTGTTTTGGGATGTGTGTGTCAATGCTCTTGGGGTGCCCATGATGTTGATCATTGGAATTGTTTTGCAATGAAAAGAAGAATACAAGATAGAGAAGTATTATCATCCCCAACATTCCAAATTGAGGGAAGTATTATCTATCCTCAATTAATAAGGGACTTTGCATATCCTATCTCTCCCTACTTATTGAAGCCATTTAATGAAAACTTTTCTCCAATGCATGATCTTTTTTACAAACATTTATCTAGAGACCGTTTGAAAATTGAGATTGCATTTGGTGTCCTAAAAGCGAGATGGAGATTTCTTCATGACGTAGGTGTAGAGTTGGATAAAGTGCCCAAGATTGTAGTGGCGTGTTGTGTGCTCTATAATTTTTTACAAATAAATAATGAGGATGACCCTGAAATCCAAGTAGATTTACATACTAATTCTGACTCTCAACAACATACAACAACAATAGAAAGAGACCAATGAAAGGCACAAAGAGATATTATGTTTCACGAATGGAAAAAACAATATAATTCTAGTTGAGAGCAATGATATACTTTTTTTCTTACATAATATATACCATGTTTTAGTATGGACTAGATGATGCATTACAGGGTCTTTTGGTTTTAAAAAAAACATACATGGAAAAATAGCCTCCCAATTTGGAGTTATACATCTAATATTTTTTCCATTCATTTACTCTCTTGTTCCATTTTGCATGCTCAAGTTGTATTATTCCTTGTTCAATTTCTTTCATTATTTGAGTGTCTTGATACATTTTTTTCCATTCTCTCTCCCAAATCTTCATTGAAGGATCTTTTTCTCTTTACAAATTTGCATTCAGCTCCACTTTTATTCAAAAGAGTTTCTTGATTTAATCCTTCAATATTTTTAATGTTGATAGATGAACTTTCTGATTATCCTTTCATGTCTTTTCAGATTTAGAAGTGCTTACATTAACCCACTATTTTCCATTATACCCTCCCATAAGACCAATCACCTTGGGTGTTTTCCCTATAATGCAATCCATATCATCATAAAAATTCCATGTTGAAGGTGTTGCCCTGTTGTGTTTTCCATTTGTTTCTTCTTCTTGAAGGTCTTATTTAAACACGTTCCATTATATTTGCACTGAATACTTGTGAATGATGTTCCACAAACAAGATTTATAGTATTTGATACTTTATCCCAATGTTTCTTGCCAAAATTCCCATGGTTTATTTCTTCATACACCTCTTTAAATTTTAGAATCAATTCTTTCATTGCAAGTTTTGGCCGAAGCTCCTCTTTGTATTCCTTCTTGAACTCGTCATTTGTTCCCTCACTATCATGCACTTGGGTTAATGAAATTGTTTTTAATCAACATCATCAACAATACATGGATCATTTATATCTATATGTGAATGTGGAATGGAATGACCAATTTTTTGTGTCCCTTATATTTTCTTGCAAATTTGGGATACAAGTTTCATCAGAGTTTTGCATGAAGAAGTCCATTTTGTGTTAATTGCTTGGTTGTGTTGAGAAACCCCTGTAATCTTGAAAGCTTCTTGGAGTGGGTTTGACATCTTGGTATTGAATACTTGAAAACATGTTTGGATGTTTTCCATGAAATGGTGATTTCTCCATGCCTTGCAAAAATAATTATTCTTACAATCATTTACAAATGAAAATTGAATTGTTTAACTAGATTATCTAAATATGTTTAACCCTAAAATGGTCTAGATTAGGTTTATCTAGGGTTAAAGGGGTAGAGATAGCCTAGGGCACAAGGATGGTAAACTATCTCCAAATCAGGGCAATTGGGTAATAAACTCATATATAACATATGGTGAATTTATAAAACTGAGAATATGTTAAATATAGAAAGTATAATTAAGTTATGTATGGAAATAACAAAGAAGTAATGTACTTTGCTAGTTCTTATGTTAACACAGTGCTGGATTTGGAATAGGCAGAAAATAGATTAGAAGATGCTTCCAAAACAGTCATTTGATTTTAGAAATTTGACCTTTGGAGCTCTGGACAGTTACGTCAGCTTGGGATGGTTGCGTTGATGCTACTGTTTGGGTTTGATGCAAGTTTCCTATACATAATACCTATTGTAAAATGATGCGACCATCTGGATGCTTCTAGATTTGTTTTCATCTTCACTCTGGTGCATTCGGATCTGGGTCATGGACTATCACTTCTCATGAAACATCAAAATTCTAGTTCTTCATCTTCATGGTGATCTTTGGGAAAAATTGGTTAGTGGGCACACCATATCAAGTTGACCATAAAGACCCCTCTATCAATGAGCGTTGCCTACAAGTCAATACTTTGTAGAGGACCTCAAATTGGTGTAGTTATCCCCTACGTATTGGCTTGTGTGTGAATCATGCAATATGTAAAAAGCAAGTACAAAAGTGATATAGCTTGTAACTTGACAAATATAGTTCTTGCACTGATCCTTTATTACTTCAGACTTGTGTATGTGTTGTTCTTATGATTGATATGAAAATAATATAAAATAAGGAAGCTTTGCTCAATTGAATGCTTTGATAAGTTGCTTTAGGTCTTTTCTAGTTTCTTTGTAGGTTAAGAATGAATGAAGGTTGATATTGTATTTATATCAATCCCTTTGGATAAATAACTCGTATTAAAACACTTAAGCCTACCATTAGGATATGTTTCATTTTCAAAATAGATGACTTTAGGGCACTGGACACTTGCATTGGGTCACAACACTAGCGTCGATGTTAGTGTATGTCTCAGATTGTTTAGGGAGCAAGGAAGTAAGTACAGGTTCAGAACTTGCAGAAGTGGGAGATAAGTACATTTTAAGCATTTTGGGTAAGATAGAAGGCCTAGGTCATCAACATAACACTGGTTAGACTAAGAGATAAGCCAAGGGACACAAGATAGAGCAGACGCGAGACTTGGGAAAGCGGAAAAGGCTCAGAACTAAAAGAAACAACCAAGGTCTAAGTTTGCCTAATGTATAAGACTGAGATGATATACAATACAGATATATCATTTACATTTGCCTCCCTTTAATCTAGTACTAAAACTTCTAGTTTAAAGGAAAAGAATACGTCCTTGGATGTGTATAACACACATTATCTTTGTGTGTGTCCAACTTGAATGCTTTGCTAGTGACCGACCTGCAACCAAGAGCATATTACAATATATAATCAATGCATATATACTAGAATTGAAAGTACTTAAAATTGATTGAAATTGAAAGAATAAGGTTTAAGAGTCCACCTGTGTGTCGATGTAATTGCTTTGCCTCTTGGCAACTTGATTTGAAAAAAGATGTATCATTGTAAGTCTTTAAAACTAATATTATGAAAATAAATAAATATGAAAGTGCATATATCCAAGGAGAGAGAGAGAGAGAGAGAGAGAGAGAGAGAGATGCCCCCAACCCTAGAGTAAAAGGTGAGTTGCTCCTTGGCAGTTGAGATTAGCTCAATTGTGCAACCTAATGATACTTATAACCTGGTGAGACTGGATGATAAAATCAAGTTCAATCTGAAAAATTAGCAAAAGTGAGTGATTTAATCACCTCAACCATACCAAATACTACAATAGATTGATTCAATGAAGTATGTAAAAGTTCGACCAAGGTATCAATACGTAAAAGTTTAAGATGTGACAACAGTCCATAGAAGAGTTTTGGAATCTGAAACTACTTTGGATTTTATAATATTAGTCACAAATTGCATAGCATATGCACCTTAGATATGTTATATGTTGAAACTGTGTATAATAATGATACCAATGTATATAATTCTATCACAACTATGAATTTGAATCATATAACTATGTGCTTTGGGCAATTCAAAAAACTGTATAAGTATGGAGAACATACTTTCAAATGTCCCCATTATATATGGAGAAATTTGAAAATTGATACAAGTACCAATGTCGAAAACATGTTTCCAAAACATGCCCTCACTATAATCTGGAGATGCTGATTACTCAATAGGTGTGGAGAACATGCTTCCAAATCATGCCCCAATTGAATCTAAAAACTGTGCCAAGTGTGGTGAACATGCCTCTATGACATTCCCCCACTAATATGCTCCCCTTTGAGGTGATAAAATAATATAAACTTGTATTTACCTCACCTCAAAAATAAAAAATAACCATATAAATGTGGATGAACCATGTAACATATAGGAGAAACATGTCTAGGTAGATATAACATCGAAGCACATAAATCCAATGTCATCACATGAAGGTCTAAAATGTATGATAAGGATCATGGCAACGTCTAGATAATAACAATACAAGCTTAATAAGCACACAAGCACACAAACAAAAGCACTCAAAAGAAAGTCAACAGGCAATAGTCCAAGGAGACTGCAAATAAGGGGCATATTCAAATACCACACAATAAAATGGATATGACTTATTCAAATGTTCATAATATCAAAGATGACATATTCAATTGTCCATACAAAAAATAATGACATATGAAAATGTTAAAGGAAACATACATAGGCACGGGGGTCACAAGAAAATGAGCATATTCAAATGCTTGAACAAGGAATACAATAGCAAGACAAGACACTCAAGGAAGTATATAAAGGAAAGTATAAGCACCCAACATGAACATGTCATAGTAGCCCATGGATCAAATGTGTTAGGAAAAAAGTCAAGTTTAGAGTATATCAAGTATCCTATGCAAGATATAATCATGGTTAAATTAATGTGTAAGTATATATGTAATCTCAAACAGGATAATTAAATGTGATCATCGAACCATATAACCTGTGTATCAAGATCAAAGAAGCAAACACTCCCAATGTCTGTATGGCATGAGTAAAGGGAAGGATCAACATCCAAAATAAGAATAGATCATATATTTGTGTATACCTATATCACACTCAAGTAGAAGTGTGACACACATGTGTATGTAGAAGTAACTGAATATGCCATCCATCAACATGGAACTAACATACAGATGCCAATGAGCTAATAAAACATGTAGGTGCTGAAAATATTTTTGAGTTTTTGAAATACTTGAAGAGTCTAATCAAGGAAGTCCTCATTATCAAAAGATATAGGACCACCTAGAAAATTTATCAAGCTTTGTTTATATTGCTGCATTGTCACCACTTCAATGCTTTAATTTAATGGTTTACCTGAAGCCAATGGTGCATGAAAATAATGATGGTCATCATGTCGTATGAAAATTTTTGTACTTGTATTAAGAAAATTAACACACATGTTTGTATTATCTAGCTTAGCATTCCACTCGGCGAGCCAATTTTGTCCAAACTTTAGTTTCAAATGTGGTTCATGGTCTAATATCCATATGGTTGAAGTTTCCACATGTGGGCCATAAGAGATAGGTAACTGGATGTATCCTTGAGATTTTGCCATCAATGGAGAGTATATTAGTTCATATATATAATGTCCTAATTGTGTGAGAAAAGTGGTACCACAAGTGGTATTCCACTTGTTATCAAACTCAATATGGTGGAAATATACCCCATCAATATTAGGTAATAGTTGAATCCTCATGCTTTGGTCACTTTGAGAGAGTTATTTTCTGAAATATAGGAAGGATTTTGGCTTTTTATCATGTTAGACACAATATGTATGCGTTATTCATTCTTATATTTTTGAATTTGGTTCAATGTCTCACATTGATTGGTATGATGGCCACTGATTTGATGATATTTATAGTATGGTATTGTGTCTTATGTGGGCATAAGTCTACTACGTGATCTTCCATTGGTACCACAAGTGGTATTCCACTTGTTATCAAACTCGATATGGTGGAAATATACCCATCAATATTAGGTAATAGTTGAATCCTCATGCTTTGGTCACTTTGAGAGAGTTATTTTCTAAAAGATAGGAAGGATTTCGCCTTTTTATCATGTCAGACAAAATGTGTATGCGTTATTCATTCTTATCTTTTTGAATTTGGTTCTTCAATGTCTCACATTGATTGGTATGATGGCCACTGATCCGATGATATTTACATTATGGTACTGTGTCTTCTGTGGGTAGAAGTCTATTGTGTGAGCTGACTCTGTTAGAGGGTAAAGAAATCAGTCTATGCTCAAGTAACATAGATAACATGGTATATGGAGTATCTTGATGTGTTATGATATGTAAAATTTGTTGTGAAGCCTTTTGAGAAGACTCCACATTGTTCACACAATGAATTTACATTTGACCTTGTAAGGTTGACTCAATGTTTTCATCCAAGAGGGATGTAAGGAGTAAGAAGCACTTACATGCTCTTCTACTATTTTTGCCCTTATATAGATTCAATTATATACTATATGCAAGTGGATTTAGTTTATATGTGTCATGACCCATACGCTCGAATAGGTTATGCACCATGTGCTCAAGTGGATAAAATTTTATGTTTCATATTTTCTCATCTTCCATATCATAAGTTGTATCATCATGATTGTCATAGTAATCTGAAACATAGCCATATTTTTGCTTAGTATTGAGTAATAAAGGAAGCTCAAATGTTGGTGTCTCTTGTAGTTTTATTGGCTCTTTTGGTAATGGTTCTTTCTCCTTATGCATATCTATCTGTACCTTAGATTTTAGTGTTGTATTTGCATCTGGAGACAAAGGAGCCATAGTACTTGACTCACCTATTTTATACATGTGTATATGCTCAAGAGGGATGGATTGTTTAGGTGGTACCAATGTAGGGATGCCTTTAGTTTTTGAATGTATCATTTTGTAAAATTTGAAAGGTTCATCATCAATAGGTATGGATAATAAGGCTCCATCATGTATGGATTTTACACATCGATGAAGTGTAGATGGGATAGCTTCCATTAAATGTATCCAAGGTCTACCCAAAGGTAAATTATAATATAAAGATTGAGACATTACTTGAAAAATAGTTGAAATCATTTTTTTCGTAAGGTCACACCAATGTGATTTGACAAACTAGAGGGATATGTGAATTGTCAAACCCTTTTATGTGTATAATTGTGTTTTGAATAAGATTGGTGTTACTCATGGTGGTTAGGAATTGTATGCTACAAATGTTTAGGCCCAATCCATTATCAATGAACACCCTTTTGATACCTTTATTTTGCATGGTCATTTGTCTGAACAAAGGCAAATTTTGGTCAATAATATATTTGGATGGTAAATCTATTGGATCAAAGGTGATGAGCTTGTTATTGTTCTTGATATTTTGCATAATATCCAAAAAATAAGCAGGCTCAATATCACTTGGAACTTATGTCTCATACAATACCTCATATAAGATATCCTTATAAATATTAGATTACTTTAGGAGGTTAAGTATTGAGATTTTTACATGCGTATTGCTCAATTGATCAATAATATCATATCCCTTAGATTCTATTACAAGATTAGGTTTAGGAGGCACCTATTGTATATTAACATGTGGAGGAATATATTGAGCAATCATACCTTTTCGAGTAGTAACCACATTGACCACATGATCCAATATAAGTTGTGGGAAAATAATGGATGTAGGATGGTACCTATTATTCGAATAAGGCTTAGGTAGAAAAAATGGTTGAGAGCATGCATGTTGGCGTATAGAGACTAGCTCTATAACATTAAAAAAGGAATTTTGAAGATAGATCAAGTGTTTTTTATGCTTTAAAACCCTCTAATGTTTGACATACATTTGATTAGTAGATTTAACAAGGCAATTAATGTAGCAAACCATAACAACTAAAAAGTATTGAACAATGAAATAATTTATAGAGATATCCATAGAAAACATGATTGCAAAATTATAACAATTAGGGATTAGTAACAAAAAAATTATAAAACCTTAATTTACCTAGGGTTTGATGTTCAAATCTTGGGTTAGACAAATATTTAACCGTAAAATGGTTTAGACAGGGGTTATCTAGGATTCAATGGGTAGAGATATCTTAGGGCACAAGGATGACAAGCTATCTCTAAAGTGGGCCAATTAGGTGCTAAACTTAAATATAACACATATTAAATTTATAAAACTAATAACATACTAAATATAGAAAGTACAACAAAGCTATATACATAAATGACAAAGAATTAATGTACTTAGTTGGTTTTGATGTTAATACAATGTTGGATTTAGAACAGATAGAAAACATACTAAAATATGGTTTTGGAAAAATTGTTTGATTCTGGAAATTTGATCTTTAGAACTTTGGACAATTACATTAGCTTGGGACAATTGAGTTGACGCTACTATTTGGGGTCAACACAAGTGTCATGTATATAATACCTACTGAAGAAAGATGGGACCACCTGGATGCTTATGGATTTGTCTTCACCTTCACTCAGGTGCATTTAAATTTGGGTCATGCATTGTCGCTCCTAATGAAATGTCAAAACCCTAGTTCTTCATCTTCATGGTGATCTTGGGGAAAAATGGGTTAGTGGATGCCAAAAATATCAAAACTCTAAAAATGTCAGAAGCTGCCAACTTTTTTTGGGTGGTCATCAAAAATCATTTATAAATTGAGATTTGGAAACACATTTGTTGGTTGAACTTCTATGA